>CM062820.1:31417994-31880484 GCA_031772625.1 Pinus tabuliformis
AAACTCCCTGGCCTTCCTTTGGTAACTATGGACCAAGATGGAAAATTCATGGAAATTGCCAACAAGATAGGAAAATTCTATTATGTCGATGAAGGGTGTGCTGGCCTTCTAGAAAAATGAGTAGCATGGTTTTTCATTGAACCAAATTCCATGAAGGTCTCCCGGCTACCCTTGATATCTATTAGAGTACACAATCTATCATAAAACGAGTGGATTACTGGGGAACCCCTTTTACATGTTTGGGATGCCATAATACCACACATCTAATAGCGAAATTCCTACATAGACTTGGTTGGGATGACATCAAAATGTATGGTAAGGCTATAGGCATAAATCAAAATCATACTTTTCCCAAGAAAGAACATGCCCCTTGGGAGCTGCCAAATGAAGTGTAGGTGCCTGCACTAGAATAAGTTCCTATAAACAATAGTAGTAGAAAGGATAACAGTATGTCGACTCCAGGAATTAATACTCAAGAAATAGATTCCCAAGATAGGCCATATGGATGGGGAAACTCGGCGAATAATGAAGATAAAAATTTCACTCCGGAGGTTGGCCAAATTCGATATATTACAAAAGGAAATGAACCCAGTTGACATCCAAAATTGAGGCCTTATGCAACATATCCTTCTCAACATGATAATATACAAGCAAATACTTCCCCTATCTTAATTGATGTTGATGTGGAAAATCTAAAAATGGATGAATCACTGGGCCTCGAATCGTTGTCAGTTAAGAAGACCTTTTTCAGGAGACAAAGTCTTTTAATAATATGGATTTCCCTAGAAATGGATCAACTAAGAAGAAAAAGGATACTAAATACAAAAATATATCCTCATGTAATGGAGTTGGGTCAGAGCTCAACACTTACTTTTCTGAAACCAATGAAGCAACTCTCTATCCAAACATTGATCTAGGAACTTCTTATTACTAATACGAAGAAACAAAGACCTCATATTCACGGGTCCTTATAAAAGACTATCCCGTAGCAACCCAATCTAATTGAGGATCATGTCATTAAATATCAGAAGTTTTGGATCACTACAGTCTTGTCGAACACTGCATAATATAATTCAAACCAGAAAGCCTGCTTTGGTGTTGTTACAGAAAACAATGGTAGATAGGGACAAAGTTCAGAATATCCTCTTGATTTTATGCCCAAATTGGGCGGTCTACATGACCAATCCACTAAGGAATTCTGGAGGTCTTTCCGCTGTATGGAATCCCAAAATTTTCTCCCTTTTGGCTTACAAATCCTTCGTTGGCATCATTTTATCGAGATATTGTCAGGGTTATTTGACAAGATTTCGTATCCTTAATCTATATGCTCCATATGAAAATAGAAAATAATTCTGGAAGGTGGTAAAAATTCTATTGTAACTGTTTTTAATGCTGCAACAAATGAAGTTTTGTCACATCCACTTTGCTTCTAGCCATCATCATTCATACCATGTCCAAGCAAGTTGAAGCAACTTATTCATTCTATATCAGCAATATACAGATAGGAAGTGTTTTAGACTACACTCTTGCTTTCATGAGTGTAGCCTTGGACATGGTGCATGATAAATGGGATCCAACTCTAAAGAAAGGTTTCATCGACATTACTTCCTCAAGAGATTTCTATTGGATTTATAGCAGCCTTCAATTTGTATTTTGTGGAGAGATGATTGAAGATTTAATAGGAAATCAACAACGATTTGGTGATTTAGTAGCTTGGGGAGGTTGTACAATAATATACTTGCTTTGTCAACAACTTCACTTTGACCTATTTGACTTTGTGTATACAAATATTAATGCTGTAGAAGTGGATAATGTAGTAATAACATATTTGACATCAAGAGAAACATCAAAACCAACGAATTATGGGTAGGATCTGGAAAATGCAAAGAAGTCGAGAACATTGAACGATCACGTCTTCTCAATGCTAAAAGCACATTCTACCGCTAAAGATAGAATTGATGTGCAATCAAGCAAATTGATGTCACACATATATTCTTGGATGTCTGTTATGGAATATAATAATAAGGCATTAGGTGAACCAACAATAAAGCCGGAGATTCCTAAAGCCAAACTTAATGCAGATGAGCATCTGTTCTGTGACAACTGCAAGACATCAATTGTTGATTACCATCGGAAATGCCCATATTGTTCATATGATCTTTGTCTCAGTTGTTGTCGGGGGCTTCGAGAAGGTTGTCAACCAGGTGGTGGTAAAGCAGAATTGGCCCAAGAGCAGGCTACAGATAGAGGTTATTCTAGAGAGGGATTACCAAGAAATAAGCAAACAAAGGTGTCGGGCGGAAGATCAGGTTGGGAGCTTCACTCCCAGGTTACTAGCAATAGCACTGTAGACCCTACAGACAGATTACCAGATTGGAAGGCTAATAGTGATGGTAGCATTCCATGCCGAATATGGTGGCTGTGGTTGTCATTTATTAGAATTAAAATGCATTTATAGAATGAATATGATTGCAAAACTTGACAAAGAGGCAGAGGAAATGGCCAGCAGCCGCAAAGTCGCAGAGGGCTTGAAAATTTCTCACTCCTGTACCTCATGCTTCAAGTCTGGTTCTTATGGGAAAAATGGATATTCTGAAAGGAATTTACGCCAAGCAGCTCATAGGAAGGACAACAGTGACAATTATTTGTACTGTCCAACTGTACAGGATACTAAAGAAGAAGGCCTTGAGCATTTCCAGAAACACTGGATTAGAGGTCAACCGGTCATTGTGCAGAATGTTCTTGAAGGCACTTCCAGTCTGAGCTGGGACCCATTGGTCATGTTGCGGCCTGTTCGAGAGACTATGAATGGCAAGTTTAATGAGGAGACAAAGATAAAGGCCATTGATTGCTTAAATTGGTGCGAAATTGAAATCAGCGTCAACCAATTTTTCAAAGGGTACGCAGATGGTCAAATGCATAAAAATGGTTGGCCTTTGATGTTGAAGCTGAAGGATTGGCCACCACGAAATTTCTTTGAAGAACGTTTACCACGCCATAGAGCTGAATTCATTAATGCATTGCCCTTTCATGAGTACACACATCCTGAATGGGGCCTTCTTAATCTGGCAGCAAAGCTTCCTGATAATTGCTTAAAGCCTGATATAGGACCCAGAACTTACATTTCTTATGGGACAAGTGAGGAACTTGGCCGAGGTGATTCTGTTACTAAGCTGCACTGTGATATGTATGATGTGGTAAATGTATTGACTCATACAGCTGAAGTCAAGTTCCCAGGGTGGCAGCAACTTAAGATAGATAAAATTCAAAGATCATTAAGAGCATTAGACTCGGAAGAACTTTATGAAGACTCAGATAGGATTGGAAATTCCTTTGGTGAAGAAGAGGAAAAACAACTAAAATTAAGGCATCATCATTTGATGTTTCTGTGTCTCAAAGCAACAGAAAAGTTTCTTCAAGTCAAACTATTGATGAATGCCTTAATGATAATGACATTGAATCTAGTTTGAGGGTTATATGGAAGAGAAAAATTGGGATATAGATGGAGCAAAATATGATGGTTCAGAAAAGTGGAAAGCTCATAGTAGTGAACAAAAGGATCTTGGTACAATACCAACAAAGGTGGAAGGAAGGATTGCCAATAGAGAGAATAGTTTAGATGTCACACGTGGTGGGGCTCTTTGGGATATTTTTCGAGAGAGGACATACCAAAGTTACAGGATTATTTATTAAAGCACTGTCAAGACTTCAGACATAGCAGAAATGTATCAGTTGATTCGGTTGTCCACCCCATTCATGATCAAACTTTTTACTTGAATGAAGGTCATAAAAAGAAATTGAAAGAGGAATACCAAGTAGAGCCATGGACATTTGAACAACACCTTGGTGAGGCAGTTTTTATTCCAGCTGGATGTCCTCATCAAGTTAGAAACTTGAAGGGTTACCTGGACATGTTACTATGAAATTATTAAAAACTTTCAGATGGCTACGGGCTTGATAGTCAACAATGAGAAATCTGCAATTTATCACAATGAAAATAATCAAGAAGCTATAGAATGGTTATCAAAACTATTTGGAATCAAAGCGCAACCTATCAGCTGTGGTATGAAGTATTTGGGTTTCCAGATCAAAGAAAATGGCTACACAAAATCCGATTGGAGTTGGATCCTTGACAGATTCCACAAAAGGATATCAGCATGGGAATTCAAGTGTCTAACACTGGCGGGAAGAGTAGTTCTTGTATAATCAGTTTTGAACCAACTCACAGTCTACTGGGCTCATTTATTTGCTATTCGTGTAAGCATTATTAAAAGCTTGAATAGACTGTCTGCCAATTTCATCTCAGGAGGCCAAGCAGACAAGAGGAAGTTTCATCTCACAAAATTAGCCAGCATCTCTTTGCCAAAGAACATGGGCGATTGGGGCTTACTTGATATGCAATCTTTTGGAAGGGCCCTTTTATGCAAATCTTTGTGGAGAGCTGTTCATGGTGTTGGTCCATGGTGTAACATGATTCAGGCGAAATATTTAAAAAGGAAGGATTTTATTTTCTGGTACAGAAAAGGAATGATCAGGGTGCCATATGGATCATCTATTTGGAATAGCCTCTGCAAGATTGAATCTTATTTTCTGAAGAATCATATCTGGAATTTTCAAAATGGTAACAAGATTCTTATTGGCAAAGTTCATTTTAAGGGAAGCAGCGGGGTGTCTAAAATTCCTTAATCTCTTTTGAATTTCTTCCACAGAAGGGGATATTTCTATTGGGATAGTCTGATTGATGAATGGCAGGGGCCTATTCCACTATGGAAAAGCGCAGACACACTTCAGATGCCTCACTCGATAGAAAATCAGTGGGATCTCATAAGGGTGAGTCTTAGGAATTGTGGAATATTTCGCAATGTGGAATCTGACTTTTTAATATGGAGCCACTCAAAGGAGATGAATAATATAAGGGTCAAAGAAGTATATCAGCACATCTTGCAATCAAAACGATCCCCGATCAATCAGATATTTCCTCACATTTACTGGAAGGATGGCTGTCCATCGAAAATGATACACTTCGCGTGGCTCACCTTTCATAATAAGATTTTAACCTAGGAGAATTTGAGGAAGCGCGGATGGATCGGTCCAGGCATATGTCCTCTGTGCAGATCTGAAGGGGAAAATAATGATCACCTGTTCATAAGATGCTATCGTTCTCAGCAAATTTGGCAGTTTCTGGAGAACAGTTATGGAATTAAACTCAAGGCACATGCTTCAATAATGGATATGCTCCTCTGGTGCAGCGTACAGAAGTTAAATTGGCGAAGGATAATAATCTCTACCCTGTGGCACATCTAGAAATGGCGGAACTACATCATTTTTAACGATTCAAAAATGGCTAGCTCAGAAATATTTGTTAAAATCATTGCTACTTATGAAGCCCTTCCACAGAAAGCTATTATCCAAAGAAGGGGCGAATCCACTGAACAATCTTTGGAAATATCTCCCTTCCCAAAGGCGTATTTCGACGGTGCGGAACAGCAAGGCACATGTGGCTGTGGCATCCTGATCATGGTAGATGAAAGCACTCAGTTCTCCATTCACTGGAACGGGGGGAGTGGTTCTAATAGTAAAGCGGAGGCCATGGCTCTCGCAGGGTTATTAAAATTTTGCCTCTTCCTTAATCTACAACATGTTTCCATTTTTGGGGATTCGAAGGTTATGGTCGACTACATCTCTGGTAAGATCCATATTACAGTTCCACATTTGATTGGCTGGATGGGGAGGATCAGTTTTTCCTGGGATTCCATGGTTGGTAGTTCTATCCACCATATTCGCAGAGACAAAAATTATCTGGCAGATTCACTGTCTAAAACAGGTCTACAGGATGCTACTGGTTTTTGGTTTTTGCAGGTTCTATCTGAGGGAGTAAGCTATCATATCCAAGAGTTTATTTTGCCGGACTTCTAGTTTCATTTCTGTTTTCTTCACAGGTTTCCATGGACGGGTCTCTGATCTTTATGTGGCTGTTTCTTTTATCATCTTGTTTATGGATGGTGTACATGATGTTTCTGTACATCCATATGTTTCCTGTTTCTCTATGTGATCATGTTTTGTTTTGGAGATCTCCCAGAACACTATGTTTCAGTCAAATTTTCCTTAGCTATTCACTGGAATTCTCCCATGGTGATTTCATCTGGTTTTCTCTGCAAATGGGAGTGTATATGATGTAAATTTTGAACTTTATATCCCTCATATAATAATATTTAGCTTTTTCATTCTGAAAAGGTTAAGCATAGCACATCAAGCCCAATCATGTGACTTTCTTGGTGCTTTTTCTGCCTGAATTCCACTTGGACCCCCACCATTGTTTCTTTCAGTTTTTCAGTTTCCTTAATTGTAGCACATATTACTATTTTTAGTAGTTTTTTGGGTCTTAAACTTTCAGAGCCATTTTGAGGCCCTAAACGATGTTTTTTCCGCAATCTATTGCTAGTGATTCTTTGATAAAATCATCTTTTCCATCATTGTCCTCGAAGAGATCTTTCCAATGGGGTATCATGCGCGTCAAATAGAGATAATATGACCAAGTCAGGACCCCGAGAAGTTGGTTGTCCAACTAACCCCGATGGAGCCCATAAACGCTTGGTGTTACATCTCCTCGGGTTAGGGTTTTGGTTGTTTAGGGTTTGCTCTTATTGTTCAATAATAAAAAGGCCCTTAAGCCTCATTGTAAGGCAGTTCAGAGGCATGTAGCCGCCACATCTCTTCTCAGGGATAAGCTATCATCACCCGAGCTAGTTTATTTCCATTTTTGTTACTAGGCATATTTCATTATTTTACATTAATGAAATGAAGTATTATTTCTGCTGCATCTCTATATTTATGTTTATATCTATAATCTGTTGCGTTCCAGTTTAAATTTGGATCAACTAGGTTCCTTGGTCCTTCTCCTCAACTGCTTGGAAGTGATTTCAACATGTAACATTTTCTTGTAGTCATTAAGAGGTAAATCTGCACAATTTCAGCGGACAGTGACTGTTGCCAGAATGAGGCTCCGGGAGGCCCATCTACATATTTTCTGCATGCAAGATAGACACAAAAACTTGGACAACATTGCAAATTCTTTAGGCTCAAAGCACTGCTGCTGGACAGGGGTCCTGGGAGGACACCTCTGCGCATTTCTAGAGACCAGTGTTGGTTGGGGCCTCTGTGAGCTGTGATGTTTCAGAAGGCAAGGGAGGTTGGTGTCTCTACACACTGTGGGGTTTTAGCAGGCAAGGGAGGAAGCTTGATGGTTGCAAAAGCAAAACGCACAGTTAAAGGAAGTTGGATGAGGCTAGGTTGCAGAGGAAAATGACTATGTGTGAGATCAATGAAACATAGGTAAACATGATAGGACTTGACTTTGATCGCACACAAACACTTAGTTGCACAACAAAGACCATCTAGAATGCATGAGACATACTTTGCTTGATGCAACAACCTTCGTGAAAAAAGTGCATGAAGTGAGTGTGAAACATGTCTATATGATGACAACCACTCATATGCACATATTTCCCTTGAAGCAAGACAACATCCCTTTGCATGAAAAACAATAACTCCTATGCCTGAAAATGAAACATGATGCATAAGGATGAGAACGCAGAAAACTCTTGGGATGAAGGAGGGGAGCTTGAAATCATCATCTTACCAATAAGTGACCAAGGATGATCGATCACAGGATCCAAGGTAGGATCCAAAATTTGCATGCAAGCCAAAATTTTAGAGGGTGGTTGTAGCCGCTACAACACTTGGCAACACACTGGTAGAACTCCAGCTCTCTGTATGGACCTTGCTTCACGAAAAGCGAGTCTAACCCTTCCGAAAGTATTGTTTGATTCTTTGATCATCATGGTTTCCACACTAGCTTGGTTGAAAGATGTAGTCCCTACCATTCTCTTGATCGTTCAGCACACATTCCAAGCCAAGTCAACCCAATTGTTTTGATTGGGAATGAGGGGTATATTGGTGCACAAGTAATATGACAATCAGAGTTTAAGTTTCATCTCTGGTGTTGCTCTGCTGCCAACAAGCCTGGACATTACCACGGAGGAGTCACGCATGAATACAAGCATCACTCTGCTGCCAGCTAGTTTGGTCAGTACCCCGGTGGAGTTACTTGCATCACCTCTCTGTGCAGGAAGCCTTTCTCTTCTTTCACCTTATTCATTTTTTCAGAATTTTTATATTTTCATTTTTTTATTTTTCATTTTCCAAAGAACTATGTACGAGCACTTATTTATTTCAGAGGCGGAAGAGGGTTCCCAACATATTAAGAGTAGGAGAGTGTAATATCCCTCCCCTTAATAATAAATAATAAATAATAATAATAAATAATAAATAATACAAAAATAATAATTAATAATAGAAATAATAAATAATAATAAATAAATCACTTAATAATAAACAATAAAAATAATAAATGATAAATGTTAAATAATAAATGATATTAAAAAAATATATACAAAGAAAATAAATAAAAATAATAAAAATAAAAATAGTAATAACCATACTAAAGCTCTAGATAAGAATAAATAAAACAAGAAAACTATCAAAAAGAAGGAAATAAAACAAAAAAAGTTAAAAATCAAAAGAAAAGTAAAGAAATAAAACAAGAAAGCTAAAAATCAAAAGAAAGTTGCATGTAGACACATGGAGTGTGTGCATGTGGTTCCCCTTCCAATGTTTGTTCTATTTAATAGATGGTGAGGAAGATGAGAGGCATTCCTACATTCCATCATTCCGAGATTCTATCTTTCATTCTCTTGGGAGAATGGTGTTCTAAGACTTAGGAGTCACTGGCAGTAGTACGTTGATTGAGGGCTCGAGGGTGGCCAGTTGTAGCAGAATCCTTGCACAATTGAGCCTACAGTTGGGTGGAGAGTCGTCCCCAAAACCTTGTTGCGGTAAGCCTACTTCTTCGACAGGTAAGAACTATTCTTAGTTGAATTTAATGTTAATTAGAAAAGTTAATTAGATATTTATTTTTGGATTGTTACATATGGTATCAGAGCGGGACACCTAGGGCCTATGGGCATTTTTATGTAGAAATTTTTGATTATTTCTTGACATTTACTACTTTCATGAGAGATGTATTAATTTGTTTATATATTAAGTTTTTCTATTATTAAATGCACTTAACTGGTCATTGCCTTGCCGGTGAAAGGGGGATGCTGTATCGTTTATGGTTTCTCTGGTAACATGTTTCTCCCTTGTGCTTTCATGGGTGCCAAGTGTAAAACCCATGTGATTCTGATTTTTAATGGCTTATTTAATTGGGCGTTGCTTTGTCCGTAAAAGCGGAGTGTTGTAACAGATTACTCCACTCATAGCCAAATAACCAAATGATTCTCTCAAATCGATGAACTCTATTGGGGCTAAATCGAGCAGGTCAAGAAAATGGTTTGCTATGCATTCAGTTGCATTGCCATTCAATATATCAATGCAGGGGTCAGTTGATCCATGTCAGACGACCTTGAGAATGATATTTACTTAACCTGTTAGTATAATTGTTTTTTTTTCATGCAGGTTTCTTCAGGTAAGTTCACTTAGATCCGTTCTGTAGTTGGTCAAGAAGCTATGTAGACTAATTTAAAAACTTACATGAATTTCATCTGTAAATTACTATTGGACATTTAAATTTTTTTTATTTTTATTGATCATGCAAATTAATTTGATTCATTTCTTAATATTTTTAAAAAACGATTCTTTCTATTTTATAAATTATGCTTAGGACTCCAAATCGTTGCCTTTATTTTGATTTTGCCAGAATTATTTACAAAAGCAAGCTTCAGTTGTTTTGATTTCTCTCGATGTACAGTATTTTTTTTTTTGGAAAACTATTATTGATGCCAAGACTTGAGATGTTCCTTTGTTTATGTCGTCTAAGTCCATGAATCTTTCATTTTCTGGAAGTTCCCAAGAATGAAGTAAACGGCATTCATCGATTGTCAACATTAAAAATTTGTGTCAGATATGCCATAATCTCAATTAATTTAGCGCCTTATGATGCTTCCTAAAGCTCTTGTTGCGTTGATTTTTTCCAACTAATATATGTCAGTAATCCTATTTAAAGTATTTCAATTAGTCGGTGTTAAGGGCCTCGTGAGACCTATGTTTTTTTTTTTTAATTTCCTGGTGAGTCATGGCAGATGTTTTGCGTTGCCTTTTTTCCTTCAACTGCAGTAACGCTCTCCAGAATTTTAGAAACCTTAAAAAAAAAAAAAATCGCGGCAATTCTACATTTTCCAACATATGGATGAAGTGCAAACTGTTAACTGTAACTTCTAAATAGTCGAAAATTTTGCAAATCTTCGAAAATCAATCACCTATTAAAGAAAATCTCATACATATGAAAAAGTATGAAGCAAAATTCTTAAAATTTAAGTGAATCGATCTTCAAATTTTATTCTCTTTCAGGTGTATTCAGAGTATCGACCAAATTTTCTGCATTAAAATGCCAGTTGGCTTATATTTTCCCGGAATTTTATCGAAATGTCCTTCCCAAGTTCCTACACGCTAGATTCTGATGCGCTTTCAATGGTTTCTAGCTTTTGCTCGCCGAAAGCGCTACAGGAATGGCCGTCTGGTAAACGCTTCTTAGAATGTGGAAATCTAATCCTGATATTGCGTTTATTGCGTTTACACGTGTATAGCTTTTACTTATCAATAGCTTAATCCAAATCAATTTATCTATTTAAATTAAGGTCAGCCATGTTTTATTCCAGACGATTTACTTCATTTGACTGACCAACTTGACTCACATCTTCAGTACTGACCAGAAATATTGTATAAATTATTGCATGAACTAACCATTGAAACACACACGTTTCATTTCTCTCAAATTATGATACAAACATTACAAGGAGGCGTCCCTTTCTTCTTTTATGAGATGACCATGACCAAGGCTGATCCATGCTACAATTCCTAAATTTCACCATCACCGATGGCCTTTCCAATCCGTTACATAGCACAACACTATGCCTTTATATCTAAAGCCATTGCCGACCAATTTAGCTTTGAAGGTTCATTTACTTTGGTTTAGACTTTGGTTTATATCTAGAGATTCCTTTTCTGTTTTTGGTATCTATATGGGTTTTGTTTTTATGAAAGATCCACCAGCACTACTTAGGCCCTGGTAGATACAGTGATTGCAACCACGTAAAATTTTTGGGATAAGGTTATGATGGTGCCATATCAAACATTGTGGATACTGTCGATACCTATGGTTGTGGAAGGCCATTCACCCACGACCATTCTTATTCACACAATGTAGGCTTTATTTTCGATATTATTATATTTTATTTTTAAGTAGGTGTGAGCGGGTTTGGAACTTGGAACCACCTCTCACAAATGCACTGAACTAGGCCAACGACTTTGACATAGGTTAAATTTCGGAGCCATCTGTGGAAAAGAACTAGAAATTTTAGTATTTTCCTCCACAAATGTGCCAAAACTATTTTCCGAGATTTCAGTTACATTTAATTTTTTATCAATTTGCTTTAGATTAGGTTAGATTGCTGAATATTTGCGCTATAGTGCTTCTTTCATACCCTGAGACTATAGAGTTTTTTATTTTTATTTTTATCACTCTAAAACTTGAGACTATAGAGTTTTTTATTTTTATTTTTATCACTCTAAAACTTTGTTATAGTGTTTTCATTTTTAGGGACCGGGAAGGTTTTATCTATCTAAAAACTTAAAAAAAATAAAAAAATTAATATGTCTTTTATCAATTAGAATTAGAATTTTTTTTTTTTTTTTTAATTTTTTTGATAAAAATGGTATTTTCTAAGAATTTTGGGATAATTTTTAAAATAAATTGACAAACAATGAAGGATGGGTTGAAGTTGTAGAAAAGGGGAAAAATTTTTGTGCTTAGAAAGTATTGGACTAGCTCCAAAAAAGTTGTTCCTCTAGTGATGGGAAAAGAACTTATTCGTGACTCCCAACACATCTCCTCAAGGGGGTGGGGGTTATACTCTCTAGTCTCTAATCTATGCCTTAATTGTTTTGCACTTGGAGAAGACTATTCCCAAAATAAATTGAAAAACATAAACCTAAATGAATGGTTCTCATTACTCCCTAGCGAGATTAGTCAATAAGAAGCTTATGATTTTCCATGTTAAAGGAACAATTACCTACCTTGGATGAGGAAATGGTACTATTGATTGTGTAAATGGTACTATTGATTTTATAGTGTGTGCAGATTTCTCGACATTGTTGTCAAAAGGAACAATGGAATTTGCAGGGACACGCATAGCCATGGCCGCAAGCTTACAATCTTATGTTTTATGCAGGCAATTTTATGTCTTATCCGGGAAATTATTATGGCTAAAATGTATTGTAATTTGAGGGATGGTGTTGCCTTCGCGGGTGCGCTTGCAGGCAGGCCATATAATTAATAAAATGATTTTATTCTGTGTTGGGGAGGGATAACCTTCCCAGTCATCCGATCCGGTTTTGGGTCGGGTGGCAGTGTCTCTTCTTATTATGGTGTGGAATATTTCTTTGATGGTTTGATTTCTTAAATTTCCTGGGAGTAATTATTTAATAGCCATAAAAATCTCAAGATACATTCAATAAATTTGTTTAACAATTTATTTTGTTAAAAGCAGTCCATTTAATTCTTCTAACATAAGTTATGATTGCTTAAACAGTTACTTAAATATTTCACTCTACAGTCCAAAATTTCAATTTATCTTTATTATGACTCTGTATTGGTGTGACATATAATTTTTCTTTCAAAATTTAAGTACCTTTTCAACACAATCATGCCACCAATATTCTTAAGCTTTAATCATTCAAATTTAGATTATACACTGAGACCATTCTCTAAGATTTATTCTGACATCATTATTACCCTCTAACTTATGTTTTCCATGGTTTATACTACAAAAATTTGTAATTGTTGATAATTTATGGTTTAATTATGGTTTAAGTATTGTGATTGTTGATAAATTATGATAAAAACATATCTTATTAAACTCATAACTCACAACCATATAACAAAGTGAAAATCTAAATGAGTCACATAATTAAAGATATAGTTTGATTATGACTCATTAATTCATTGGAAAAGTATATAATCTTTTAATCTTGGATACTGATAATCTACCCATAATTGACGATGTATAATTCTCTAAAAGATTGCACTATTGAAATGGTATACTGGCATGTTTTTTTGTAACAAATCTTTAATGTTGGTGTAACTACTCACCACCGGTTCATTTTACAACACAGTTTACATAGCACTTGATGTATTTGGATAATTGAAGTGGAAATTTGTCACCAATTAAAGTGCTCTAAAAATAGTGAAATCTGTTCCAATTGAAAATGGATAAACTCTGATATCTTATTACCTTTAGATGATCATTGTTCACTAGCATCTGTTCATTATTTCATTGTTCAATCTGATCTAAAAACACAGAGATAACATTCCTTGAATGTTGATCATACTATTCACTAATTATTTGGGTTGGATTGTTGTTCTCATTGTCCTTTAGCAATAGCAATTGCTTGGCATTTCTCTGGTCTATTATTGCAAGAGCACAACTCTCTCAATATGATCTTCTAATAAATTTAATTTTGCACTGCCATTGCCATTCAGATTACATGTATCTGCTCATTTACTACTATATTCTCAATGGAAAATCGTACATACTTGGATTTCAGTTTAGATGTATAATGTTACATGAGGTTTCGTGATTCAAGTTTAATTGCATATAGTGGATAAAGATGTCTAAAGAGAAATGGAAAGGAGAAACTTGCTAATGATAGTTCATGTGATTATGGCCGACTTGGATCAGATGTTTAAGGTGGTAGAGAAGAAGTATCACAAAAGGGGTAAGAAATCAGTAAGAAGAAACAACTTATTTTAGAACACAATGGAAGAGTTTGGTATAATCATGACTTGGTAGCTATCTTAATGAATTAGGTATTACCTAAGATGGAAATAGTAACAACATTTCCAAGGGATATTAGTGCTATAGGAGAGGAGGAGAAGAAACCACAATGATTGGAGGTGAGAAATTCAAGTCAATTTAATGAAGTGAAGAAACTTCCATTTTTGAAGCCAATAGACATGGAATAGTAGGAAATCAAGACAGGGAGAAAAAAAAATATATATATATCTATGAATATCAGGTAGGAGGAAATGAAGGGATGTTCTATCAAGAAGAGAGTTCTTTTAAAGGTATGAGTAGAGCTAGAAACATGATTGGTAATGGTCATAATGATGATCTACATATTTTAAAATGTGAAGGTGTGAAGTTGCATGATGATCAAATGATAATAAACGTGGAAGATATAGGAAGGAATGTTGCTAGAAATTTTATACGGATACCTTGAGAAGGATTGTGTACATAGTGACAAAAGAAGTGAAATTCAATTAATAGAGATTGAACTTGACTCATTATTTCATGAGTAGGACTTCCCATAACGTTAAAATAGGTCATTTCCACATAACACCTCACATTCAAGTTTCTCATGGACAATGATGGTAGTAGTATTTCCAACTGTTTCAAAATCTAAAGTAATGATACTATGTAATAAGAAAGAGTCTTTTGCCAACTTGAGGAAACTAAATTTATGATAAAGAAATCAAGTGGTATTGAGATACGAACTTTACGAACTCGACAAGATAAGAAAATATTTCTGTGGATAAGTCAACATGGATCAACAAATCCTCGTGCAAGTAAATTAAGCATGATATAAAATTAAATGATGACGAAAAATGTTTATATGAGATTGCATATAGCGGTATTGGAATCAATAATCCAAAGGGTAAATGGATGTACAATCAAGGGATTTTAATTTTGAGATAGATGATGGTGTTATCACTAGTAATATCTAAAACAATGAATTTCACCAAAATTTCCTTGGGGAAGGAAGAATATATTATGAGAGATTAAGACTCAAGATGATGAGGCTCATGTGAAATTTAACGATATACGTAGATGATTATACCGTTGGTGTAAATGATCAACTACCTAGTAGAAATAAGTTGAAATGATTATTGAAAAATAATTGACAACTTGATGAAAACATATTTCATGGTAGGAAGATAATGATTTACATATGGTTCTTATAGTGATAATGTATCCATATGATAATAGTGATATGCATAGGTATTATGACGTTATGTCAAGGTATATTGACACATTCATTTACTAAGTGATGATAGATATTTAATGTTCAATACTCATGATGGATATGATATGCATAACGTGGCATAGGAATTATGATGCTATAATATGAGGATTATTGACATGTGGTTCATTTATTAGAATTCATGATATGTCTTTAATATAATTATGTTGATGGTATAACTGAAGCATGCGATAGTTCCGTACAAATCTATGACATGCATGAGCATGCAGTTCATTATTATTCATAATGTTGTGATTAACAAAGATGAACGTTCTTATGATGACATGCAAGAGTTGGCATGTGGACTAGTTCCTATGATACTATGATGGTATGGTTAATGCATTGGATGCATGTTGAGATGTGATGATTCACAGGACTCCACAAATGGGCCGAGAGGGCTGGTTTATTTGATGATCTCGTGCGAGCCCATACACACGAGGGAGAATAAGTAACACCATATGGGCTGGGGACAAAACTCAATCAACACTACATATGCCAGTGGTTCCTTTGTCTTGTGTATAGCTCTTGATGGATAGCTCTTGAAGAGCTATGGGACCATCTTGAGGAGGCCAAGTGCCTAATGTTCTAGGCTAGGTGTCTGTTATTGGATTGGGATGCCGAAGTCTGGAAGGGATGTAAAGGACTTCAATGCCTGGGGCTGTGCGCCTAAGTAGTTGTGGAGGGAGTGGGCCAGCCTTGCGAGATGCCCGGGGTCATTGAGTACTGGACCGGATGCCTGCCTTGGGGCAGATGAGGTCTGAGTCAGGCGCGAACCTTGGGGCCAGCCTTGGACAAGGATACAGACTGGGTCAGGCTTATGCCTGGTGCTGAAAGTGGGAAAAAGGACAGAGATTCCTTGAGATTTCCCGGGGTGTTGGGGACTTTCGATGTCTGCTAGTTATACTAGTTCAGCAGAGGGTGTTGGCAACGTGAAGTAAATAAATAATAAAAATAATAATAATAAATAATACAAAAATAATAAATAATAATAGAAATAATAAATAATAATAAATAAATCACTTAATAATAAACAATAAAAATAATAAATCATAAATGTTAAATAATAAATGATATTAAAAAAATATATACAAAGAAAATAAATAAAAATAATAAAAATAAAAATAGTAATAACCATACTAAAGCTCTAGATAAGAATAAATAAAACAAGAAAACTATCAAAAAGAAGGAAATAAAACAAAAAAAGTTAAAAATCAAAAGAAAAGTAAAGAAATAAAACAAGAAAGCTAAAAATAAAAAGAAAGTTGCATGTAGACACATGGAGTGTGTGCATGTGGTTCCCCTTCCAATGTTTGTTCTATTTAATAGATGGTGAGGAAGATGAGAGGCATTCCTGCATTCCATCATTCCGAGATTCTATCTTTCATTCTCTTGGGAGAATGGTGTTCTAGGACTTAGGAGTCACTTGCAGTAGTACGTTGATTGAGGGCTCGGGGGTGGCCAGTTGTAGTAGAATCCTTGCACAATTGAGCCTACGGTTGGGTGGAGAGTCGTCCCCAAAACCTTGTTGCGGTAAGCCTACTTCTTCGACAGGTAAGAACTATTCTTAGTTGAATTTAATGTTAATTAGATATTTATTTTTGGATTGTTACAGAGAGGTTGTTCCTTCAGAGAAGTATGTTATGTATGCCTTTGACATACTTGTTAAGGTTTTCCCCCTCACCTTACTCTACTTGACTGAGCTGACAAGGGTTAACCCAAAACAACCGACTAGAGTAGGTGGTGCTAGTTAGAGTGCAAGCATTGTGTTTTCACCAAGACTCACTCTGAACAGAACGTATTTTCCATCAAGGCATCATTGACTGAAGACAACAAGCTCTTCATAAAAAGAGAGGACACCAGATAACCAAGTGTTGATAGTTGTACAGGTCCTCTTAGATTTTCCCAGCTTGTCTCGAGAGCCAAACACGATTTCACGAGAGGCTAACCTACGGGTACAAGCAAGCAAAGAAAGTGAAAAGAAAAAAGCAGAAGTAAAGCGAAAGAAAAACAAGTAAGAAAAGCAAGCAAGCAAACCAAACCAAGTAAGCAAGCAAACAAACATGCGAACCAAAAATCAAAGCAAAGAAAGAAGCAAATACTACTCCTACTCCTACGCTAAATAGTGCATGGGCCTACTCACGTGAAGTGATACTTCCAATGCAGCCATCGACGCATTGGCTGGCCTACGTTGGTGAAGGCATGGTTCGTGAGAAGCAAAGTCAATCGAACCAGCAAACATAAAAGATACAAAATGAAGACCAACATGCTCTGAGTTATAAAACATCCACAGAAAATAAGAGAGTGAATGCACATGAATACAAACATTCTGCGGACTTAACATGATGTTGTGACACATTGTGTGTAGATGATAAACATACATACTCTTTGTACTGTGACATACGATCGAACATGAGAAAGACCAATAGCTTATGCTTTGCAAGTGTGCTCATTGTGTAAGATTCCTCCAAAACTTGAGCAATGGGATCGTGTGATTCGAGTGGAGGAAGTGAAATCTAGGTGTTTGGTTGATCTTCAATGCGAAGCAGAGAGTGATAAGGAGCCATCATTGTTTCAATTTTTTTTTATCGGAAGTGGAACTAACCTCAGGACAACAAGGACCTGACATAACCATCAGCCCAAGTTGAAGTGCCACGATAGCCTAAGGGATTTCCACTCTGTCAATGGGTAGATCGTTGGAGACCAGTGGCCTAGACAAATTAACATTGAGTGAATCAAAATCGTGATCAAATGAAGAATTACAGAGATCACGACAGCCACAATTATAAAATTTGGGATGTTTGTCAGAATCCTCATAATTTTATGAATCGTGCAGAGGGGTAGATGAGAAGCAAGGATTTTCACCCTCTATGTTTTCACAAATGATAGTTGACAGATGGGACATATTTTTAGAGGAAGATGTGTCCTCTTCGCAATGTAATGACAGACTAACATCTGGTGTGTCCTGTGAATGATCAGAAGTAGAAACATCTGCAAATGAGTTTACACAGGGGAAATCAACAGTGGCAGAATCATAAGGGATGTCAGGATAGAACAGATGAGGCACGGATGGAAGGGAGTCATCCTTCACCATAGATTCTTCTTTATATTCTCACACACACTCATCATGAATAATAGTGTAGGTTGGTTGCACAACACCAACTTCGTCAACAACTTGATCCTCGTTCACAACAAGTGTGGAGTCCGACATGGAAGAACACAAGAGAGTATAGTCCATAGGATCAGAATAATGTGGGGACAGAGGTTGAGGTAACAAGTTCACATGACAACCAACAGACTTGCAAGCCAAATCTGCATAGATACTAAGAGCAAGTGGAGTAGGAGGATGTGACAGTCCAACCGATATGTGTGCATGTTCTTCCACATCACTCTACGGTGGTGGAGATGTTTGATGAGGGGAAGGAAAACAGTCACTTGTGACAACAACTGTGTCCGATTGTGATTGCACAACTCCATCATTGAAGTATGCTGGGCAGGGTTCGAATGATTCTAAGAATTGTGGAATTTCATATATGTAAATAAGATAATTAAATCTTCCATCGAGAAATTCCCAATCAATTTCATCTTGAGGAAATTGCCATGCGAGATTACAAAAGCGTGTGAAACTGTTCAATGGATTCATCAGGTCCTTTCTGTAATTTCATAATTTCTTTATTGAGTGCTTTATGGTCAAAATGATTAAAAGCCCGGTCTATCTCCACGACCATATGAGGGAGAGAGTGAATAGACATTTTGGGCAGCGTGGCACACCAATGCAGTGGGTTCCCTTAAAGCATGTACGCGAATAGCGCGTAGATCATGTAATCTTCAAAGATTTCATGCCTTTCATAGGAGCCTACAATGCCAACCGCATGTGTGACCAAGGCTACTCGGTGTCCACCATCATATGTTTTACCTGACAAGTTATTCTAGAACTCTTCTGATATTTCAAAGTCGTTTCCATAAGACATACACCTCGGAAGAGAAATTATGTGTTTAGTCATGATAATTATGCAGAGATTCAAAATAGATTGTGAGGACTCAACTTGTCATTTGGCCCTCCTTCTAGCACCAAAAATGTTGACGGTTTTGGACCCGCCAACATTCAGGGGATCTCCCCAGTATGAAGTCCCAACTAGACCTCACACCGTTTGGTGTAGGAGTCCCATCTGGTACGATGGCCCGATTTCCATTATCTTAAAGATATGCCTTGGCTCTTGCATGTCAGCACATGAGAGTGGTTTGCTTCGTCTTCGAACAACAAGGTTCACGTGCCTGGTGAGTGCTTAGTGTTACTTGTGTCAAGGTTCTTTCACCACAGAGGGACAGGGTGGATGTGAGTCTCCATTCGAAAGGGAAGAGTCTCAACTCTATCAGAGACACACAACACAATAGGACATGCACAACTTCCAATGGAGTAGTCCACATGAATATGACAGTCACAAACACACAATGAGAAGATAGCATGTACAACACCCAACGGAGTAGTCCACACGAGTGCAACAATCGTTATAACAATTTTATGGGAATGGTTCTGTCTAGTGTCCGGCAAGGTAGCCCACACGGGCAAGACAACATTAACAACTTATACAACACATTTTCATAAACATATGTATTAGAACAATTGAAATAGTTCAACTGTCTTAACACAGGTTAAAGCAACATGCATTACAAGTGTCCAAAGAATAGTCTTACAAATAATTACAATACATGTGTGAAAACGTGTTGCCTTGTTAATATGCTTTTGAATTAAGTGAAAGTTCCAAGACACATCGGTACACCATACATCACTAACCCTGTAAGTGGGGCATTGGAGCCACTGCTTGCTCCTCAAAGAAAATATTACAGACTCTCAAGGCTATGTGGGAGGAGCCAAGGTGAAAATTCCTTTTCATGTACAAATGAGGGGTATTTATAACCAAGGGTGAAATTGATCCTTGTGACTGTTCAACTTCCCTCGTGACTATTTGACTTACATGACTCTTCAACTTTACATGTGGGTCTCTTGGACTTCCATGTTACATTACATTGATTACAACAATATGGCCCATAGTAGTGATGTGGCCGAGATGACTCATGACACAACTCAACACGACAGTGTTGGTATGTTCATGTTGTTGGTGGTGTCCATGTCGAGTTGCAGTGTTGTTGAGTGATGGATGTTCTCTTGGTGTATCATAGCTTCATCTCTGCATGGCAAGGTGTGCGAAGTCTTCGATGGTCTTGGTGTTTGCTTGATGTTTGCATGTGCATGTTCCTCCTTCACTTGTACTTTGACATGCTTCATGTGTTCGTCAGTTCATAAACAAATCCCCTCGCATGCATTCCTCATTCTTACATTCGTGCAACAATCTCCTCGCATGCATTTCTTGTTCATCTGTTCATGAACAAATCTCCTCGCATGCATTCCTCATTCGTCCATTCGTGAACAAATCTCCTCGCATGCTCTCCGTGTTCATCCCGCTCGTCATCACGTCATGTCTCATCCATGTATCTATATCTGTAATCACTCATGATGAGACGAAATCAAATCCAAAAATATCCTAGTCTACCATGATGCATTATCATTTGCTTTCAGATGTAGGTGACCGAGAGAGAGGACAAGGCTCTGAAACTGAGCAAGACATATTTCAAGTCGAGATGCAGGCTTCGGGCACTACTAGTGAAAATTGCATAGAGGTCACTGGGAGATTGAGATGGACAATCGGGATCAGCAGTGACTGTCCCTGGGATCTCGCTCACCTGGAGGGCAGATCTGCGTAATTTTTTCATGGAGGCATTGCAAGCACCAAAGGGGAAATGATAGCAAAAACTATATAATTCTTCTGGGGAGCTAGCAGCACGTTGTAGAAGGCTTGCTTAGAAAAATGGGCACTTTTTCTGGGGAGTTTGCAATAGGTTGTGGGCGTCTGCTGGAAAAAAATATGCAATTGTTGGGAGGCTAGCTTGTTGAACATCCTTGCACAGTTTTTGAGCTAAGAAGGATGCTTGGAAGCTGGGTATCTGCCCATGAACACTGCGCAATTTTCCGTGTGAGCAGTAGGCCGACCGACTGGGTGACTAGATGGAAAAAATGCACAATTTTTTGAGGGATACAGTGATGAACACAGAGTGTTTGTCTGGCATGTCTGTGTAGTTTCTTCAGTCAGCAGAGTGGGAAAGATTTGCAGCTTTTGTGTAATTTTTTGGGGGAGTGATTCGTAAGGTCATTGCTTGGCCAAACTCTCTTGTTAACCACCTAGAGGCTTGGTTTGTTGGGTTGTGTTATATTCTTTCCACGACTAGAAACCCTAGTTAACCGGGGGGTTAGAAGGGGGGTAGAGCCCCCCTTCTTTGTGTTGATTGTGTAGCGAGGGGGTCACAGGGGCGGCGGGTAGCCCCCCTCTACGGGGTCCGGGGCAGCGCCCCCAGGAAAATATTTTTGGACCCTATATTAGGTTGGCCAGGCCAACCTATGGTTTTGTGCATGATTTTCGTACATGGTTTTGGATGCGATGGTTTTCAGTCCATGGTATTGGATGCTTTGGCATGTATAAATATGTATTGTAACATTGAAAGGAATATAACGAAAACTCAATTTGGTAGTCCCAGTTTTCGGATCTAGGGGAAAATGTTTATGTATATGCGTTTTGTGTGTTATGCTCTCGCATTGTTTATTTTCTGTGTTTTATAATTTGTATATAGGTAACTTTTGTATGGGGTTAAAACCTACATTTGGTATCACAGTTGTTTTGCCTTCAAGAGGACACCTTTGTTGCTGAGGGGTTTTGCTCGGGCCTGTGGTAGACTCTGTTCAATGGGAGATCTGTGGGATCGATTTTGGTGGTGAAAGAAGATGGCGAGCAGTGGAAAGATGTAGATCGAGAAATTTAATGGTTAGAGTTTTGAGTTATGGAAACTCAAGATGGAGGATCTATTAGTGGATAAAGATTAGTGGATCGCGGTAGATCTGGGTAAAAACCAATGGGAGTGTCTGATGAAGAATGCAAGAAGTTGGATCAGAAGGCAAAGAGCACAATACGATTGTGTGTCTCAGATTCAATATTGCTGAATGTATCAAGGGAAGCTACGGTGAAGGCTTTGTGGGACAAGTTAGGGGCTTTGTACTAGCCTAAGTCTTCGATGAATAAACTGTTCCTACAGAAAAAGTTTTATAACCTGAGGATGAAAGATGGAGACTCGGTGACAAATCATCTGAACGCATTTAATATTGTGGTAAGTCAGTTATTATCTGTTGATATTAAAATTTCAGATGAAGATAAGTGCATCATTTTTTGTGTTCTCTACTAGATTCATGGGATAGTCTGGTTATTGCAATAGGTAGCAATGCAATTGCTTTTCAGTTTGATGAGATAGTCTCATCCTTGCTGACGGAGGAGATGAGACGGAAAAATATGGAGAGCCAGAATGGTGATGCCTTGTCTGTATGAGGACATTCCCAGAACATAAACAAAAATAAGTCATCAAGTGGGAGATCTAAATCTAGAGGGAGATCTAAATCTCGAGGAAAACCTATAAAGGTGGTGTGCTGAAATGCAAAAAGGAAGGGCACTACAAAAGGGACTGTAAATCTAAAGCTCCTGAAAAAAAAAAAGGGATTTGATGATGCTCCCTCTGCAGAGGCAAAAACCACCTCAGATGAAGGTGGGGATGTGTACTTGGCTTGTTCAAGTACACATGTAGATCTTGAGGCATGGTTGATTGACTCAGGTGCATCCTTTCACTTCACTCCCCATAGAGAGTAGTTTTGCGAGTATGAAAAATATGATGGTGGTGATGTCTTCTTGGGGGATGATAGGAAGGCTAGAATCGTTGGTCGCAGAAAAGACAAGTTGAAGTTGCAAGGTGGAAGTGTTATCACTTAGATTTTCCTTGAAGTTATTAGAAGAAGGAAAGGGGTCTGAGGTAACCACAAACCAACTTTTAAGTACAGAATCTAGCCAATTTGTACTCAGAGAGGGCTCTTTCTTTAAGATTTAGCTTCGTTTGTTAAGGTATTAGGCTAGTTATGAAAGCTTGAGGGTTTTGATTTTGATTGGATGGTGGAATTCAGAAGCAGATGGGTAAAATTGAGTATTTCAGGCCATTGGGCTATGGAGTCAACTTAATATGGCTTAACTGGATTGGGTTGATTCAGCAAAGGAGGGCTTCAAAGGGCAAGATAGCAAAACAAGAGGCAAATGGTAACTTGAAAGGGTGGAATGGTCTCAAAAGGGAGGAAGGGCAGTAAAGAATCCTTCAACAAATTTCGAAGGGAGGGAAAGTGGGTGATCACTAATAAAAAGCAATTAAGAATTTCTTACTAAATGATCACAATGAAAAACTAAGAAACAAGGAGCAACTAAGAATTCCCTGTCTATAGTAGTTTTGAAAAAAACATTAAGAAAGATAAACCTTTTAAAACAAATTGCAATACAGCACTTTCTAAGATATCATTATTTCATTTATCATTCAAATTTCATGAAAACACATATGATTATTAATAAACAGAGGAAAAACAATAATAAACAAGGTATAAAGAATACTTATTTGACCATTGTTTTGCACAAGAATCCTGTGAAAGTCCTTTGCTTTATTCACTGCTTCCAGCTATCCATACAATAGTTGTTCCAATAGAACTTCTTTTCAAAATAACAAGTTTACAGAAACGTCTAAGAATCCACCCCAAATACTTCAAATGAAGAAGTATTTATACTAATTCTAAACTGAAATATCTTGAAAAAATATCAAAATTGGTTTACAAATATCTCAAACTGTTTTACAATAATAGAACTTAAATAAAGGACATTCAAAACTAATGAATCTATTTGGCACTATGTTTATGGATTTATGGTGATGAAATAGATAAATTCGAATTTGGTAGCAACTCTTAGTTGATGATGAGGCATCCCAGTCACTAATTGCATCCTTCCTTTGTGCATTCTGCCACATAAATTCTGCAAACTTAGGGTCCAATGATATGCTTGTATATCTCAATCCGTGATATATATGTAAAAAGTGAAAGAGGTTTTTGTAGATAGGAATTATTTTCAGATAAACCTCTCTCAGTTTCCCACAATGCATCTCCAGCTGTTTATAATATTCTCTACACAAAGATGTTAAAAACAAGACTTTGCACAAACCGAAAAAGAGGTTGTAAAGACATGCACTTATCTCCCTCTTGGTAATACTTGTGTAAAACATGAGATAGGTTTTTGTAGCTTAGCCTATTAGGAACAAAAACCTCCTCTTGTTTCTCGAAATACTTCTTGGATTGGACACAATAGTTTATGCAAAACTATGACTTAAACAAGAAATTTCTGAAGAATGTACCATTTCTGCTCTGATTTCATCTTTTAACCTTAAATTCCTTTCAACTGTTTTTCACTTTTACTTTGGATAAACTTCATTTTAGTTGGTGAAATTGTTTCCATCTTTGTTTAACCCTTAATGTCTTCATGTTTACTGTTTACTGTTTATTGTTTACTTTTTACTTTTACTGCTCTGTTTTTTCATCTGTCTTCACTTTGACATGAATTTGTGTACTCTGTTTTGTAACTATCTTCCATGTTGTTTATATTCATGCTAGCTGATTTACTTGACTTGGTCTTCAATCTGATACTCTTTAATCCTGATACACTTTGACTGTTCTTTACTGTGTCCTTTTACCTTCAATGTGTAGTTTAGGTTTTTACTGTCTGTTTCAGCAGTAAATCGTTTAATTTCCTGTTTCCTTTGCTTGTCTTTTTACTGTATGTTCTATCTTTCATATCTGTTTGAATAGATTTGATAACAATCTTGGAGTAAATAGGGCTTATGACTAGTATTAAGGCTGTTTATCCAAGGCTATGGTCTCCTGATCACCTGTATAACAAAACAAAATGTTAAGAAAGCATTGGCTTGCAGGGAAGGTCAAAAAGGTTTCATTTGAGCTTGAGAGGTCTGTGGAGTGAGTCTAGAATGCTTTTTGGGAGGTAAACCATGCTCGAATCGGTTAACAGAGGCTTCAAGTGGCGCAACTGGGTTACATAGGGTTTTACTGCACAATCAGGTGAAAACGAGCAAAACTGGGGTTTTCGTGTTTAAATGGGTAAATGGTTGATATTGGTGGGTAAATGAAAACAACAGTTGGCTTTAACTGACTGATGGGACATCTTTGTCATTTAGTGGAGGTGGTAAGCGGGAGCGGTATTGGTTTTCATCACACTGCTTTTGGGAGGTGAGTGGTATTTAGGTTCATCTATGCGATACCATAGGATGAGTGATGTGTGGCGGGGACATTGTTCACAAAACCGCTCCGCAATCACACGCTAACGTTCGGTCGTGAAGGGCCATGCAATATGCATGATAGTCGTCGGATCTGGGAGGTTTGATCGAACAATTGTCGGGGATGCGAGGTGACGGGTGTTTAATGAGGGCGGGCCCGATGTAATTAAAGGTTTTTTAATCACATCGGGAGCAACAGGATTGGTTATTGAAGTTGTTAATTAACTATGAGGGTTAATTAATCCTTTTTAATACAGCGGGGGGTCAGGGTTCTTAATAAGTTATGGAATAACTAATTAATCCCCATTATTGATGTATTATGGTTATATTTTAACCAAAGGGGCGGGATATATAATATTTCGGGGTTTTTTTTATATAGTTATAGTAATACGGGAATGGGTAAATTTTGATAAGGGAGTTACTATATAATATAAGTTAGTAATTAATATGATATTGAATGGAAAAAGCGCTAAGTGTCAAACATCCTCATGTGTATATTTAAACTTAGGCTAAATGAGAAATGAAGGTTTTTATGGAAAATCTTTTAATTTCCCTAAGTAAAATAGGATTTTACTTAGGGAAAACTTTATAAAGGGAATGAATGATTTATGAATGGGTGTGATGATTAATGAATGGTCTTAAGTACTTAAGCATTATAAATTATTGGGTTGAGGGTCCGGTCCCTCCAAAAGTCAGAGAAATGCTCTGAGCTCCTCTAATTTGATAAATACCTTGGCACTTAGGGGAAATTAGTGAAAATTTGAGGGAAATGAGTAGGGAAGTTAATTATTTTGACGTTGCTTGCTTGATGTGCCTTCCATGTGATATATGCCTTTGCCTTGTGATGAAAGTAAAATATTTACACATTTAAACTTATCATTCACCACATATTATTCTGCAACCATCATCTACTTACCCTACCTACTTTAACCTAGCATTTTCACTCCTTTATTAGGGTGCACTTAGACTGGCAAACCCTTATCAAACTTTTCTTTTCTTTTACATGGTGATGCCTATCTAAGTCTACACTTATTACATCCAAGGGCTCAGATTAAACTGTTGAGCTCCTTTTTCACTCTACCTATCTACTTATCTGCCAAGATTACATTGTTTGGTCAGATCTTTATTCTCTACTTCTAAAACATGAAATTGAAATATGAACTAGCCAAGCTTAAACTGTTTGACTATTCATGAATTGTGGCATAAGTGACAAACTGCACACAATTTTTATTATACAAAAGTAAAAAAGTAGTGGCATTTAGACTTGCACACTTTCCTAGTCTTTCTTTTTGTTGGGGTTCATTTTCTTTCATTTTTTGACCATCTTTTTATTTTTTTCACCCTTTGATTTTTCTTTTAGGGTATACCCTCTTTACATTTTTTAAATTTTTTTATTTTTTACAAATATGGAAAACCTTTGCAACAAGTAAAGGTATGAACATATTACAAAGCTAAACCAAGTCAATCATGAAATATGACACCTATTGGTAGAGGAACTTAACAGGAAGGATTAGAACACTTCTGGTTGTTCTGCATATTCCTGCATTAGCCAAAAATATGATTTTTGTAAGAAAGTTAGATGATGCAGGTGTAAAAACAGTGTTCGAGAAAGATTCCCACAAGATGGTTTGGGGAGCACTGGTATTGATGTGGGAAGTTTGGATTGGAACTCTGTACAAGATGCAAGGTAGCATTGTTATTGATGGGTACAACAGTTCTGTGGTTCCTAAAAGTGGAGCAGAAAATCTAGTGGTCTCTGGAGAAAATACCATGCTATGGCATCAAAGGCTTGGACATATTGGAGATAAGGGCCTTCGAATACTTCATGGTATAGGTATGGTAGAAGGTATGACTAATAGATCTATGGATTTTTATTTCTATGAAAATTGTGTATATGGGAAGCAGAATCGGGTGAGCTTTCCCTCTGGTGGTAAGAGGGCGAAACAGATATTAGAGCTTGTGCACAGTGATGTATTTGGACCTGTGAAGGTTCCATCACTGGATAAGTCTATGTACTATGTATCAATTATAGATGACTTCTCAAGGAATACATGGATATATTTCCTCAAGAAGAAATCTGAAGTCTTTGACAAGTTTAAAGAATTTGAGGTTCTAGTGGAAAACAAGACAGAGAAGAAGATAAAGGTGTTGAGGACAAATAATGGTGGAGAGTTTTGCAGCAAGGAATTTGAAGAATTCTATAAGAAGTGTGGTATAGCACGATAGAAGACTACTAAATACACACCTGAGCAAGATGGAGTTGCAGAAAGAATGAATAAGACGTTGATGGAAAGGGAAAGAAGCATGCTTAGTGGTGTCAGGTTAGGATAGGAATTCTGGGCAGAGGTGGTGGAGACATCATGTTACCTAGTTAACAGATCACCTTCATCAGTGTTGGAGGATAAGACTCCACAAGAGGTATGGACTAGTAAGAAACCCTCTCTTTCACATCTAAGGGTATTTGGATGTGATGCATATGTACATGTTCCAAATGAGAAAAGAACAAAGTTGGATAATAAATCTGAAAAGTGCATCTTTATTGGGTATAAGGATGGTTTAAAGGGTTATAAGCTTTGGAACCCAGTAACGAGGAAGGTTGTGTATAGCCGAGATGTGTTTTCAGAGAGGTGAAAGATGTTATTAAAGATGAAGTCCCATCAAAGGAACTTGAGAAGATAGAGTTTGAGATAAAGGAGGAAGAATCAAACTCTACAACAGAAGAGGAATCAGAAGATGAAGAGCCACAAACTCCGGTTATGAGAAGATCAATTCGAGAAAGAAGGCAGCCCAAAAGGTATAGCCCTTCTACTTTCTGTTAAAATTTTTCTTTATCTATTACTGATGATGATCCCAGAACTGTGAAGGAAACAATAGATTCAAAGGATGGAAAACTCTGGAAAGAGGCCATGGTTGATGAAATGACATCTTTGCACAAAAATGAGGCTTGGGATCTGGTGGAGTTGCTAGCTGGAAGGAAACCCATTGGCAGCAAATGGGTGTTCAAGAAGAATACAAATGCAGAAGGAAGATGGAGAAATACAAAGCTCGGTTGATAGCAAAAGGTTATTCCCAGGTGTCGGGAATTGATTTTGGTGATATTTTTTCTCTTGTTGCCAAGGTAGCTTCTATTAGATTACTTTTATCTGTTGCTACTGATTTTGATTTTGAGGTAGAACAGATGGATGTGAAGATAGCATTTCTTCACGGAGATCTGGAAGAGGAGATCTAAATGAAGCAACCTGAAGGATTTGTAGTGAAGGGTAAGAAAAAACTGGTATGCAAGTTAAAGAAGTCTCTATATGGGTTAAAACAGTCACCAAGGATGTGGTATCATAAATTTGATACATTTATATGGGGACTTGGTTTCACCAGAAGAAAAGCAGATCACTGTGTGTATTTTAAATTATTTGGTGACCGTGTTATTTATCTAGTCTTATATGTGGATGATATGTTGCTGGTTGGAAATGACAAAGAAATTATCCAGGATTTGAAGACCCAATTGTCCTCCAAATTCGACATGAAAGATCTTGGTGCTGCAAACTATATTTTGGGCATGGAAATTAAAAGAGATCAGGCAAAGAGAAGCTCAGGTTAAACCAGAGGAAGTATGTCGAGACAATACTGAAGAGGTTTAATATGCAGGATAGTAAACCGGTGAAGGTTCCTATTCCTATAGGTGTGAAGTTATCTGTTGAATAGTGTCCCAAGACACAAGAAGAGGAAGAGGACATGTCTCGTGTTCCATATGCAAGTGCAGTGGGTAGACCAATGTATGCAATGGTTTGTACTAGACTGGACATTGAACATGTAGTTGGAGTATTGAGCAGGTTTATGTCAAAACTAGGGAAGGAGCACTGGACAACAATGAAGCGGGTTTTCAGGTATTTGCGTGGCACTAGTGATTATGGTTTGTGCTACCAAGGAAGATCAGGATTGGACAGAGTGTTGGATATTCATGGCTTTGTTGATGCAGACTGGGCTGGAGCTCTGGATCAGAGAAGATATACAAGTGGGTATGTGTTTAACTTATTTGGAGGTACAGTCAGTTGGATGAGTAAGAAACAATCTGTAGTCGCACAATCAACTACAGAGGCAAAATACATGGCAGCCACTCATGCAAGCAAGGAAGTAGTTTGGTTGCAAAGATTGTGTTCAAGTATGGGGTTAGTACAAGGAGCTATAAGGATAGACTATGACAGCCAAAGTGCAATTTTCTTGGCAAAGAACCCTGCTTACCATTCAAAGACAAAGCACATTGATGTTCAGTATCACTTTGTGAGGGATATGATAGAAGACAAAAAGGTGTTGTTGGTAAAGGTGGACACTTTGAAGAATACTGCAGATGCATTGAAAAAATCTGTGAGCTCTAAGAAGTTATCTTGGTGTAGAGAAACAATGGGCATTGCAGGGATGGATAAATGACTAAAATCAACTGTGGCCCCTATGGAAAGAAAACAACAAGTTGGATAATGTTGGGTTGTGTTATATTCTTTCCATGACTAGATTGCCTAGTTAACTGATGGGTTAGATGGGAGATGGAGCGCCCCCTTCATTGTGCCAATTACACAGCGTGGGGGTCATGGGAGGGTGGCATCCCCCCCTGTCCAAGGGGTTTGATGGGGGCGGGTAGGCCCCCCCCCATAGGGTCTGGGGCAGTGCCCCGGGGAAAATATTTTTGGACCCTATATTAGGTTGGGTGGACCTACCTATGGTTTTCTGCATGGTTTTCACACATGGTTTTGGACGCGATGGTTTTCGGTCCATGGTATTGGATGCTTCGGCATGTATAAATAATTATTGTAACATTGAAAGGAATATAATGAAAAACCAATCTGGTAGTCTTGGTTTTGGGATCCAGGGTAAAATCTCTGTGTATATGCGTTTTATGTGCTATGCTCTCGCATTGTTTATTTTTTGTGTTTTATAATTCGTATGCAAGTAATTTATGTACGGGGTTAAAACCTACATGGTTGATGTGCTTTCGGGCAATGTGAACTGAAATGGCTTGCTGAGCAACTTCTGCGTTATTTTGGGTGACATTCAGTCCAGTCTAGGATTGCATAGTGTAGGCTGCCTAGGATACATCCTCAAGCTCTATGCAATTCTGGGCAATAGTACATGATCACTGAGGACCGAAACTGCGCAATGCATCTCAATGAAGGTCCAGTTGTTGGAGGGTGATCTGTTCGTCAGAATTTTAGAAAAATGACTAAGTGTGTGGGCAAGTGAAATTTTGCATACACGACCTTGCGAACACACACTCAACATGACTTGATGAAAATACACCTCAAATTGTCAAGACAACATATACTCAATGTGACTGACCGACGGTGCGAGCGACAAGTGTGACATTTGTGATAGATCGTTGAACGACCGCAACGATGCTTGTGTGATAGGTCATACAACATTGTGTGTGAGTGCGATAGATGTGTACATGGAGAACACAACTCAAACAAACCTTCAACATCACCAAAACGAGGTCGCAAGCATGATATAGCAATCAACATGTGGAAGACGACAGTTGGTAGAACAAGTGAAAAAGAAGCAAGACATGTAAAAGAAACACATAAGATGATTTTTCGCATTGACACACATGCATGTTACTAAGGACAGGGTGATATGACAATGACAAGAAGTCCTGCAAACTCAACTAAGAGGTGTACTTCGAAATATGTTCCTTACTTACCATACTTACCCTCAAGATGATCATGCATCCGATGGAGTTTGCATGCAGTCCTCATCTTTTCCATTACTCGGTTCCTTGGTCCTTCTCCTCAACTCCTTGGAAGCAATTTCAGCACGTCACCTTTTCATGTAGTCACTAAGAGGTATATCTGCGCAATTTCAGCAGACAGTGACTACTGCCGAAATGAGGCCCTGGGAGGCCAATCTACGCAATTTCTGCATGCAACGCCGACAAGACAACTTGGACAACACTGTGCATTTTTTGGGCTCAAAGTACTATTGCGGGACAAGGGTCCTAGCAGGACACCTCTATGCAATTTCTAAGTGCAGTGCAGCTGGACTGCTCTGCACATTTCTAGAAAGCAATGTTGACTGGGGTCTCTGCGGGTTGTGGGGTTTCAACAGGCAAGGGGGTTGGTGTCTTTGCGCACTACGGGAGTTTAGCAGGTAAGGGAGGAAGCTTGATGGTTGCAGAAGAAAAGCACATAGTTCAAGGAAGCTCGATGAGGCTAGGTGTCTCAGGAAAATGGCTAAATGTGAGATTAGTGAAACATAGGTAAACATGATAGGACTTGATTGTGATCTCACACAAACACTTAGTGACATGGCATAGACCATCTAGAATGAATGAGACATACTTTTCTTGATGCAACAACATTCATGACAAAAGTGTGTGAAGTGAGTGTGAAACATGTCTATATGATGACAACCACTCATACACACATAATTCCCTTGAAGCAAGACAACATTTCTTTGCATGAAAAACAACAACCCCTATGCCCAAAAATGGAGGGGAGCTTGAAATCATCAGCTTACCAATAAGTGACCAAGGATGATCAATCGCAGGATCTAAGGTAAGCTCTGAAATTTTCATTTGAGCCAAAATTTTGGAGGGTGGTTGTAGCTGCTACAACACATGCATTCACACCTTAGCTAGGAAATCACACATGCAACATGTTACCTGCAAAATCTTCCTATTGAAGTTGTTTGATCCAGCCTTCATTGCTTGTCCTTTTCTTTCCTTATTCTTCCTTTAACTTCCTTTGCTTGCTTTATCCTCTTGGTGCTCTTCTCTCTCTTAAACTAATTTCAAAGAAAAACTGACAAAAAATTGTGAATTGTTCCTCATAAGCCCTTTTATCATTGAGACTTCTATTTTTGGTCATTTTCCTCTATTTTCCTTCAATTTTCCTCTCATGAAAACTTGTGACCTTTCATCTCCATTTTCTCATATTTTCCTTTATTTCATATATAAAACACCAATTAATGCTTCTTTTCCTTTGCTAATGTTTTTTCCAATTTCCTTAGCCATAAATAAACCGAATGTGACACCCATTGGGATGTTTTGCTCAACATTCAACTTGGAATACATGTCTCATGACCTTGATCTTATTTTTTTTCCTTTATTATCCTTTATTACATTAACCTTTAACCCGAGGTTGTTACAATAGTTTATTAATAAAATAAAAATTAATTAAAAACTAATTGAATTAATTAATATTTACAAATTAATTACAATTAAGTTAATTAATTTAGATTAGTTAAATAAATCAATAAAATAATAATACTTACAAATTCTAATTAATCAAAAGTAATCAAATTAATTAATTAATTAAATTTATTTACATATTCAATATTAACTAAAGTTAAAAAAATTAGAGCCATTGCGAAGCTTGTGAGAAATTGCACTCGATAAAGTAATCGAAGTGAAAAACTAAGAAAAATGAAAAACCCACAAAAATAACAAAATAAAGCATGCAGGAATAGCATCACTCAAGATCCTCTTCTGGAACTGTCATGGTTTTCCATGGTGGAAAGGTCCTATGTTAAGTTGGATCCTGAGTGATATTAATCTTATTCTTTCAGTTGAAACTTGGGAACTTGACGAATCTAGGGTCCCTCACCTTGACAGGTTCACTCTTTGGTCTGCCTGGAATAATAAATCCTCTAGGAGAGGTTTTGTTGGTATAGCCTGTTATATTAGGAACAATGTTTCCTCTCACATCTGTCTTCATAAAACTGACCCCTTCAATCAATACATTTGGATCAAGATCTCTAATTCTACAACCAATAAGATCTTCTTTGCAATCTGTTATTTCGCCCCTATCAAAAGTACATCCTATAAGAAAAATAACCTGGATAAGGATTGTCCTTTCAATGCCTTAGAAAAAGATATCTACAAACTAAGGAATGAAAGAAATATCCTTTTGCTTGGGGACTTTAATGCCCAGACTGCTACTAACCAATCTATTATGTTAAGTAACAGATCTAACCCCGACCCCTTGTGGCTTGATGAGGATGATCACTTAGCTAATAGATTCATGAGAAAATCTGAAGACATAATCAAGAACCAATTTGGCACCAAGCTCCTCAAACTTTGTAGTTCCCAAGACCTAATCATTTGCAATGATATTAATAAATGACCTCTCTTTGGTCAAATGACCTGTTCCCATGGGTTTGGTAGCAACATCCTAGATTATGTGATCTCTAACATCCATGTCCTCAACCATATTACAAACTTTGAGCTTCTTAACGAGTACGAGCCTAAATCTAACCACAAACCTTTGTCTTTATCCCTCAATCGTTCTATGCATACCACCCACATGTAGGAGAATAGTGAAAGAAAAATTCACCATTCACTTCGATAGAAGTAAGGTCAACATTTTCTTAAGGGATTTGGAAAGGAATTTAAGCTCCCTAACTTATAATAACAACATTGATCAAATCTATTCCCATTTTACTACTACCCTTTGCACCACCATTTACAAATTCTCTAATAAGATTCCGTATAAGAAAAATAATAGAACTTCCAATCCTTGGTATGACAAAGACTATAAAATTGCTAGGAAAGCTATCACAGATGCCCCTAACGAAAGCATTAAGCCCCTGAATATAAGTATATACAAAGCTCTCATTAAGAGGAAGAAGAGGTTATATATTAATAAGAGACAACAACATCTTCTCCACCTTTCTAAAATTGTGCCCAGAAAGTTTTGATGGAATGTGCTTGTTCTTAAAACTAAAGATAATCATTCTACCCCCCCTAGAATATTGGGATAACTATCTTAAGAAGTTGTATGACTCTCAAGACACCATGGGCATCATCTTCAACACTCCTATTAAGAATGATATTTTTTCTCTGGAAGCTACTGAGTCTGGGATTAATAAGCTCTCTAATGGGAAAGCCAAAGATATTGAAGGCTACTAAGCTGAGATATTTAAAATGGGAAAATCTATCCTCATTCCTCATCTCCACAAGCTTCTCAATTTGGCTGTAAAGTATGGCTTCCCTAAGATTTTCACACAAAGCCTTATTATACCTATCTTCAAAAATGGGACAAAAGTGTTCCCTCTAACTATAGGACCATTATGATTAACCACATCCTAGCCAAACTTTATGGGCTCATTCTGGAAAAAAAGCTTAGCCTTTGGCTTGAGAATCAGGGTAAAAGAGCTAATGGGCAAGTTGGTTTTAGCAGGCATCACTAGATGGTCGACCACCTTTTCACCCTTAGGATCATCACAGGGGAATGTTGCAATAGTAAAACTGATATATTTTGTTGTTTTGTGGACTTTAGAAAAGCTTTCAACACTTTCTCCAGAGATAAGCTCTGGAGGCTTGAAGAGATCATGGTTCCTTTTGAACTGAGGATTGTTGTGATCCACCTCTACGAGACTGTCATTGCCAATCTTAAGACCAACGATGGCTGGTATAAAGATGTTAAATGTAATATCGGGGTTAAGAAAGGTTGTCCCCTTTCCCATACCCTTTTTAGTTTACATCGATAAGTTAGAGGAGTGTCTGGAAACTGCGGGCTGCAAAGGCACCGAGCTCACGGTATTATCATTACTCTTCTCCTTTATGTCAATGATATCGTTCTTCTTGCAAGAAGCCACGATGACCTAGATAAGCAGATTAAGACTCTTCATGTCTACTACTCCAAGATGGGTATGACAGTTAATACCGACAAGACTAAAGTCATGATCATTAAATCCAAAAAGATCGCCCATGGTAGTTTCATCTACGATATCCTTTGTCTTGAGCAGGTTTCTTCTTATAAATATTTGGGTATTGACTTTCCTCATTAGCTCAACTGGAATTATAGCATCGAGAAAAGAATTATTGGAGGTTGGAAAGCTTATTATGAGCTTGAAAACAATTGTAAGTCAGTCGATCTTTACATTTTGAGTAAAAAAAGGTTCCTCTTTGAGACTCTCGTCACCCCTGTTATCTTATACAAATGTGAAGTTTGGGGTGCAGTATATCTAGGGAGTCGTGGAGAAAGATTGAGATGATCCATAAGAAATTCATAACCTATAACCTCAAGATCAAGGGAATTACTCCCTATCCCATCCTCTTGATCGAAGTTGGCATGTAACCCATTGAAATTCTGGCCATGTTTAGATATCTGATGTATAAGAAGAAGCTTCACAATATGGAACCCAAGAGGCTCCCAAAAATTGCTTCTAACTTTAGTTAAAACTCCCACCTACGTCTTAAGTGTGGGTGGCATCAGGATGCTCAGTCTTGGCTCAATCTTTCAGGGATTAAGGAGGATATCATCGTGGGAAGCAAGGAAAGTATGAAATATATTATTACCTCCTGTTTTAAGGACAAGATGTGGGATGCTAAGGAGCTGGACGGTAAAATGAAGCTAAGGTACTATAAGGAGGTGATCAACCCCACCCTCGATAGCAAGAATTATCTCTCTATGTTAACTAGCACTAAGAAGAAAATGAACATCACTAGGATCACAAATAACTCTAATGAGCTTTGGAGTGAGACTGGGTAGTGTTCTACTCCCAAGATTCCCTGGGACGATAGAATTTGTCAGATTTGTGATACTAAGAAGGTGGAAGATGAAAAGCACTTCCTTTTAGACTACCCAACTCTTGCCCACATCCGCTCTCAATTCCCTATCATCAGTCACACCTCTAATCTTCTTGACTTATTAAGCCAACCCAACTATAGCGATCTTGGAACACTTCTTTCCCTGCTCTTTGATCACAGAAACAAGATTTTGAAGAATGACAATTAGACTCTCTTTTCTTGAGGTTTGATAGACCACATTGGTCTTAGTGGACGTTAATCATCATCATCATCATTATTATGAAGATAATAAAGTAAAAATGGGGGTTGTTGTTTTGCCACAACAATGCTCTACAACATGGTTTCTTCCGGGCGATCTGCACGTTATCTCTATTGTGGGGCATAGAATGTTATGTTATGTTTATATGTTTGCTCCATCTATTTTTCTTTCTCTGGGAGCCATATATATATGAATTTTGATATGGGATGTCTCTAGAGGGCTCTCGTTTCTTATATCACATGGTTGCTCTTAGTAGAAGAAGAATTCACTTTGTATATCTCCCAACAACTTAAATTATTTTTCCTCTCTATGGCAAACTAGACACAACGTGTTTGGTGTAAGTTTTGGTTTTGTTGCAGCATATGGACTTATTTTCATTCGCAGAAAGATGTGAGGGGATTTTTAAGGAGGTTCATCTTATTCTCCGTGATTGCATGACCCCTGCTATACTTAAACATTTTTTAGGGCATGTGTTTGGTTTTGAATGCCCTTTGGCTAATATGGAGAATATGCCTTGCCTATTTGCTATCTGATGGTGTCAATGTGTCCATTGTGTAATGTATTTGGCTATAAGCTCTATGGCAATGTTATATTTTATTTTGTAGATCACTTGGTTATTGTGGGACCTTGGGCTTTTGCTCTGAATCTATTTCTTTGGGTTAGCTTGTCTGGTCATGAGCAATTTTTCTGTGGTACTCTTGGATTGGGTTTGTAGATTTCTATGTGAACTTTGGAAGATGATGTAAACTTCATTTGAATATGAATATAAGTTGCAGTAATTTATAATTAAAAAAATTATAAAAAGAATTAATTACATCCATAGTCAAGGCATGTCTATTTTGAAACAGAGTTTCTAAAATTTTAATTTAATTATCAATAACTCTTAGTTGGATGATAGAGATTTAACTTCTATGAAATATTCTATAATAATAGTCACATCAAAGATTAAAGTTTATCTTAAAATTAATGATATTTTTTATACACTTTTAATTAAATTTATTAATTATAATAAAAATTAGCATAAATGAGTTATAATTTTTTAAACATATAATTATATTAACTCATAATAAGACTATTTACCATTTAATTTTTTTTATTATAAAATAAAGATATATTTTTTTTTAATTCTTTCCACGTATTTATGTGAAAACACTAATTAAACAAAATACATTCATTAAACAATTATTTAATCATTTATTGGTGCACACTCACGAAGTAAATCTACACCATTGATAACATTTAAAACAAACAAGGATTCTACGTCCCAAACCCATCGTAATGATTTATTCAAAGTACAGAGCAATTTAAATAAATTCTATCAAATTGAATCATTAATTTCTAACGCTTCAACATTACTCCTGACAGGGATACGGGTGTCGAATCACCGTGATTTTCGCCGCAGTGAACGCTGAGAATGATGGCCAGCTAACCCTGAATGCCACGATCTCAAATTTTAAATCATTCTCAATGAGACTGTCATTGCCAATCTTAAGACCAACAATGGGTGGTATAAATATATACTAAATGTAATATTGGGGTTAAGAAAGGTTGTCCCCTTTCCCCTACCCTTTTTGGTATTTGTTATGCTCTTAAACTGCAAAATGATACCCAATACAGAATATGCAAAGAAAAGATACCCAGAATGGTCACTTGCCTCTTCAAGGGGGCAACCTCCAATAGAGTAGAGCTCGATTACAAAAATAAGACACGATACTCCTCGCAGGGAGTCTCTATCCTTTATATATGACTCATACATGCAATACCACGGGCCAATACCGTGGGTTTTATTAATACCATCTATCTAATACTACGGCCCATTTGCAACTAACTGTGGTCCTGTCATTAATTGCGGGTTAACCACTTACAAATATTAATATGGGCTTTATTGACTCTTGACTATGACGTGATCCCATGAAATAAATAAGGGGGTTAGGGTGGGACTCTAACATGCCCTCCCCCTTAAAACTAGCCTTGTCCTCAAGGTTGAAGCTGCGGAAACTGCTGAAGAATAGTGGTTGGTTCCCAAGTTGCATCTTCCGGAGAGGTGTCTTTCCATTTGACGAGGACTTCCTTAATCATGTGGCCGCGCAGGTGCTTGTCTCTTGTGTCTAGAACCTATTCGGGTTGAAGCCAGATTGACCCTTCTTCGTCCAATTCAGGTAGACTAGTTTGAACTCGGCAATTGTTCCCGATCACTTTCTTGAGGCACGATACATGGAAAACTGGATGGATTTTTGCAGTAGGTGGCAAAGCCAACTTGTAAGCCACTTTTCCAATGCGCTGAAGTACTTGGTATGGTCCATAGAATTTTGGAGATAGCTTCTAACAACCCTTGTCTTTGAGTGATGTTTGCTTATATGGTTGCAGCCTCAAAAAGACCTGATCCCCTTCTTGAAATTGGCACTCTGAGCGATGCTGGTCTACCTGTTGCTTCATGCGGTTCTGAGCTTGATGAAGATTCTCTCTAAGATGGGCAAGCATGGTTGCGCGGTGTTGTAGGAGTTGATCCACTACTTATACTTTGGAGCACCCCTTGAGATAGGAAGTAGGGGAAGGCAGAAGGTGACCATATACTGCTTCATAGGGAGTCATTTTGGTGGTGGCATGATAGTTGGTGTTATACCACCATTCAGCCAGAGGTAACCACTGTACCCAAAGGTGTTGCTTTTCTGAAGTGAAACACCTAAGGTAGGTTTCTAGACATTTGTTGACGGCTTCAGTTTGACCATCTGTTTGTGGATGATAGGAAGTACTGAGTTTTAGTTGAGTGCCTTGTATCCTGAAGAGTTCCTGCCAAAAATTACTGGTGAAGATCGGGTCGCGATCGGACACAATAGAAGTGGGCATGCCATGCAATTTGAAAATCTGATCCATGAAATTTTGAGTGACCAAAGTTGGTGTAAATGGGTGGGGTAGGGCACAGAAATGAGCATATTTCGATAGTCGGTCCACAACCACCATGATGACTGACTTGTTGCCGGACTTTGGAAGACCTGTAATGAAATCCATAGAAACTTCCGTCCAAATTGATGTCGGAATGGGAAATGGTTGTAATGTGCCTGGTGTGTTGACGGTTCCCCCTTTGTGGCGTTGACAGACATCACATTCTACTACAAAAGTAAGGATGTCCTTTTTCATGCCTGTCCAAAAAAATGATCTTCTGGTGCGAGCATATGTCTTCTGAAAGCCCGAATGTCCTGCAATGGGCGATGAGTGCAATTCTGCCAGAATGCGACTTTTGAGGTTGGATGTTGGTGAAATTACGACTCTGTCCCTGTAGCGAAGAATATCATCCTGCCATGAGTAGCCCTTGGTGGAATTTGGATCTACCTGCAATTGAGAAATGAGTTGGGATAGCCCGGGGTGTAAAAACCATTCCTTGCGAGCTTCTTCAATCCAGTCTGGAATGGGGAGGGAAATTGCTAGCAGAGTACTTTCTTCCTCAAATTGGCGAGATAATGCATCTGCTACCCTATTGTCTTTCCCTTTCTTGTAAATAATCTCATAATCGTATCCCAGCATTTTGGCGAGCCATTTATTTTGTTGTGGGGAGGATAGGCGTTGCTCCAAAAAATATTTAAGACTGTGATGATCTGTGCGGATTTGGAAACGTCGCCCCAATAAGTAAGGTCGCCAGGTCTCGACGGCATGTAAGATGGCCATCATTTCTTTTTCGTAGGTAGATTGGCCCAGATTCCTCCCACTTAGTTGTTGGCTTGTGAAGGCCAAAGGTTGCCCTTCCTGCATTAAGACTACTCCAATACCGCTCCCCAAAGCATCACATTCAATGACAAAAGATTTGGTGAAGTCAGGTAGTGCTAAGACTGGAGTGGAACACATGGCGTTTTTGAGAGCGGTAAATGCCTGTTGTGCTTCCTCATTCCAGAAGAAGGAATTTTTCTTTAGGAGTTGAGTGAGGGGCTTCGCTATGCGGCCATAGTTGCGGACAAATTTACGATAATAGCCTGTGAGACCCAAAAATCCTCTCAAGCTCTTCAAGGTCTTAGGTTGAGGCCATTCTTGCATTGCCTGGATCTTTTTGGGGTCCACCTTGACACCTTCACGCCCCACAATGTGGCCCAAATACTCAACTTCTTCCATGCCAAACGAACACTTGGACATCTTGACAAATAATTTATGCGTGCGGAGCAGGTGTAAGAGTAAATATAATTAATATAAGACTTAATATAATTAAATCCTCAAAATGTCCATGCGGCCAAAAGTCCTGCGAAAATTATACCTCGGTATAGGAACCCTTCACAACAACTCCGATCTGGTGGATCTGAGAGATCTGAATGGCGGATCGGATAGCTCTGGGCGGCGGAACAGACTGCTGCTGCGGGTCTGCTGGATCTAATAGATCGGAATGACTGATCTACGAACTCGAGACGGCGGGACTGATGACTGCTGCACCCCTTTGCACCAGCGGATCTGGAATAGATGATGTGCGATCCCTCGATAGAAAAGGGAACTATGGTCTTGAGGAGTGTTAGGTGCTACAGATCGCAATATACATAAGGGTCTGGCAGTAGTACTCGGCCCAATGTTTCAGGGCTCTAACTAAGGAGGATCGATCGTACCCTTAGCCATACAACCCGACTACCCTGTCGTACGGGCGAGTAATCTCTCCGAGTGCTGTTCTCGGTGTACTGTAGCCACAAGACGGCCGACAGTTTATCTATGGCGAGGTTTCAAGGGAGCCTAGGGGGCTTCCGATATACCTAGAGGGTATGTGGAAGGCAGTCCGTGCGCGGTTCTGTCTAATGCGCTACTATTCAAAGGGGTACCCACAGGGGTTACAAGGGAGTCCAACAGACGTGACCACCTCTTGTATTTCCTGCGTGCATGCCTCCCCAAATCCGCAGGTTTATGCGCTCAATGATAGATCCCGTGGTTTAAAGACGCTGGAACACGTCTCTAGCCAAAAAAAAAATTTTGCTAAGAATTGGAGATCCCACCGGCCCTGGAAAGTGCTCTGATACCACTTGTTATGCTCTTAACCTGCAAAATTATACCCAATACAGAATATGCGAAGAAAAGATACCCAAAACACAGAATAGCAATGATTTTATTATTCAGAGAGTAATGTTCACTTGCCTCTTCGAGGGGGCAACCTCCAATAGAGCAGAGCTCGATTACAAAAATAAGACACGATACTCCTCGCAGGGAGTCTCTATCCTTTATATATGACTCATACATGCAATACCACGGGCCAATATCGTGGGTTTTATTAATACCATCTATCTAATACTACGGCCCATTTGCAACTAACTGTGGTCTCGTCATTAATTGCGGGTTAACCACTTACAAATATTAATATGGGCTTTATTGACTCTTGACTATGACGTGATCCCATGACATAAATAAGGGGGTTAGGGTGGGACCCTAACAGTATTTACATCGATAAGCTAGAGGAGTGTCTGGAAACTGCAGGCTACAAAGGCACCGAGCTCACTGGTATAATCATTACTCTTAACCTTTATGTCGATGATATTGTTCTCCTTGCAAGAAGCCACGATGACTTAGATAAGCAGATTAAGACTCTTCATGTCTACTACTCCAAGAGGGGTATGACAGTTAATACCGACAAGACTAAAGTCATGATCACTAAATCCAAAAAGATCACCCATGGTAGTTTCATCTATGATATCCTTTGTCTTGAGCAGGTTTCTTCTTATAAACATTTGGGTATTGACTTTTCTCATCAACTCAACTGGAATTATAGCATCGAGAAAAGAATTATTGGAGGTTGGAAAGCTTATTATGAGCTTGAAAACAATTGTAAGTCAGTTGATCTTTACATTTGGAGTAAAAAAAAGGTTCCTCTTTGAGACTCTCGTCACCCCTGTTATCTTATACGGATGTGAAGTTTGGGGGTGCAGTATATCTAGGGAGTCGTGGAGAAAGATTGAGATGATCCAAAAGAAATTCATAACCTATAACCTCAAGATCAAGGGAAATACTCCCTATCCTATCCTCTTGATCGAAGTTGGCATGTCCCCCATTGAAAGTGCAGCCATGTTTAGATATCTGATGTATAAGAAGAAGCTTCACAATATGGAACCCAAGAGGCTCCCAAAAATTGCTTCTAACTTTAGTCAAAACTCCCACCTACGTCTTAAGTGCGAGTGGCATCAGGATGCTCAGTCTTGCCTCAATCTTTCGGGGATTAAGGAGGATATCATCGTGGGAAGCAAGGAAAATATCAAATATATTATTACCTCCCGTTTTAAGGACAAGATGTAGGATGCTAAGGAGCTAGAGGGTAAAAGGAAGCTAAGGTACTATAAGGAGGTGATCAACCCCACCCTCGATAACAAGAACTATCTCTCTATGTTAACTAGCACTAAGAATAAAATGAACATCACTAGGATCACAACTAACTCTAAGGAGCTTTGGAGTGAGACCGGGCAGTGTTCTACTCCCAAGATTCCCTGGGACGATAGAATTTGTTAGATTTGTGATACCAAGAAGGTGGAAGATGAAAAGCGCTTCCTTTTAGACTACTCGACTCTTGCCCACATCCTCTCTCAATTCCCTATCATCAGTCACACCTCTATTCTTCTTGACTTATTAAGCCAACCCAACTATAGCGATCTTGGAAGACTTCATTCCCTGCTCTTTGATCACAAAAACAAGATTTTGAAGAATGACAATTAGACTCTCTTTTCTTGAGGTCTGATAGACCACATTGGTCTTAGTGGACATTAATCATCATCATCATCATTATTATGAAGATAATAAAGTAAAAATGGGGGTTGTTGTTTTGCCACAACAATGCTCTACAACATGGTTTCTTCTAGGCAATCTGCACATTATCTCTATTGTGGGGCATATAATGTTATGTTATGTTTATATGTTTGCTCCATCTATTTTTCTTTCGTTGGGAGCCATATATATATGAATTTTGATATGGGATGTCTCTGGAGGGCCCCTGTTTCTTATATCACATGGTTGCTCTCAGTAGAAGAAGAATTCACTTTTTATATCTCCCAGCAACTTAAATTATTTTTCCTCTCTATGGCAAACTAGACACAACGCGTTTGGTGTAAGTTTTGGTTTTGTTGCAGCATATGGACTTATTTTCATTCGCAGAAAGATGTGAGGGGATTTTTAGGGATGTTCGTCTTATTCTCCGTGATTGCATGACCCCTGCTATACTTAAACATTTTTCAAGGCATGTGTTTGGTTTTGAATGCGCTTTGGCTAATATGGAGACTATGCCTTGCCTATTTGTCTATCTGATGGTGTCGATGTGTCCATTGTGTAATGTATTTGGCTATAAGCTCTATGGCAATGTTATATTTTATTTTGTAGATCACTTGGTTATTGTGGGACCTTGGGCTTTTGCTCTGAATCTATTTCTTTGGGTTAGCTTTTCCGGTCATGAGCAATTTTTCTGTGGTACTCTTGGATTGGGTTTGTAGATTTCTATGTGAACTTTGGAAGATGATGTAAACTTCCTTTGAATATGAATATAAGTTGCAGTAATTTATAATAAAAAAAAAAATAAAAAGAATTAATTACATCCATAGACAAGGCATGTCTATTTTGAAACAGAGTTTCGAAAATTTTAATTTAATTATAATAACTCTTAGTTGGATAATAGAGATTTAACTTCTATGAAATATTCTATAATAATAGTCACATCAAAGATTAAAGTTTATCTCAAAATTAATGATATTTTTTATACACTTTTAATTAAATTTATTAATTATAATAAAAATTAGCATGAATGAATTATAATTTTTTAAACCTATAATTATATTAACTCATAATAAGACTATTTACCATTTAAATTTTTTTATTATAAAATAAAGATAATTTTTTTTTAATTCTTTCCACGTATTTATGTGAAAACACTAATTAAACAAAATACATTCATTAAACAATTATTTAATCCTTTATTGGTGCACAGTCACGAAGTAAATCTACACCATTGATAACATTTAAAACAAACAAGGATTCTACGTCCCAAACCCATGGTAATGATTTATTCAAAGTACAGAGCAATTTAAATAAATTCTTTCAAATTGAATCATTAATTTCTAAGGCTTCAACATTACTCCTGACAGGGATACGGGTGTCGAATCACCATGATTTTCGCCGCAGTGAACGCTGAGAATGATGGCCAGCTAACCCTGAATGCCACTATGTCAAATTTTAAATCATTCTCAAACAAGCATGTTATTCCAATTATTTCCACAAAATTTGGTCAACTTTGTTTACCAATTTAATTATTTTATTGAATCATATATCATTGTCTATTCAGCTTCCCAATTTCACCCAGTCATTCATTCAATCCCAACCACTCATTCAATCATACGATTGACAACCACCTGAATATATTCAATTTATCGACTAACTCTCTCTCGTTAGTGCATCTTCTGTGTTGTTTTGGAGTGATCATTAGATTTCATAGTATCTAATAAAGGGATCAAGGAAGATTATCTAAAAGTTGAGGTGATACTTCAATTGTGTTTCGAATCTAACATTTCACAACTTAAAAGTCAATAAGACAAATATGATTTTCTATATAGATTCATGGCTAATTAGGTTATGATTACTAAAAATTTTATGCACTTACTAAATAAAGGAGTTTCAAATCTAACATTTCACAACTTAAAAGTCAATAAGATAAAGTTGATTTCCTATATAGATTCATGGCTAATTAGTCTATGATTACTAACAATTGTATGAACTCACTAAATAAAGGAGTTTCAATTTTATGGGATGATCCATTGTAAATATCATTTTACAAAGCCTTTGCCTCAACCTCTTTATTGAGTCCTCAAGAATATAGTAGAGATATTTTCTTGTATCTTGCAACTGCTAAATCTAACACTAGCATTGTGCTATTTTAAGAAGATAACAAACTCTAGGAACATATTATTTATTCTCTTAATGAGACTTTATAAAATTTTGAACTTAACTACATCCCACAAAAAATTAATATTGATTATTAGGCATGTCATCCACACAAAAAAATTAACATTAATTATTGACTATACAATCCACACAAAAAAGTTAGCATTGATTATTGGCCATGCCATCTAATAAATTTATAATTTAATACTCGTATAAAAAAATACAATAATCATTAATATAAATCCATTCCAGTAATGTTCCTTAACTCAATATCTAATTAGTAGCCCATACAATAAATAGATGGTAACTCTTAAAAAGAAAAAGAAAAGAAAAAAAAATCGTTAAATTTGCATCAATTAAATCCAAAATAATATTTAACCTTTACAAAGTTCATTTCAAAATTACCGTGTAAAGATATTAATGCCTATGAAAATGGAAATACAAATTCCTTTAGGAATGGGTTACCTCTCTCCATTTTTATCGAAGAAAAATAATATTGATTTCTATAGTTAATTGTTTAAGCTTATAAAGTCTTATAGCATGCTGAAAGTTACATTGATTCGGAAATTTGCTTTTGCATGTAATTTGAAATATATGTGTCACATACTACCCTCAGCGAATTTTTTTATTTTATTTTATAAACAACACAAGTTCTTGGTAAATAACTCACCATCTCTATGCACAGTTATATTATGTTTGGCAAATAATTAAACATCGTATGCTTATTATTTACTAACATAGATTTACCGCATACTTATATTATGCATATGGTATGCTAACCGTGGACTATTCTCCGCATGCTGAGACATCACAATAACGAATAATAATAAGGCGCACATATATCTTCACCACGGCAACTATAATGTTGTAATAATAAGGCCGCACATATATCTTTATCATGGCAACTATGATGCTGTTAACCGTTGACTCATGTTATGTTGAATTATTATATATATGTATAGCACTTTGGCAACGATGCATATTATGGTTAATTATTTGGGTTGCTTCGGCTGTTTCCTTGGTACTGTCCGAGTGCGCCACCAAAGACTGCCGACGGCGTTGCCATGTGACGAGTGTACGCGGCGTTCCCTCCACGGGTCCGATCACGTCGAGGGCAGATGGCTGCCATAAATTCTCTGCCAACCTCACAGCTCGATCAAAGGCTGAGATTCTCCGTGGGAGATCTAACGGCGGAAATGCATCCAAATGTCCCGCCCGATGGTGAATGTATAAGGTTCTATTTTCTACTTGCCGGTTTATTGTTATTCCGCTGCTGCGCCATTCCGTCTCATTCGGGCTGTTGTAACCTTACACGCCGATAGCATGAAGGAGCCGAGACGCTGCTTCATCCAGCCCCGCTGCAAGTGCGAGGTAAGCTTCAGCGTTTCCACTGGTTATTTCCTCTGTTCATTACCTTACTGCATGTTGATTTATTCGGGTTTTCCTTGCTTTTCAAACCGACTAACGATTATTCGATGGTTGCATGCAGTGGTATCCATCTCTGGTTCGCGGTGGATGAGGAGGTCCGCCCATGGAAATCCGGTGCTTGCGGCTCTACCACAGGTGCGTGGTTGAGTGAGGATATTTGTTCTTTGTTTTGCTGAGACTGCTGACAGAGGGTTTTCTTTACGCCTATCCGTAGCCCACCTTTAACCTCACCATTTTGATCGCAGGTGGCTACGGAAGGCTTCCTCTGTCTCGCTTTTATGACTGCTTTGGGCCGGTTATGGGTTTATCAACCCTAACGCTACCAGCGTTGAGTCTGGAAAGTTTCTATATGCATGCAATGCTGCATTCGTATAACTGTGATTTGGTATTTGAACTGTTAATATAGATATACGCCGGAGGGCGTTTCGGCCACGACACCATTGGATACTGTTTGGGCATCGACCCTGTGTAATTTCTTGTTTAATGTTTAATACAGCCTTGCGGCTTTCTCCGTTCTGTCATGCGACTTGTGTGCAACTACAATTAACAGTGTAATCTTTTAGTATTTATAATGAATTCTAGTGTTAAGTATATGCTACTGTCTCTGTTGGTGGAAATACTGGTTTCCTTGTATTTTTTTTTGAGGTCGGGGAGAATCCTATCCACCCGGATGCCTCGAACTCCGACCATGCAACCTTTGTTGATTTTTGCCGCAGTATATTATCTCATGAGGGTTTTTATGCATATGTTTATTTGGTATTTCGATTTGTATATCTCATTGTCTGTTTATCTGGCTTATATGACGGTCCATGGACAGTGCAGACGGCTCGGTTAGCCGGTCATATGTCTGCGCTGTGCAAGGAACAGGTCTAACATGCCGCTCGTACCAAGAGCTACAGCGGGGTTTCATAACCGGTGTTCTGTATACCAATTTAATGGCAGTGCTCGGTATCGCTTGGTTTGTTTTCTAAATTTTAACATGTATACAGCCGCTTCTCATTCTATGAACGTTGCTGGTTCATCGCATTTTAATTTTATTAAGGGTTCTCATGACCCGACACTTCCCTAAGAGGGTTCATGCATGTTCGTTTAAGAGGGGTCTCAGGTAATAGCATTTCCCTATAGGAACGCCTGTGCCGAGATACCTAGCTGCCCATATATCTCGTTTTCATGAGATAAGGCGCATAAAGGGTGTTCAGCACCGCAAGATTATATATCCTTTTATCTTTCTGTGCGCTGTATATAAATGTATATTTTAGTTGTGAATGCAAGGTTACCGAGTTTAATTGAATAGTTATTATTATTTTATTATTGGGGTTTCTCTGTGGCTTCGAGAACAACCCGTCTTCTCTCGGCTCTGACCCGGTTCTATTCCGTTTCTTTTGCCTTGAGTAGGCAGAACTGCCTTCAACCTTGCTGTTTGCTTGACTTGTCTTGCGCTTCCATCTGAACGGCGGAACTTGCTTGGTCTGTCCGCGTCCCACCAGGCTCTGGAACGAGTCGCTGGCCTTGTGGCTTGGTCTCTGTCTGTCATTTCAGAACACAGAGTTCCAAAGTATATATATATATAATGACCTGTACTATGCAGCTTGTTCTATACAACTGCGATGTCACCAATATGGCAATGGTAGTATTCTTTCCAAGAACCTATTTATTTATCTCATAGGTATCTACAGTCTAACTTAAATGACTTGTGACACTTACAGAGAAATAAGGGTCAGTCTCACTTACCTGATTGCCGCCAGTCCTTAAGTTCTCAATAAGTCATCTGCAAGCTCTTTCATAATCTTTTAAGCATAATCTTTTAGCCGCCCAACCACGAGACTCGTCTTTCGAGACCAGAGCCTCCCCCCTAGCTTCCTCTTGCCGGATCCCTATCCTCAGCAAGGGTGCACAGTGTGCTCGACTATCTGGTCCTTACCAGACTTAGTCTTCAGCTCACTTTTCTTTTTCCTCTCTCTTTTCTCTCTCTGTCTGCCTGTCTCTACAACACAGACCTTTTGTCATTTTTCCCCTTTTCCTTTGGGAATTTTCAGTTAGAGAGGGTGGTTAAAGTCAGTTCCAATAACTGACTTTTCTTGCCAACTCCCTCCCAAGAGTTGCCAACAATATCATGAGTATTCTTTTCCTTTTAAACATTTAAGTGCATAAAAAAAAATAAAAGAAATACTCTGAAATCTTCCTTTAACAATCAATGAGATAATCTTGCAATGTCATTTCTAAATTCAGTCTTTTACCGTAGTAAAAACTAAATATTTACATTCTCTTGGGGTCATCACATCTCCCCCTCCTGAGATTGGACATCGTCCCGATGTCTGCTGTTCACAAACAGTCCCGGATAAGCCTTCTTAAGAAGCTCTTCATCTTCCCAGGTGGCCTCCTCAGGCCCATAGTGCTGCCACTGCACTTTAACTTGGGTAATAACTCGCTTCCGCAACTGCACTTCTCTCCGGTCGAGAATGCTCAGCGGTTCGACCAGGACCTCTCCTTCCGGTTCGACCTGCAATCATCAATAATATCAGTTAATTTCTATTTTCAAAAATATGTATCAATAGTTCAACTGAATTCAGTCCTTACCCGTATGTCTTGCCATTTGATCACATGCTTAGGGTCGTAAATGTATTTTTTAAGCACGGAAACATGGAATACATTATGAATTCTAATATGGCTTGGCAAAGCAAGCTGGTAGGCTACCGGCCCAACCCTTGCTAAGACCTGAAAAGGTCCAAAATAGCGGGGTGCGAGTTTAGCGCAACCACTCCATTGCAAGGTACTTTTCCGAGCTTGTATTCTTACATAAACATGGTCGCCCACCTGATACTCTTTGAACCTTCGCTTCCGATCTGCAAAATTCTTTTGCCGATCCTGGGCAGCCTTTAAATTAGACCGCACTCTTTTTACCATGTCCTCCATTTCCTTGAGCATTTCTGGCCCCAACCTTAATTTATCTTCCGGCCCACTCCAGCTTGAGGGCGTACGACATTTCCGTCCGTACAAAACTTCAAATGGAGACATCTGGATCGAGGTGTGGTATCCGTTGTTGTACGCGAACTCTACCAAGTGTAAATAATCCTCCCATTGCGTTGGTTTTTGCATGACACATGCTCTTAACATGTCCTCAACAATCTGATTTACTCGTTCTGTCTGTCCGTCAGTCTGGGGATGGTAAGCTGTACTGAAATTCAGCTGCGTACCCAGTTCTGTAAACAATGCTTTCCAAAAGGCAGATGTAAATTTTACATCTCGGTCTGATATTATCGTCTTTGGAAGCCCATGCAGTTTGAACACGTTTTGCATAAAAATGTGTGCAATCTGTACTGCTTTGTAGGTAGACTGCACGGGTATAAAGTGTGCTGCCTTACTTAGCTTGTCTACTACAACCATAATAGAGTCATTATTCCTCCTTGTTCTAGGCAGTCCAGTTATGAAATCCATGGATATGATCTCCCATTTCCATTCCGGAATGGGCAAGGGCTGCAATAACCCTGCTGGATGTAGGTGTTCTGCCTTAATCTGCTGACATTCCAAACACCGCGCTAAATACTCAGCCACGTGCTTTTTCATACCAGGCCAATAGTATTCCCTTCGAAGCGCAGTAAGCATCTTCTGGTATCCAGGATGACCTGCGTAGTGGCTGGTATGAAATTCATCCAAAATCAGATTTTTAAGATTGTTGTCGTTAGGTACAAACAACCTCTTTTTATAGAGCAGCATTCCATCCTCACTTAATTCATACCCCTGCTGACTTTCCTTGCCGGAAAGTGGTATTTGCTGTTTCATTTGCTGATATTCTGCATCGTGGTCTGCTGCCGCTCTTATCTTTTCGTGCAAGGAATTCTCCCATTTACTGAGCGTAACTTCGTATAAACATTGCACCTTTCGACTTAGTGCATCAGCCACGCGATTTTCTTTGCCTTTCAGATGTTTGATGTCGAAATCAAATCCACTTAAGAAATCTGCCCAACGGGCTTGCCTTGCATTCAGGGTGGGCTGGCTGAAATAGTTTGTTAAACTATGATGATCTGTTAACAACAGAAATTTCCTTCCTAGCAAATAATGCCGCCACATTTTAAGTGCATGTATGACGGCTGCCAATTCTAAGTCGTAGGCAGAATATTTCTGCTCATGCTCCTTCAACTTCCTCGACTCATAGGCGATCACTTTTCCTTCTTGCATTAACACGCCGCCCACGCCCTCTCGACTAGCATCGGTACATACTACATAATCCTTGTCAGGATCAGCTATACTCAAGATGGGAGCAGAGGTGAGCAAATGCTTGAGTCGCTCAAAGCTTTGCTGACATTCTGGGGTCCATTTGAATGTCCTTCCTTTCTTCTGCAAGGAAGTGATAGGATATGCTACCCTCGAGAAGCCTTCCACAAATCTTCTATAGTAACCGGCCAGTCCCATGAAGGACCTGATATCCGCCACATCCTTAGGTACAGGCCAATCCATTATGGTCTTTATTTTCTCAGGGTCCACTGCAATCCCTTTCTTTGTAATTACATGGCCTAAATACTGAATCTCTTCTTTGTAGAAGTCGCACTTGCTGAGTTTAGCATACAACTGATGCTCTCTAAGAGTTTGCAGTACCAATCGGAGGTGTTCCTCGTGCTCCTCCTTTGAACGAGAATAAACCAAAATATCATCAATAAATATCAGCACAAATTTGTCTAGAAATTGATGGAACACACTGTTCATTAAGCACATGAAGGTGGCGGGTGCATTAGTCAACCCGAAAGGTAACACTACAAATTCGTAGTGTCCATACCGGGTTCTGAAAGCTGTTTTTGCGATATCCTCCTCTTTAATTCTGATCTGATGGTAACCAGATCGCAAATCAATCTTAGAAAATACCGTTGCCCCTTTGACTTGATCAAAAAGCTCATCGATCCGGGGTAAGGGGTACTTGTTTTTGATTGTGAGTTTGTTTAGCTGTCGGTAATCAATACACATACGGAGGGTTCCGTCTTTCTTCCGGACGAATAGCACCGGAGCTCCCCATGGAGACACACTAGGACGGATGTAATTTTTGTCTAGCAATTCCTGTAATTGCATTTTCAATTCGGTTAACTCAGGTACACTCATTCTATAAGGTGCCCGCGAAACTGGGGCAGCCCCCGGTAGCAATTCAATGGTGAAGTCAATATCTCTTTTAGGAGGTAACCCCGGGATCTCTTCCGGGAACACATCTGCGAATTATTTTATCACCGGAATATTGTCCAGTGTGGCCGTTTTATCCTTGGTTTCTGCATATCCCACCTGAATGGCATATATCTGGCACCGTTTTCTGATGCACTTTGCTAGCTGGGATGCGGTGATTGGTCGGACCTGAACTGGTCGCTTAATCCCTTGCATCTCTTGTTCTTTTCCAAAATCATCCTTGTATCGAATGATTTTCGTCTTGCAGTTCACTATTGCCCAATGCTTTTCCAGCCAGTCCATTCCGATTAGGACATCATATGAGCCAAGTGGAAGCATATTCAGATCTGCTACCACTGGCTGTCCTGCTATTGTTAGGGGACAGTTATTAATCTTTGCCATTACTCGCCTTTTAGCCCCCGTAGCTAGTTGTACCAGCCAAGGGTTCCTGAATTTTTCAGGTTGTAATTTACACTGTTCAACTATCTTTGGGCTAATATAACTTAAAGTAGCTCCTGGATCTATTAGAACAGTGATTGAAAGGTCTGAGATTTTACCTTCAAATTCGACCATGGTGGGCTGGTATTCCGCCTGGCGATCGTCCAGGGCTGCATTTATCCTTGGCACACTTCGTCCCACATCGCCGACAGTTGACGCCTCATGAATCTGGGATATCTGATCAGTTCCCTTCCGTTGCGGGCAGTTCTTGATGTAATGCGGTCCGCCACAACCCCAGCACTGCACTGGAGGTCTGGTTATTCCTTCATTGTCCAGCTTGGCAGATTGCTCACCCATTCTGGTTTCGCCGATTGTCTTAGTTCTGAACGAACCTCTGGGTGCTGCTCTATTGTTCTGCCCTTTACTGCTTCCTTTAACTCCGCTTCCTCGACCTCCTTTACTGTTTCCAGCAGTTTTACTATTCTTTTTCTCACTCCATTTCCTGTTGGAAATGTCTCCTTTCTGTTTGTTCTGCTGATAACAGATTCTGGCCTTGCGAATAGCTTCATCCATTGTTCTAGGATTGTCAAATTCAATCCTTTCCCTCATATACATGGGTAAACTGCTAACAAATCTTTGCACTTTGGCCTTTTCTTCCTTCAGGTAAGGCACATAACGAAGCAGGGAAGTAAAACGATTAATAAACTCATCCATGGTCTGCTGTCCTAATCGCAGATCATGGAACTCCTTCGCCTTTTCATCATAAAAGCGCTCCGTCAAGTATCTCTCTTTAAAATACTTCTGAAACTTTTCCCACGTTATGGTTCGTTCACTTACCCCTTTAACAATTTTGACTTCCTCCCACCACAGGGTTGCCTTCCCTTGCAGCTGGAAGATAGCCAATCGTGCCTTCAAATTATGGTCGTACTCATATAGCTGGAAATATTTGTTCATATTAATTAACCATGCTTCAGCCGCCTCCTCTTGTTCTCCATCGAAGTGTGGGGGTTTGATTTTCCGAAATTCTCCTTGCAGTTCTACCCTTTGACGTTTTGAGGTCTGCAGCTCGGATGCATTGCCAGATTGATCCTCACCTTCTGCCGAACTTTCAGGTTCCACTTGATCGTGCTGTTCCTCCGTCACTCTCTGCTGTTCCGCACTAGGATTGACTAACGGAGGGTTCTGCCTCCCTGACAGACTCCTCAAAATTCTCTCCTGCTCCATCGTTAATCGTGCATTATCCTCCCGCAACCGGGCCATCTCATTTTTCAAGTCCTGGACTGTCTCCAATATAGCCAGGTTCGTGCTCCGCGTTTCCTCCCCAAGCTGTACCCACAGCTCTGGGTTGTCTCTGGGGTTGGTTGCAGGTCCCTGTTCTGCTGTGGGCCTGTGCGGAGTGCTGCCAGCTTTCTGCATTTTTACTGTTAATCTCTAATGTCTTCTGTGATTCTTCTTTCTTCTTTCCTGGTATAAAATTAAGGAAATATTAGCACTGTAAGTTACTTACACAGTTTAGCTACAAAAAATACAACACTATGATCACCTCCCATTTAGCAGGTTAGGCTCGTTCCCAGAGGTCACAGTATGGGAACCTCTGCTCTGATACCAATTTGTCACATACCCGTACCCTCAGCAATTTTTTTTTTTTTTTTTTTTATAAACAACACAAGTCCTTGGTAAATAACTCACCATCTCTATGCACAGTTATATTATGTTTTGCAAATAATTAAACATCGTATGCTTATCATTTACCAACATAGATTTACCGCAGACTTATATTATGCATATGGTATGCTAACCGTGGACTATTCTACGCATGCTGAGACATCACAATAACGAATAATAATAAGGCGCACATATATCTTCACCACGGCAACTATAATGCTGTAATAATAAGGCCGCACATATATCTTTATCATGGCAACTATGATGCTGTTAACCGTTGACTCATGTTATGTTGAATTATTATATATATGTATAGCACTTTGGCAAACGATGCATATTATGGTTAATTATTTGGGTTGCTTCGGCTGTTTCCTTGGTACTGTCCGAGTGCGCCACCCGAGACTGCCGACGGCGTTGCCATGTGACGAGTGTACGCGGCGTTCCCTCCGCCGGTCCGATCACGTGGAGGGCAGATGGCTGCCATAAATTCTCTGCCAACCTCACAGCTCGATCAAAGGCTGAGATTCTCCGTGGGAGATCTAACGGCGGAAACGCATCCAAATGTCCCGCCCGATGGTGAATGTATAAGGTTCTATTTTCTACTTGCCGGGTTATTGTTATTCCGCTGCCGCGCCATTCCGTCTCATTCGGGCTGCTGTAACCTTATGCGCCGATAGCATGAAGGAGCCGAGATGCTGCTTCATCCAGCTCCGCTGCAAGTGTGAGGTAAGCTTCAGCGTTTCCACTGGTTATTTCCTCTGTTCATTACCTTACTGCATGTTGATTTATTCGGGTTTTCCTTGCTTTTCAAACCGACTAACGATTATTCGATGGTTGCATGTAGTGGTATCCATCTCTGGTTTGCGGCGGATGAGGAGGTCCGCCCATGGAAATCCGGTGCTTGCGGCTCTACCATAGTTGCGCGGTTGAGTGAGGATATTTGTTCTTTGTTTTGCTGAGACTGCTGACAGAGGGTTTTCTTTACGCCTATCCGTAGCCCACCTTTAACCTCACCGTTTTGATCGCAGGTGGCTACGAAAGGCTTCCTCTGTCTCGCTTTTATGACTGCTTTGGGCCGGTTATGGGTTTATCAACCCTAACGCTACCAGCGTTGAGTCTGGAAAGTTTCTATATGCATGCAATGTTGCATTCGTATAACTGTGATTTGGTATTTGAACTGTTAATATAGATATACGCCGGAGGGCGTTTCGGCCACGGCACCATTGGATACTGTTTGGGCATCGACCCTATGTAATTTCTTGTTTAATGTTTAATACAGCCTTGCGGCTTTCTCCGTTCTGTCATGCGACTTGTGTGCAGCTACAATTAACAGTGTAATCTTTTAGTATTTATAATGAATTCCAGTGTTAAGTATATGCTACTGTCTCTGTTGGTGGAAATACTGGTTTCCTTGTATTTTTTTTTTGAGGTCGGGGAGAATCCTATCCACCCGGATGCCTCGAACTCCGACCATGCAACCTTTGTTGATTTTTGCCGCAGTATATTATCTCATGAGGGTTTTTATGCATATGTTTATTTGGTATTTCGATTTGTATATCTCATTGTCTGTTTATCTGGCTTATATGACGGTCCATGGACAGTGCAGACGACTCGGTTAGCCGATCATATGTTTGCGTTGTGCAAGGAACATGTCTAACATGCCGCTCGTACCAAGAGCTACAACGGGATTTCATAACCGGTGTTCTGTATACCAATTTAATGGCAGTGCTCGGTATCGCTTGGTTTGTTTTCTAAATTTTAACATGTATACAGCCGCTTCTCATTCTATGAACGCTGCTGGTTCATCGCATTTTAATTTTATTAAGGGTTCTCATGACCCGGCACTTCCCTAAGAGGGTTCATGCATGTTCGTTTAAGAGGGGTCTCGGGTAACAGCGTTTCCCTATAGGAACGCCTGTGCCGAGATACCCAGCTGCCCATATATCTCGTTTTCATGAGATAAGGCGCATAAAGGGTGTTCAGCACCGCAAGATTATATATCCTTTTATCTTTCTGTGCGCTGTATATAAATGTATATTTTAGTTGTGAATGCAAGGTTACCGAGTTTAATTGAATAGTTATTATTATTTTATTATTGGGGTTTCTCTGTGGCTTCGAGAACAACCCGTCTTCTCTCGGCTCTGACCCGGTTCTATTTCGTTTCTTTTGCCTTGAGTAGGCAGAACTGCCTTCAACCTTGCTGTTTGCTTGACTTGTCTTGCGCTTCCATCTGAACGGCGGAACTTGCTTGGTCTGTCCGCGTCCCACTAGGCTCTGGAACGAGTCGCTGGCCTTGTGGCTCGGTCTCTGTCTGTCATTTTAGAACACAGAGTTCCAAAGTATATATATATAATGACCTGTACTATGCAGCTTGTTCTATACAACTGCGATGTCACCAATATGGCAATGGTAGTATTCTTTCCAAGAACCTATTTATTTATCTCATAGGTATCTACAGTCTAACTTAAATGACTTGTGACACTTACAGAGAAATAAGGGTCAGTCTCACTTACCTGATTGCTGCCAGTCCTTAAGTTCTCAATAAGTCATCTGCAAGCTCTTGCATAATCTTTTAAGCATAATCTTTTAGCCGCCCAACCACGAGACACGTCTTTTGAGACTAGAGCCTCCCCCCTAGCTTCCTCTTGCCGGATCCCTATCCTCAGCAAGGGTGCACAGTGTGCTCGACTATCTGGTCCTTACCAGACTTAGTCTTCAGCTCACTTTTCTTTTTCCTCTCTCTTTTCTCTCTCTGTCTGTCTGTCTCTACAGCACAGACCTTTTGTCATTTTTCCCCTTTTCCTTTGGGAATTTTCAGTTAGAGAGGGTGGTTAAAGTCAGTTCCAATAACTGACTTTTCTTGCCAACTCCCTCCCAAGAGTTGCGAACAATATCATGAGTATTCTTTTCCTTTTAAACATTTAAGTGCATAAAAATAAAATAAAAGAAATACTCTGAAATCTTCCTTTAACAATCAATGAGATAATTTTGCAATGTCATTTCTAAATTCAGTCTTTTACCGTAGTAAAAACTAAATATTTACAGTCTCTTGGGGTCATCACAATATGCATCTTATAATATGATAACGCATATTAGTCGTATCAAATTTATGATACATTTAATTTAATATTCAGAATCCTATCCATATTTTAAAAAAATTAATCATAAGTTATATAGAAATAATTTTTTTTTATTGGTCAAAAAATTATTTGGTATATTTTTAATATAATTTATTCTATATTTAATAGACATTTTTAGAATTTTCAAAATTTTAAATCCATATATATTTAAAAACTTATTTTAAATTATAAAAATTAAAATTTCTTTTTATTACAAAAAAAAATTCCAAACATCTAGAATATATTACAAAATATATTTACTAACATTTTAACTTAATTATATAATATAACATATTTGTTTTATTGGAAATAGTTAGGTAGAATGGACGATATTGTTCAAGCAGATCCAACAACAAACCAAAAAATGTGAAATAAGAATGTGGAAACCGACTAAAAATATCAACCATTGATGCATTTCTTCACCAATATAAGCCTCAAATTTAAATGATTTTGAAGTTAGAATGGGGGCATCCGGTAAAAGGAAAATTTAAACAACCGACATCTTTGAAAGTCAGGAAGGCTGGTCCATGATTGAAAGCTTCCTGAGCCAATCCTTTTCCAATTTGTCTAATTTTTTTAGAAAAATTCTTATGTAACTTTGAACTTTAGTACACAGGGAGCTAGCTTTCATGCCTCCGAAGTAACGAAGAGTGTTTGTGTTACTGAAGACTATTTTATTTCGTGATCATCATACTTTCCAAGCTATAAATTTTGGAAGGCAATAGAGTATTTCTTGAAACATGTAGAAAATAGTTTTTAAAGAATAATGAGCATTTGCCTTAATCCATATAGCTATGGTATGTGTGCAACTTAGAAATATAGGAGAAATTATTTCCTCTCAAGATGACACATATTTACGTACAAATTCTCAATGACTTTGCTATGCTAAATGAAAGTGGGATGGAACTTTGTGAAGAAATGTGTTTCATTTTGGAATTTCCAACTCTAACATATAAGAGTGAAGTCAATTCCTCGTCCGTTAAATTTTAAAATATTTTTAAAATTTAAAATTAAGATAATTTTGAAGAAATTGTAGAATATTTTATTAATATATTTCTTGATATGAAATCATTGATTCAATTTTTTATTCCATCAAAATAATATTAAAATTAATTTCTTTATTCGATCAAAATGATATTAAACATAATAAATATAGAATACTATCAAATTTAAAAAAAAATACTTTTCACTAAATACAATTTAAAATTTATGATTATTTCTAAACTAATTTACACAGTTTTATTAAATCTCCTTCAATTTACATTGGTTTCTTGTAATTTTCTTCCTTTCAGAATTCCTCAAGGAAATGACATTGAACCAATGAATGATAGTTTTTTCGAACAGAAAGAGAGCGCAAAGTTTAATTTTCTACTTTCTATCTGAGAGAGCATTGCCATATTATTAATGAAACTCTACATCCTTATGAATATAAAATCATGAACCATATATTAACGAAGTTTATTCAAATTCAGTATGAAGAACTCACTGAAGAAAAATAATTTAAAAAAATAAAGTGTGAAGGTTGGTCAAAGGAAGAATGATATCATATGAATGTTGATAATATTAAGTATTCTCCCAGTCATGATATCAAATGAATGTAAATGTGGACTTGTCATTATCCCATGACACATTTATTGTTTTCTATTCTTCATGTTTATTGTTTATTTGTTGAGATTCCATAACACAATTATTGTCTTATATTCTTCAGGGATATGGCCTATTGGTTGAGATTGTTAGTTTTATATCGACAAAATCAGATGTAAAAATGTATGAAGGCTTGCAATTACATTAAAATTGTGTAGATATAAGTAAATTTTTAAACCAATAACATTATTTTGAAGATAATTAATTTAAATTATTTAAAAATATATAAAGAATAAAATTAAATAAAAAAATAAGATAGAGATGGTTTGGGTTTTAAGTATGTCTTAAAATTGTTTTTGTTCGGCTAAGAGTTAGTTTTTCTTGCAGGTAAAGAAACATGTTAACAACATCTGGTAACAGTGAAAGCCTACCCCCTTCTAGGTGGTTTGGTTTGTGTGGTTTTTCCTTGAGTAAGGGTAATGAGTCAGCCTGCAGAAACAAGTTAACAACATCTGGCAACAGTGAAAGCCTACCCCCTTACTTCCACGTGGCGTGGTTTGCATGGTTTTTCCTTGAATAAGGGTAATGAGTCAGCCTGCATTAGCAGAGATGGTTGTCCTCACTGCTGGTTTGGCAACTGAGTTATGATAAGTTTTCTCACCTTGACAAAAAGAGAAAAAATCTATTTAAATAAATAATTAATTCAAACAATTTAAAAATATAAAATATAAGATATAAAGAACTTTTCCTCATTAAATTTTAGTAGAAATGGAAAGCTATATCATGTATTTAACTGAATTAGTTGTAAAAATATATAAATTTATGGTTAAGATTTGTCATTATATTAGTAAACTTCCAACTTAAATAAATAATTAAGCTACAAAATTCTCAAAATACATCCATTGGGCAAGAACAAGGTAGAGGGGCCTCCTCTTCTAACTGATACCCAATTCCTGCAAATGGGAAGCTACATCACGTATTCCCAACACACAAAACAAACATGTAAGAGTGGACGAGAAAGTGGCAGAAATATAGAATAGCATTTTAATGTGAGGCAGACAAGCATGATGATGATCAAAACAATATTCTCCTCCATTCCGGACGCATGCTTGCATTCATCCATCTCTCCAGTGGCGCCTCGTATTATTATTGGACCCCTCGTAATATTATTGCTTAGTGCTGCTCCGCTACAAACCAGTGCTTGTTTTTTTCTAGTTTTTTACAAACCCTGGATTACACGTACTGCCACTCATTTTATGTATGTAAAGTCATCTGGAATGTGCTCAATGCCTTTTTCTGGTTTTTGCAAACCCTGGGCTACACTCACTGCCACTTAGTTTTTTTAATTATGTTCCCTTTATCCGTGTGCAGATGTATATATAAAGCTATGTGGGTTGTGATCAATGCCAACCAAACTAAAATTCCAGTGAAGGCTATAGAACTGTAGCCAAGCTTGTTCTGTTTTTCTTGCAGAAGGTGAGTAGTGTTATCAATTCATATATACCTATCACTCTACATGTATAATATTCGTTTATTGAATTGCCAGCTTTGTCTCAGGTATATTGCTATGGATACCCACTATCTAAATGCTCTGCTGGTGTGTTTCAATATAGTTCTGGTGTTCTTGGGACAGCTGAGATCAGCTTCTGCCGACGGTATGGAATATATATATATATATATATATATATATATATATATATATATATATATATATTAATGGTTTTGTAATTTTTAGGCGGGATTTAAGTGTACTTAAGGTATTTAGCTTTGAATTTTATGGTTTACATGATGTTTTTTTAATCTGGTTTTGTTTTTGAATTTTGAATCTTAAGATTTACATAATATTTCATAACAAAATGGTTTACATATGTTTTTCAACACCATTATTTTAATGAGTTTAATACACTTAAAATCTTGAATCTTATAATTTACATAATACTTTATAACACGACAATTCCATAAAACTTAATATTTATTATTCAAACAAAAAACAATAAAAATTTACTCATAACATCAAATTTTTTTGGCTGTTGTTTTTCTTATAGTTTCAGACAACAGTACTGGAACCCTGTACAATTCTTTCGCTACAACAGAGGTGAGAGCAGCAGTTTATAATGAATGAAGAACAGAAACTCTTAGAACAACAAGATATTCGATCATATTTAAATTTATGCATGTGGTGAGGGGTATTGGTATTATAGTTTGATATATGTTGGGTGTGGCTGTATATTTTTCAGTGCCAGAAACAGCCACCGCCATCTTCATACGGCGGAGGGATTGTTGCGAATCCGGAATTCAACAGTGGACTGGATGGCTGGAGCCCTTTTGGAGGCAGTATGCTGGAAATTCGATCGGACGAGGATGGGAACGAGTATTTGGTGGCCCGTGGAAGACAAAACAGCTATGATTCACCCTCCCAGCATCTCAATGTAACACAAGGACTGATGTATTCGCTTTCAGGTAACATCATTTCAAGCCCGGACATTGGCTTACATGGTACAATCAGCCAATGGCTGAAGTATTGGACTAACTTTATGATTTTTTCAAAATTATATAATGATGATAATATATTAATTAGTTTTAATTATATTATATAAAGATAAACATAAGCATATAAAAATTATATATAAAATATATTTTATAAAATTATATATATATAAAAGTTATGATGATGATAACATTCACTAAAAGTAATGTTGTCTATGAAATTTTAAGAAGAATAAGAATTTAATTGTAATTCTTTAGTATTTTAGTTTGGTCACTATAGTTGGGTTGACTTAACAAGTTAAGAAGATTGGAAGTGTGATAGATATTATGGAAATGAGCACTGATGTGAATAACAGCCTTACAATTCAAAAAAATGTTTTTCTTCCTCCACCATGTTAGTATAGCAAAGCTGACAAATTCTGTAGTCCCACGGAGTCTTAGGAGTAGACCTTGGGGGTAGACCACGACCCATTTTCACTTAGAAGCTCATGAGAATTAGTTTTAATCTTAGATATGTTCATCTTTTTCTTCGAGTTGGTCAAAAGAGAGATAATTCTGGTTCTGAAGGGTGGGGTTGATCATCTCCTTATAATATCTTAGCTTCCTTTTACCCTCCAGCTCATCATCAAACCGTAGCTTATCCTTAAATTTGGAGGTGATAGTATATTTGACACTATCCTTGCTTCCTAAGATGATCTCCTCATTTGTCCCCTAATAGTTGAGCCAAGGCTAGGATCCTTATGCCACCCATGCGACTAAAGTTAAAAACAATTTTAAGAAGCAATTTTAGTTTTTATTATATCACATTTTATCTTTAAATTTTGATTTAATATTATTTTTATTTTGTAAAATAGTCTTTTCTTTTATAATCCAATGGTTTAGTTAACACTAAATATCCCTGAGCATTCTCACTTAAGTTGAAGTTAGTTTTGATTTGAATTTAAAGTGCTTTAAAAAGCTCTTATTTTTCCATTTTCTTTAACTAATTTCTATAAATAAAATATTTAGACATAACTATGTTTTTATGGAGATAGATTTGCTTATATAAAAAAGATAGTATAAAATGAATTTCTTTTAATTTTGAGGTTATATGTTTTAAATATTCTTAAAATTTTAAAAACATTGTATGTCCAAATCTCATATTTATATAAAACTATTAAATTAATGAAAAAGTTTTTCTTACTCTAATTTAAAAATTCACTTATTCACAATTATTTCCAAATCCATAATAAACATTATATCTTTCATTTACCTTTTTCTTAATGATGTAGCTCCAACCTTTTTTTAATGCTATATCTCCATGATTGTAAAATTCATATATATATAATTAACTATAATTATTATAATTTTCCTTTTGTTGATATTGATTATCCAATTGTATCGGAAAATTTTGTTTAAAATAATTCTGATAAATTAATCTATTAATCAATATAAAATTTTAAAATTTTATATTTATAGTTTAGATTTATATTTTTTATTAAATTATTTAAACTTTATATTGAATTAAAAATTTATACCTTTACTATTCATTCATTTGTATAATTTAGATTTAATATTTTAATATAAAATTATATAAATTTAATTTTTATTTTTATTTTTAAATAATAATAATTTTTGGAATATATATATATATTTTGAAAAAATAGTTTTTTTTTCATGATTTTTTTAAAATTTATTATATTTATCAAATTTTATTTTAAAATTTACTTATTATATATATTAATAAAAATAATAATAATGTCAATTGGGATTATTTATAGCAGTTCTACGTGTTTATAAAGATTTTTTTATTCACTCTCACTATGACCTTGAGAATAAAAGAAGATAATTTCCCTTAAAAATTAAATAATAATAATAATTTTAAATATTTATATATTAATAAATTTTCGATGCATTAATTTAGATAATTAGAAAAAACATTATTATCAACTTTACTCAATCATAACAAATATTATTTATTATTATTATTATTATTTTTAAGAAAAGAAAAGTTCTATGTATGCATGCATTGTAAATTATTCCACACAGTAATATATATATATATATATATATATATATATATATATATAATTTTTATTTTAATTAACAACGCTATATATAGATATCATTTTTAATTAACAGTTTCATTTTTTTAATTAAAAAGTAATGTTACATATTGAATGGGAACTCACTTGTTAATATGACCTTGAGAATGAGAGAAGATAATTTCTTTTAGAAATTATATAATAATTATAATAATAATATTAATTATCTATATATTAATAAATTTTTGGATGCATTAATTTAGATAATTAGAAAAAGCATAACAAATATTATTTTTTATTATTATTAAAAAAAAAAATTTCAATGTATACATGCATTGTAAATTATTCCACACACTAATATCTAACTTTTATATATATATATATATATATATAATTAATTTTAATTAACAGCTCTATATATATAGATATCATTTTTAATTAACAGTTTTATATTTTTAATTAAAAAGTAATGTTACATATTGAATGGGACTTTACTTGTTAATATTGTAGTTTTATATATAATTTGAATGAATTTAATAGTTAAAAATATGTATTTTTTAAAAGAAAATTACGAGTTTAAAACTAGAAAATTTTTTACTTTAAATTTTAGAATGACCTTAAAATTAAACTGATAATAATAATTACTTTCACATTTTAAAATAAACATAAAAGATAATAATGATAATAATAATTACTTTTCCCCTGCACTCTGCATGAGTGTAATAATAATAATTACTTTTCCCTTGCACTCTGCATGAGTGTATGCTTGCTGGATGAGCGAATTAACTAGCAATGTTGGATATTTGATCAGCGTGGCTGCAGATCGGAGGAGAAAATACTTCGAGTGCAGTTGTTAAAGCCACCGTAGCTACAAGGAGTGGAGGGGTCACGAGGTATAACTGCGCCGGGACTGTAGTTGCACGCACTGGTTGCTGGTCTCTGCTCAAAGGAGGCCTTAATCTAGATATCTCTCCAGAATCGGCCACATTATACTTTGAGGTAAATTATCTAAACAAGGGATTTTACTACAGCATTTCCTGGATGGATGAATTTTATACATGCCCTATTCCAATTTTCTGGCATTAACTGTCATGATAATGGAGAAGTATTTATCTCTGGCAGAGCCCAGATACGAGAGTTGAAATCTGGCTGGATAGCGTATCATTTCAGCCATTCAGTGTAGACCAGTGGCAATGGCAACAGGAAACCAGTATTGAAAAGGTAACTATTTAATAGGCTAGTCCAACTGGGCTAATGAGAAGGCATGAATTATTATTATCTTGTATGGTAAGTTTGAAAATATTGTAGAATCTGATACATATGAGTGAGTTAGAATGCAAATTCTGATGAATTAAATGAATTCAAACCATTCACTTTATTCGGATCAGATTTTTAAATATTTTTAGAAATTGTATCAATTTACTTTAGTCAAAATAGATTAGAAAAATGTCTTTTGGATTAATCACATTATTAGGATTTGGTCAGTGTTTCAAACCAACTAATATGGTTCATCACCATACAATCTTCATGAATAAATAGCAGGGATGCACCATTGCTCTTTAACAGTGAACTTTGAGCAATGATGCATCCCTGCTATTTATTCATGAAGATTGTATGGTTTTTTCCCACCTTGTCCCGGGGTTGAACCACATTAGTTGGTTCAAAACTTCCACCAAATCCTAATGATATGATTAATCCAAAAAGCATTTCAATCCTAATGATATCATTAATCGGAAAAGCATTTCTCTACTATTTGTTTCAAATCCAATCAGATTCTTAAATATTTTTAAAATCTACAATCAAATTATCTTTACACATCATTTTCAATAACCCAAATAAACTATATCAACTATATTTATTAATAAGTAATATAATTATGCATCAAATCCAATTTACTCTGAATGCAAATATCAAATTATTCTTATAAAAACTCACTATAGAATCCAGAATCTAGAGGTATCAACACTCTAGAGATTACCTAGAATATTAGTCCTCACTTTTTATACTTCTGAGTTCAGAAATTTGATATGATGCTACTTAATTTTCATAGCAAACCAATCTATATGCAACTAACAAACCAATTGCAATTTTACAATCTATGGTCCTGCAAAATAAACAGAATCGCAAGGGAAATTTTATCATTCATCCTATCAACAGTACGGGGCAGAGCCTGAAAGAAGCCAAGCTATTCATCAATCAAACCAGGAGAGACTTCCCCATAGGATCCGCCATAGCCAAGACCATATTGGGCAATGATGCTTATCAGGTGGATTTCTTACCTCTAATTTAGTAAATTATAATGGATTTGGTTTTTTGGGACAGTATTTTTTTTTTTCTCAATTGTAGATTTGGAAAATATCTCTGAATAAAACCGAGGGTAACAGAGTAATTATTTAATATATTCTTGATTTTAAAATACTCCTGTATTACTCATCTGAACAAAAATCTAACCTTCCTCACGGTCTAACTTTGCTGGGGATTTTTTCAATGGTAGAAATGGTTCGTGGAACGTTTCAACGTAGCAACGTTCGAGAACGAGCTGAAGTGGTACAGCACAGAGTCCCAGCAAGGAAGAGAGAATTATACAGACGCTGATAATATGGTGAGCTTCTGCAAAACAAACAACATATCCATCCGTGGTCATAACATATTCTGGGAAGATCCGATGTATACTCCACAATGGGTAAAAAGCCTCGATGCCCAGCAACTCCAAGAGGCGGTGGACACTCGGATTCGTTCACTGGTGGGAAGATACCAGGGTCAATTTCTCAGTTGGGATGTAAGCAACGAGATGCTTCATTTTTCATTCTTTGAAGACATGTTAGGACCCAATGCCTCCACTAATTTCTTCCAACTCGCTCAGCAATTGGATCCATCCACCCCCATGTTCATGAACGACTACAATACAATCGAGGCCTGCAACGACTTGAAGACCATACCTGATGCATATCTGAAGAAACTCAGTGACATAAACCAGCCATTGCTCATGGAAGGAATAGGGTTGGAATCCCATTTTTCAAAGCCCAATATACCATTCATGCGCTCCGTATTGGACAAATTGGGCTCTAAGGGTTTACCAATCTGGCTTACAGAAGTCGATATTACAAATACAGGAAACCAAACCAAACAGGTAAGTTGTTTCTGTCGGTTTGCTGATCCTGATTGCAGAGTCCATGAATGTCAATGTCCTGTTGTTTCTGTCGGTTTGCTGATCCTGATTGCAGAGTCCATGAATGTCAATGATTTGGATAGATGGACAGTAGCTAGGTCAATTGTTGGATTTAATAGTTATTTGGTTTGGATCTGGTATTCTTATTTCTATTGCAAATGATTGGATGGATAGTAGCTTGGTATTCTTATTTCTATTGCAAATGATTGGATGGATAGTAGCTAGGTCAATTGTCTGACTTAATAGTTGTTTGGTTCGGATCTGGCATTTTTATTTGGATTGCAAATTTCCTGAAATTGTCAACAGAGTGCTCAAACAATTGACTTATCATTCCCAGATATTCCCCGACTTGGATAGTAGCTAGGTCAATTGTGTGACTTAATAGTTGTTTGGTTCCATCTGGCATTTATTTGGATGGACAGTAGCTAGGTCAATTGTCTGACTTAATAGTTGTTTGGTTCCTATCTCGCATTGTTATTTGGATTGCAAATTTCCTGAAATTGTCAAGAGAGTGATCAAACAATTGACTTATCTCCTTATCTCCTAATGGTCAGATTCTTAGATATTACCTGACTTGGATAGATAGTAGCTAGGTCAATTGTGTGACTTAATAGTTGTTTGGTTCTATGTAGCATTTATTTGGATGGACAGTAGCTAGGTCAATTGTCTGACTTAATAGTTGTTTGGTTCCTATCTGGCATTGTTATTTGGATTGCAAATTTCCTGAAATTGTCAAAAGAGTGATCAAACAATTGACTTATCTCTTTATCTCCTAATGGTCAGATTCCCAGATATTCCCTGACTTGGATAGACAGTAGCTAGGTCAATTGTTTGACTTAATAGTTGTTTGTTTCCAGTCTGACATTTATTTGGATGGACAGTAGCTAGGTCAAGTGTCTGACTTAATAGTTGTTTGGTTCCTATCTGGCATTTTTATTTGAATTGCAAATTTCCTGAAATTGTCAAGAGAGTGATCAAACAATTGACTTATTTCTTTAACTCCTAATGGTCAGATTCCCAGATATTCCCTGACTTGGATAGACAGTAGCTAGGTCAATGGTTTGACTTAATAATTGTTTGTTTCCCATCTGGCATTTTTATATGGATTGCAAATTTCCGGAAATTGTCAAGAGGGGATTAAAAAATTGACTTATCACATTATTTCATAATGGTCAGATGCCCACATATTCCTTGACTTGGATGGACAGTAACTATAGCAAAGTCAATTGTTTGACTTAATAGTTGTAATTTGGCATTTTTATTTGGATTGCAAATTTCAAGAAATTATAGAGAAATCAAACCATTAACTTATCTCCTTATCTCTTAATGATCAGATTCCCAAATATTCCCAAATTTACAATCCCTTAATTGACCAATTTCAACCAAATAAACCTAGTTGCTAACTTTCTTTGTTTCTAATATCCCAAATAGAAATTATTCCAATACAGGTGAGATTTCTAATTTCTATAATTTATATGGATTAAAACTCAAAACCACCCTGAACTGATCATAAAGTTTAATGTAACAGGGAGAGTACTTGGAACAGGTATTGCGCGAAGCATTTTCTCACCCAGCTGTGGATGGTATCGTTATGTGGTCGGCATTGCATCCCTACGGATGTTACAGGATGTGTCTCACAGACAATAATTTCACCAACCTTCCCACAGGAGATGTGGTGGACAAATTGATGGCAGAATGGAGTACCATGGATATCAGTGGGTTCACTGATGAGAGCGGGACCTTCAATTTCTCAGGATATTTTGGGGAGTATACGGTCACTGTAACGCATCCCAGCATTCCTAGTACTACCACTTCTTTCAAGGTCTCCAAGGATGTAGCTGCTGCAGACCAACCACAACACATTGATCTTCTTGTCTAACTATTTTAGTGAATCTCAAGTTCAGATCAGTCTTTTCCTAATTTCTCCTGAGCTAAAATCTGACTATCTTGTTCGCTATGGTTTCTGGTTTGTTTTTTTTTTGAAGTCACAGGTTTCTTCCCAACCCATTTACTTAGCAGCCTGATAAAATTTGAACACAAACAACATTATTAACAAAATTCTTTCTCATCCAATTATGCTATTGCAACTCAACCATTTCCTATGGTTTCTGGTTTGTTTGTTTTTTTTGAAGTTACAGGTTTCTTCCCAACCCATTTACTTAGCAGCCTGATAAAATTTGAACACAAACAACATTATTAACAAAATTCTTTCTCATCCAATTATGCTATTGCAACTCAACCATTTCCTATAGTTTTTTAATAACTGCTATAAATATATTTTCAAAATATATTTATTATGAATATTTTATGATCCCTCCTCATGAGACAATATCAACCATGCACGAGAGATTTTGAAGGACTACCACTTTTTTTATCGGTGCTAACTTCTTCGAGGAAAAAAAAAATAATAATAATAATATAGTGCTGGCTTATAATAATGCAGAGAACTGTTCATCTAAAATTTGATGCCTCTGTTTTTAACTCAAATTCGGGGCTTTATAATCATTTTAACTCATAAAATGTTAAATGAAATTTAAATTCGATACTTATAAATTATATTTCCATATGCCATGGCACATTATTTAGGCAGCAATACCATATGAAGTAGGTTCATATCGTAAACTAAAAATGACATAATATATTGAGCATATATTATGAGGCAAAGGGTTTTTATATTGACAAGCATAAAAAGTGAAGCTCAAAATTAATGAAAAATATAATGGGTATAAAATATGTTAACGGAAAAATAGATACGTACAATGATATCTAATGAAAGTAGGGGTTTTTAAATTGGGAAAGTGCATTAAGTTATTATCGGTAGGGAGTTAAATAATGTGCCTTTTAGAGGTATTTTCTAATATATAGTCAAATTAAAGGTATGTTTAGTATACCATAAACGAAGGTAATATGTCATAAGTTCATTGAATAAAACCCCATGTCATATACAATACCTAATTTTCTTACACATACATATAGCATTCATTAAACTAAATTCATATTCATTAAATTATATTTTATTCACAATCTTAATTTTGTAAGATATGCATATATGGCATTCATTGAACTAAATTGATATTCATTGGATTATAGCCAAATTCATTCCATAAACATTTTACAATTTAGGATTTGTGGAAATGTGACTTGGCAAAAAGTGAAATCATAATATATATAAATAATAATTTTATATATACATATTTATAATTTTTAATTAAAAAATAAATAATTATTTATTTCCAAAAATCACAATCACCATATAACATATAACATAATCTTTTAATGTTAGCTATTTCAAAATACATAGCCTAAGAACATAACTCAATAACTTTAAAAACTTATAATTCACACGCTCACAATGTAAATTTTCAGAATCAACAAAACTTTTGAAACTTTAATGTAATGTTTTCTGCTAGATTATTTCCCTTTTTAAGAATGTGCTTTCCTATAAAGATTAAGCCCCTTTACATCTGGTCTATCTTTCATTTAATTTGTTGTAAATATGAACGTATAAATTTATAAGAAGCTTCTTTTTTTTTAAAATTATATTCAAGATGAGATAAGATAAACCTATATTCACACGCTCACACTGTAAATTTTCAGCATCAACAAAACTTTTGAAACTTTAATGTAAATGTAAGGGTTTCTGCTAGATTATTTCCTTTTTTTTTTTAAGAATGTGCTCTCCTATAAAGATTAAGCTCCCTTTACATCTGGTCTACCTTTTCATTTAATTTGATGTAAATATGAACGTATAAATTTATAAGAAGCCTTTTCTTTCAAATTATATTCAAGATGGGATAAAGTAGGGTATAAATTTATAAGAAGCCATTTTTTTTTAAATTATATTCAAGATGAGATAAGGTAGGGTATAAATTCATAAGAATCCTTTTTTTTAAAATTATATTCAAGATGAGATAAGGTAGGGTTAATTGATAGAATTTTTATTTTGTTATTTTTTTATTCCGAAATTTTATAATATTTTTATTTGAGACAATTTTGAGTAATAGATATCGAATAAAATTAATTAACTAAAATTAATCAAATAAGTTAATTAAATAATTTTATTTGTATATTTGATATTAAATAAATTTACAAAAAATAAAGTAATATACATTTCGTACATATTTGGGTTTAGGCAGTAAAAATCACTCAAATTTTGGGTAAGCATTATTTTCAAACTATAAGTTCAAATTTAGCAAAATTAGAGTCGTTGGGAAGCTTTCGAGAAACCACACTCGATGAAGCAATTGAAGCGAAAAATAGAGAAAAATGTAAAACCACAAAAATAAAAAAAAATAAAAGCATACAGGAAGTGTAACGACCAAAATTTACATAGAGGGTCCCCATAATTATTATGAAGAAAATAAAGTAAAAATGGGGGGTTGGTATTTTGCCACAACAATGGCTACATAAAAAGAAGAAGAAGTTATCTCTAGTTAAAAGGTAATGAGCTCAAATTTACCAAAAGGTTGAAATGGTGAATCATATCAAGCCTTCAAACATTAAAATGCTTCCCATGGGTCCCACATTAATAGATCAAGCAATATAAGTTTTAAAAAGATAAGTACTTGAAGTAAACAAGGTCTAAAACCATGAATCCAAGATTTTGGGAATTGTTTAATATTAAATTTACCCCATGCGAGTGACAAAAGAGGTACAGATAGGAAGTTTAAAGAAATGATACATCCATTGATATAAATGACCTCTTTTACCTGACATCGCTTCGCTTCCAGCGAGTGTCTATAGCCCCAACGAAGTGTCTTAGTACCACATAAGCATACTCCTGCTACCAGCAAGCCTGTTCAGTGCCTCGATGGGTTTACTTGTGTTTCCCACACATAAGTGTTTCAACCCTCTTTTACTACCCTTATGATAAACATTATTTAGAGATTTTTTTTTGGCAATTGGGTGAAGAGGGTAGGGTGGGACAAGATATTTTAACAGCAATGGATATAATACTTGTAAATGTTTGACTCCCACATCTTTACCTACAACTGTTGATCTAGAGGTTCTTTATGTGAAATAGGGGATGTTGTATCTTTGAACATAGTTCTAGGTTGGGAAATTGTGCCAAAACATCTAAGTAAGGGTTTAATTGAATTGGATGACCAATGTATTGAACCTTTAACACTTGTAAAATCTAAATATTTCTGAGAAACTCAAAAGGTTGATTTTCATTCATAACAGGATAAATCTTTAAGTTGAGTTTGAAAGCAGAAATTAAGAAAATATATCATAATCAAACATCCATATTGAATATTTAATTAATCAAATACAGTTGATGTGTGGAGAAAAATTCTACAACCAAACAATATATGTTCAAGAGATGACATAAGGCAACCATTAAAAGATATAGATGAATTAACTTAAACAGACTGTTTAGTTAATTAATCTCTTTAATTATTATAATTTTGTAGTGGGATGTCATGGAGATTCATACTCAATCTAGCCTTACCCCAACTCCTATGTTACCTTGAACATATGCAAAATTTAATTATGGAAAACATAAATGAATAAACAGAAAAAAATCAGATGGACACAAAAGTTGTTAAGAATGAAGCCAAAATCCTTTGATTATCTTCAAAAATATTTCAGAGTATTACAATGGTGTCACTGGATCATCACAAGGGTTCAACCCTTCCTTATCTGAACTACAAAATACTTATAGAGTGTAATTCAAGAATATCTAGATCTAAAATAAAATTTATTACAAAATGGAATATTATCCAAAAATGATTTGGATATTACAAAATAGAACATAAAAATAGTTATTCTGAACTAACTTGAATAATCATCACACAATTCAAGAGTGTTTTTTGATGACTGCTACTGGAAACTGAATTTTTTGCTTTCTACTATTGGAAAAATTTCCTCACCTCATTTAGTAGAAGCTTTTGGGGACCAAAAGCCTCCAAAAAAGGGGAGGTTTGATTCAGATTTGATCATTATATTGTTTTTTATCCATCTCAATGCATTCAGAGTGGAAAAAATGGAGGAATCAACTCACGGGATTGTTTTACCTACGGGACCCAGTTTGGCAAAACAGGGTTTGAAACCTTCCGGGAGCATTTTGAGACACCAAACGACGTATTTTGGGGGTAAAAATTTGTCACAAAAGTCCACATTTTTATTCTATTCTACACACAAATATATTTCCAATAGCACAAGACGTAAGTTAATCAAAGTTTGTACGCGAAAGTTGTGCCACTCAAAAGTTGCCATTCTTGTTTTCACACCCATAATTCGAGAGGATGCCACATCAACCCCCATTATTCATGGAAAAGCGACTATCCACTTGATTATGATGCAAAAGACTCTAGAAGGTTCTATATGGTAACTCTGGTTAAGAGTTGAGGTAGCCAAACTTAACCACTAGTAGGCTATCGAGATGTGTTATAACCCGATCACTAGGAGGAAGAGGTATTCCATTCTTTTGGGTGCATTTGTTTCGTGTCTAAGAAAAAATATCTAAGATGGATAGGAGGTAGAGCATACATAGAGTATTTGTGCATTATAGCAGCCCATGTGCCACAAGCCATACTTCTTTTCACTTACATCCATATTTCTAGACAGAGAAAGAGAGTGGAGAGGCCTCACCTTCTAGATAGGTCTTCTCCCTAAAGAGTTTCCCAGACTATGTATTGTGCCTTATGTGTGTGTGATCTTTTATTTTTTCATTCTTTATTTTCTGTATAATTTTCATTCACATGCATGCACTATTAACAGTAAATCTATAGATACAAAAATCTAATAAAATTGTAATAGTGTAGAATTTCAGATTTTTAATATAATATTATTAGATTTATTCTGACAAACTATCTAGTGGAATACGTACCATAGTTTACAAACCAATCACTCAATTATTTATTCCCTAAATCTCTCATGATTTATTCCTCAAATATCTCATGATTTATTCACTTATCTCTCATGCTTTTCAAGGTAGATTTGTTTTTTCCTTATGGAAAAAGTCTTACCTATCCATACCTTTTCTATGTAGGTTTTAACCCTATATAGAAATTACCTGCAGAAAAATTTTTAAAACAGAAAATAAACAATGACAAGGATATAAAACAAATACACAGAGATTTCCTGTGGATCCCAAAACTGGGACTACCAGATTGATTTTTCATTATATTCTTTTCAACATTATAATATATATATATATATATATATATATATATATATATATATATATATATATATATATATATATATATATATATATATATATATATATATATATATATATATATATATATATATATATATATATATATATATATATATATATACATGTCGAAGCATTCATAAACTCTAATCCATTAACCCTGGATTAGAACATAATTAGTTCCCTTGACCGGATCTACAAAATACCATGGGCAAAAAACCATTATGCACAAAACCATGTGCAAACCATAGGTAGGTCCGTTCACCTAATATAGGGTCCAAAAAAAAAATTACCGGGGCACTGCCACAGATCCCATGCAAGGGGGCTATCGCTCCCCTGAAACCCCCTGACAGGGGGGGCTGCGCCTAACACAACGAACAAGGGGGGTTATCGCTCCCCCACGTGTGCGACTAGTCGTGGAAAGAATATAACACACACCCATAATTCTAAACCTATGAATCATCTAGTTCTAAACTCATAAAATATATCAACTTGGAAAATATAATTTATTTACATAGAAGAATACAAATTATTCTCAAAAGTCAAGACCCCTTCTTAAATCCCTTTTACATCAAGGACTTAATGGCTTGGAATCTCCAATTCTCATGCATCAAGAAGCATTTGGAGTACTAGTAGATTTGTAGAAACAGAAGATTCATGTTCTTATACAATAACTCTTAGATGTTCTTGTTGCATACATTGATTCCACTTCCATTTTTATTTTTTATCCAAAAACGCACCATGATGAACCAATAGTTTTCCAGTTTGTTGATTATACAATCTATAAACCTTTTTCTCCTCATAATAGCCGATAAAAATTCATTTCACAATTTTTGTTGAGAAATGGCAACAAAAAATTCCATAATTTGTCCTTGAATTAAATTGTGAATTAAAATCGAATTGTATTCTCATAGCAACTTGTAAATAGTTAATTAAGTTTAAATCAATTTATTAACTTAGGAATTTCAAGTTGGAATTCTTTTTGTAGTCATGTATGTGTGATTCCTATATTTTATGGGTACAAGATGAGTTTATTTGAGTTGTAATTAGATAACTTAGTTTGATTGAGTTATGGTCAGTTAAGTTCTAACTGTTGGAGGAACTAGTAGAGGTTTAGTAGTGAGTTGGTGCATCCTCAGTGCTACTCCAACTAACTGGAGATTCACTCAATAGAAACTCATGCATGCGAGTTCATAGAAACATCCAGTTGAGACTAGAGTGCAGGGACAATGTACTATCAGTTGTATGATTTTCTGAGTTGTACAAATCATGCATGCAATCAGTTATGGACCTAAGTTTGGATTGCGCAGTTTTGGAAGAAGGATTTCCCAATTAAATATGGGTTGATCCTCTTAGGAATTGCGCAAGGAAATAGGGGCTTGGCAGGCAACAGAATTGGCTAACTATTGGATAGAGTGGGTTTGTGAAGCAGAGAGTTGATTATACTTGTGCATGGATTTTTCTAGTGAGAACAAACATTGTATTTTCATCTTGGATTTCTGATTAATGCAATATAGATAGTCAGGGTTTTGAGAAGTTTCTTTCCCCAGAGAAATATTGTGTTATGTGTGATTGATATTCTTCCTCTTGTTGATTATTGTTTTCATCGATCTATTGGTTTCTGTTGTTGAAAGTAGAGTAGATTCTTGTCTTGTGTTTTAGAAAACTACATGAGCTATTGAATCTACAAGAAAATATACACTTTTATCATCCACTTTTCACCCTTTTTCAGTAAGAAAATGAGCATAAGCAATACAACCAAAGACATTCAAATGAGCAGCATTAGATTTTCTTCCACTTTGTATTTGATATGGACCCATATTTTTCACACTGGTCGTTCACATCTATTAAGAAAATAAATAGATACAACAACATAAGCTTCAGGACAAAAGGCATTTGGAAGACTTTTCCCTTTCAACATGCTCCTAGACATATCAACGATTGTCCTATTCTTTCGCTCAACCACACTATTTTGTTGGGGATCATAACTCATTATTAATTGCCTTTCGATATTATTCATTTTGTAATAATAAATCAAACCCATTAGAAGTGAATTCTCCCACTCTTTCTATGCATAATATCTTCATGACATAACCACTTTACTTCTCAACAACATATTTAAATTATTGTTGAAAGATTAAAAATGCATTCATTTTTTCTTTAATGAAATATACCCATGTTTTTTAGCTAAAACCATTAACAAAAATAATAATGATCTGCATCTTTTCACTTCAAAGATGCATACAGAATTGCATTTAAAAGGGTATGTAACCATAAGATGCATACACATAAAAAAATCAGAAATAAACGACATCATGAAAAGAAAGGACACAAACAAGTTGGTAATAGAGTTCACCCAGTGTGGGCTACGTCTCCAGACCTTGCTCAATGTGGGGAGGTCTCTTTTATTAATCTTCAGCGAAATCAAATTACATGCATGTACAAAAGACACCTTATACCTCCAATTCCAGAGATGGCCTCAAAATTCACACCTATGTTGAAGAAAAGGACTACACCATTGAATTCCTGGCAAAAAATCGTGAAAAATGACTACAAACTTGACCCCTTTCTGCTTTGGTCAAAATTCAAAACCCCGGAAATCTCAAAGATTCCTTCTCGTGGATTCACTAGAATTTGGCTACTGAGATGAAGAATCTGATCACATCGTCGTATTCCTGGCAAAAAACTGAGAAAAATGAGTATAAAGTCATCCTGGTTCTGAAACTGACAATTTAGGCGCCCCGGGGAATCTTTCAGCTTGCATGCAGAGACATGCGTCAAGGTTCCACATTCATGGTTCCACCCTCAATAGTATGCCTCTAGAAAATCCAGTGCTCATATTAGAAAATTGTTTGCACCATTAGACTCTTGGCGAAATTCTGATTCATTTGAGTATAAACTTTGCATATTTTCGACATTGTGAAAAATTGGCTCTAAAGGAATCTTTTAGATTCTGCACATATTCCCTTCATTAGGGTTTCTCTCCTTGGTTTTCATGCCCACTCAGTGTTCCACTGCAACTCTGGGTTCTGTGCGCACTCCTCTCTCCTTCATTGGTTGGCGAATGAATCAATTGTGTTTAAGTAAATAAGCGTCAACGTTATTTTCAAGGCTCGATGGGTTGGCAACTTGATTGGCCCGTAGTTGGTAGGTGGTTGGGAGGTAGAGGTCCCGTGGTCATTCTACCCCACATTGAAATCGGTTGTGTGTTTTTTTGGTTTTATGTTGAAATGAGATGAGTCTTTATGGGGTCACTGGTGGCGGATCGGCCCACGCGCTCTACATAGAGTGTTACCGTTGCATAACAGTCGGGAAGGGTTTGGGTCATCTGCAACCCCTACCTGTTATATCCACATATATATATATATATATATATATATATATATATATATATATATATATATATATATATATATATATATATTAAATTTTAACACATTTTTCAAAATTCCTAGTCAGATTTTTAGGGGTCAACAGCAAAATTAAGTAGGTGACAATTTTGCCAATTCCGGCCGCTGAAAATTGTCGCTGCAAAGTGTCAAATTTTTTTCTCGTTAGTGGCCGTCAAATTTACCTTCTCTGCAAAATTTAGATGGACTCCAAATTTAGTTGGTGCTCTGCTAACTTTAGCTAATAGGCCAAGTTGCCCAAAACTTTGACTGACCATAACTTTCACATACGATGTTAGATTGAGGTGTCGTTTGCACCATTGGTAATCTTATGACAAGATTTTAGATATAATCTTAGTTGCATGAAAATCTAGGGAATTTTAGTTTTGAGCTTTTCTTGAGCCCTCTTTGATCTCTAGGTGTTTTTGTAACCACCTAGATCAAATAAAATATTTATTTTTGTTGAGAGGCAAAATTTTCATATGACCACATATACCTGCATGTACTAGCTCCATTGGTTTTTTTTTTTCACTCTCTGAGATTTTCGTATGAGAAATAAGTGTTTTTGCTTTTTATCAAGAAAATATCCATCACATACTTACTTGATCAGCATAATCAAGAGACAAACATTTAACCACTTGCTTGTTATGTAATAATTTTAAATCTCTTATATTATGATGTTCATGTCTCATATTCCATTGCGAAATATTATTATCATAGCCAACTTTTGATGCTCTATTTTCTTCACTTGAAAGATTGAGAGCAAAAATTCTATTTTGTAGGATCTTATTTTTGGCTATAATCTAATTATGATTTTCATTATAATAGATTATGCATTCACCGTTTTTTAAAACAAAAGAGCATCCCTTTTCAATAAGTTGCCCCACACTCAAAAAATTATGTGTTAAACCAAGAACACATAAAGCATCATTAATATGTTTTATTTTTCATTGTTTTGTGTTTCTGCAATTACTTCTTTACCTTTAACTTACACTAGCTCATGATCTCCTAGAAAAATTTCAAATTTAGTAGATTCATCTATATTTACAAAGTTATCTTTGTTTCTTGTCACATGATTTCTACAACTACTATCCAAAAGCCACAACTTCTTGGAAACCTTATTAGTTGAATCACAAGATAAAAATAAAATTCCCACGTCTTATTTTTCTTTAGAAAAGTTGGCTTCTTGTTTTTTCGAGCAATTACTTTCATAATGGCCAAATATTTTACAATAAAAACATTGAACTTAGAATTTTCCAAATCTTTTAACTCAATCACTACTTTTGTTACCTATTACGTTGTTGTTTGTAGGAAAACTTATTCTTCAATCTCTACCTCCTCCATACACTTCTCCTTTTCCTCTTCCATGAGTGGTCAGAATTTTCTCATGGGAAATTTCTCAAATTCATGATGTTTATCTCCATAAATTGCCTTTTGCTTGAAAAGCCTACTCAAAATATTTTCAAGGTATCTACAAATCATTTTTCATGATATAGAAGAGATCCCATAAGCTCATTCATAGGAAATTGAGTTAAATCTTTAGACTCTTCAATAATAAAAACAATTAATGGGATCAAATTTTGTAGGAAGACTTCTTTAAAAAACTTCAAAATTATTTTGATCTCTTAATTCTTCTAACATATGTTCTAATTTGATTCGCTATTCCCATCACTCAAGTGAAAAAATATTGCATAGACTCATAATTTTTCATGTAAAGAATTTCAAATTCTCTTATGAGAGATTGCAATTTTACAACTTTGAGGTTATTTCTTTCTTGATATGCTTGTTGTAGCACATCCCATGCCTCCTTTGATTTGGCAAAAATTCTTGGAAAAATAAAATCATGCAATGTCTTATGAGTCCCTTTTTCAGTTTTCCCTCAAAATTTCAGTCTCATAAGATTTTCCCAAAAAAATTCCTAATGCATGTATGCCAATTTTCCAAAAATTTTGCAGTGTTCCCAAAAATTTTGCAATGCCTTTTGAGTCTCATAAGATTTAAATTTTGATTGGATCGCAATTTATAAATTTGCAATATTTAGTTAAAGCTTTCTTATTTCAACTATAGGTGGAGGTAGGGGGGTTGACTCTTTTTTTTAAAATATTATTTGAGGGTTGAGATTATCTCTAGGGTGAATATGCCTAGAATATCTTTCGTCTTAGTTCCCAATCTATGGCTATGTCGTGAGGGAACCTGGAGCGACGAGTCCTTAATGTGATTTCACTTGCTGTATTGTGTGTTACAAAAGGACGGTCTCCACGTTTCATTATCCACCATCGTCGTTTGGGATTCCTCGGGCAGGGAAAGGACCAAACCAACATCACAATATCTAGGTCCCTCCTCGATTTCCCTCATCTATTTCCATGTTTGCAAGGAGTTTTCACTGACCAAGGTGAGAAACTATAGAAAGTAGTGGAAGATTGTTAGAATAATAATCGCACATGATTGTATGATGGCGATAGTCGGCGGGGAGGTGGCAGAGAGTCAGCGATAGTCAACGGATTTAAATACGAAGTAAATGGTAGTTTGTGGAATCCCTTTAGATTCTCCGGCTGGTTTTTGTATAAATTTATGTGCTTGGTAATTCAATAGACAAGCTCATGTAGTCAGTTTCAAGTTTCTGGCTGGTATGAGAGCCGACGATTTTGGTTGTGGCTGCCATTTGACGAAGAGCGAGAGTTGTGGGCAGGCGTGCTACAAAGATATAGTGGAAGAAGCTTTGAGGAGTTGTGAGGGTTGTGTGTTTTTTATGCAATATTAGATACTCTACCCGTGTTTCTCTATAAATCTTAGAATTTCACAGATGATTTGGATTGCGTAGTTTGTCTGTGTCAATTCGAGGAGTAAATAGCTTGTAACTTTGTGGTGGTTTCGTTGAGCACCGTATGTGGAGCTGAGGGACGTGAAGGTCACCGATCAGTTAAATGGGGACGAAGAGGGCTTGGCATTTGTAAAGAAGCCAAGGCAGCCCTAAGCATGGAGATATGTGGTAAAGCCTCGGTGATGAATGAAGAGCCAACAAATGTTGTGTATTAGACGAGCCTACTGAACAAGCAGGAAGATGTCATCACTCGTAAATGTGATATTGAACATTTACCAATACAAATTAATCGGAAGCACTCATATTTTTGACAAAAATTGCAACTAGAAAATTGTGTATGATAACTACAGTTGTATTTGTAGTTTTCTCCCTATCGATAGCAGAGCAACAAACAGTGAGAGGAGTGGTCCATAGGAGGGTCGAGTTAGACTTTACCGAAGGTGGATGCGCATCTAAGTACAGGCGGGATGCTTTCACGCAACATGATTAATTGCCTTTTGAGCGTTCATTTTGTGTCGTGGCTAGGATTTGCAGCCAACCCAGTGAGAAAGCAAGATTTTTTGGTGTAACATCTAGTGTAGGAAAGTCATAAGGTTGTGGAGTAGCGTGAAGAGAGGAGACAATCATGGCTTTAGAAGTTGTTGTGAGGCACACGCATTGGTGATGAGCATGTTATTGTGGCCGTGGAGACCTGGGCTAGTGAATCTATGTGCCAGTATGGTGCCAGTAAGCAAGCCGAGGACGTGTGAAGCGTAGAGAGAATGGATTTTGATCATTGATTTCTCAGGCCGTGTGAGTTGCTGCAAAATTGTGTAAAGCCCAAGTTGCTTGGCATCGTGGAGCTTTGAAGATGGAGCTGAAGTTTAGATTTAGAGTGTTGGATCGCTGCAAAAAAGGAGATCCAGAGACCATGAAGATCTAGAATAGGAGATGAAAATGGCTTAAGGAGACCAAGGGGAAGACCTGTTGGTTCTAGAAACAAGACAAAGCCCCCACATTATTATAAGCTGAGAGAGCCTCATGCTCTCCGCGCCAATATGATTTAGATCTCGAATAGCTATGATTTGGGAGAAAATGTTGCTACCTTTGCCTGAAGAAGACAACAGGGAATCTTTGTGTAGCCAGTGTGTATGGCTAGTGAATCTTTGTGCTAGTGTGGAGCCAGAGCCACTGACTGAGCCTAGGAGCATGTGAGCTCGGAGCCAAAGCTGTAAGCTCGATGGTGTGCATAGCGGTGAGCTCTGTGTGTTAAGATCCAAAGGAGGGCTCGGTGGTTGTGAAGGGAAAGTGGAGTATGCCCTGTTGTTGACGTTGTTGGAGAGCGTTGTTTCCAGTGGAGTGTCCACTGAAGAGGGTTGTGCTGCTCGTGACGCCTGTGTGGCGCAGAGAGTGATCCAGTGGAGTGTTGGCATATGAGAGTGTCTCCAACCAAGTGTTCATTGATGAAGATCGTGTTGACCGTGACACATGTGTGGCGTAGATCCAGTGGAGTGTTGGCAGATAGGAGTGTCAGCAACCGAGTGTTCGTTGAATAAGGTTGTGTTGATCGTGATGCCTGTGTGGCGCAGAGAGTATCCATGTTTGCAGATAGGAATGTCTGCAACCGAGTGTCCTTTGATGTCTAGTGTGGCACCTGTGTGGCACAGAGAGTATCCAGTGGAGTGTTCACATATAGGAGTGTCTGCAACTGTAATAGATCTGACTTGCAAATATATGATAATAACAAATATACCCAAAAATAACAAGATCAACCCAATAATATAACATGAATATTCTTCTTTATTGATCAAACCATTGAGGTAGGGCAACAACATACAATCACTCCTTAAGGAAGGAGAACACTCCACAAGCCATATGCTTGTCAATACAATAATCCTTGACATCTCTCAATGGAGAGTCTCTAGTCTCTATATATGATTCATACATAAAATGCCATGGGTCATTAGCATTGTTCTCTCAATACCATATAACTAATACCATGGGCTTACTTTATAACTAGGGCCCATCCCATTATTACATTATTCCCTTGGGTACCTCCCTCTGTACCCCATACTATCCCCCCTAGGTATATTACATTCCACCCCCCTTAAACGTGTTTCGTCTCTGAAACATAAGAAGAATGGAAATAATAAGATCTACTCAAAAGAGTAGTCCACGGGTACCATGCACGTGCATCTAGCCATCCAAGAGAAAGGTGAACACTCGATTTAGTTGGTGCCTTGCTCGCTTGAGATGGAAGTTGACCTTGGCGGCTCTTCGGTGTTGATATGTTGTGGGTGGATCGTCGCTCCTCTCTATCTGTCATGCGGGGGTTGTTGTCCTTATGGTTAATTTGTTGCCATCGTGTTGGTTGTTTTCTTGCGGGGTGATGTGGGTGGTGATACGCTAAAGTTTTAACCAACAGTATATGTTTCTTTAATTCCCCACCTAATGGAGCCTGATTGGTATCTGGTACATATTGTGGCACCTATTGTTGTTGCTTATCTTCCAATATTACTTCAACCACAAATTCCTCATTTGATGTATCAGTACCTGTAACATTTTTGGCTTCAACCTCCTTGGACTCTACTTGTTTATTGATGGAAATATCCTGTAAAGTAATTTTCTTCCTTTTATACCAAAGCTTCAGGAATTTCTTCTGCACATTAATATTGATAGTACCAACAGATTCCATCCAAGGGTATCCCAAAACAACATCCAGATTAGCCATATCTGAAGCATAAAAATCAAAATGCAATACATATTTATCTATAGAAATCTTCAAATCTTTATAAACTTGAACATCCTTATTATCAACCTGGGTGTTTTCCATGTGTTTTGTTGGAACTTGCAGTTTTTTGTCAAATTAACATTTATAAGATTTTGCTTGCAACTGGGATTTATAGACACAATGATCTTCTCTTTCTGAATATATCCAGAACCTGTAATAAGGAGATACCAGTAGAAAATAACCCCATATGTTTCTCATTAACTTGTTTTCTAGCATGAGACCATTTGTCTAAAAGGAAATTTTCAAATTCTTCATCTGAAAGTTTGTACAACTTCTTGATATCAAGTGATCTCCACCATATGGCAGCCTCACCTTACAAACCAAACCATACAATACCTTTCCAATATTTCCCATAGATGGACTTTTCACAGCTTATGAATTCTTCAATAGCGGGGCCATCATCTTTTCCAGTAAAAACAACATCCTTTCTAGAAGCCATGAAGAGGGTTTTGAAAAAATCACTTACTTGGTGAAAATTTAAAAGGGCCACAGTTCGGTAAATATTGCTTAGAATCCTTATTATGACCTGTTTTCGAAAATGGAATGACCATTCTGCATCTTCCCATGTGATAGAAATCCCGATCTAGGCACTGGAATTTAATATTTGCGCTGCAACAGTCCCGCCATCACAAAATTTTCTGAAAAAAGAGCTGATTTTAAATCAGCGATATCTCCCTCATCCAGACTCCGATTCGACCGATTTGGTTTTTGGAAATTGGGTAATTTTTCAAGAGGATCTCATATTTGCAATTAGTTTCTGAAATTTCACTACAAAAATAACAAAAATTAATTGGAGTTCTACCGTCCACAAATTTTCATCAAAAATTTTCTACAACACAGCTGATTTGTAAATCAATGATATTTTCCTCATCCGGACTCCAATTCAGCCGATTGTTTTTTTGAAATTGGGTATTTTTTCGCAAATAATCCATATCTGCAATTGTTTTTTTCAAATTTTACACCAGAAGTTTCAGATCTGATCTGCAAACTGGCTGCCCCAAAAAATTCCTGCAAAAATAAAAATAAAAATAAAAAATATCTCTCTGCTTGCCCAAGAAAGTGCTCTAATACACCTTGTAATAGATCTAACTTGCAAATATATGAGAATAACAAATATACCCAGAAATAACAAGATCAACCCAAGAATATAGCATGAAAATGCTTCTTTATTGCTCAAACCCTTGAGGTAGGGCAACACCATACAATCACTCCTTAAGGAAGGAGAACACGCCACAAGCCATATGCTTGTCAATACAATAATCCTTGACATTTCCCAATGGGGAGTCTCTAGCCTCTATATATGATTCATACATACAATACCATGGGTCATTACCATGGTTCTCTCAATACCATATATCTAATACCATGGGCTTACTTTATAACAATGACCCATCCCATTATTACATTATTCCCTTGGGTACCTCCCTTTGTACCCCATACTATCCCCCCTAGGTATACTATAGCAACCAAGTGTCACTGATTAAGACCGTGATGCCAGTGTGGCATAGATTGCAGAGAATATCTAGTGGAGTGTCAACAAATTGGAATGTATGCAACACTGTGTCCACTGAAGATTGTTGTGTTGTGTGAAATCAACAGCAAAATATGAAATCCCCCTTATCAATTTTTTTATTATGTATTATTGTAAGCCTTAACTAAGACTGAGACCAACATGCACTTTAAAATTTAGGTCATCATGATTAAATAGAGGTTTGTTAGAATATTAATCAAGACACTAACAAACCCTGTTCTTATAACGGTGGTAGATGGAAGTTGGTGGCAAGCGGCAAAGTCAGCAGGAGCAGTTGAAGAAATAATGGCAGATTACTGTAGAATCTATGGTTGTCTGGTGTATAAATTGTCATGTGTTGAATGAAATGTTCAAGCTCACTTTGGTGAGTCTTCCCACTTCCATCAATTGGTATCAGAGCTGAGATTGTGTGGTGTGAGCATTGTCTAAAGGCATTTTTGAACCTACTGTATGTAGAGAAGAAGGGAAGCTTGCAGAGCTTGAAGTGTTTTGTGTTATGTCACTCTTTAAAATGAATGTCTCATTGGATTGACGATGGCTGAAGATTTGACTTGAGAGACGACATGGCTCTCTCCGTAATGGTGTGCGTGTAATGGTGTCACACCAGTTATAGCTTGGAAAGAAAGCCGAATTCTTTAAGATCTGTGTGGAGAAGGTTGTGTCAGTCGCATGAGCCCACAACGAGAAGCAGAGCCCACTGTACTATTCAGAGGAGTCTAAATAGTTGTATGGAGAAGTGCATGTGTTTTAGCCCTATCCAAGAGGATTATTTTTTTCTATATTTTGATTATGGAGAAATTCTATATTGTAGGATCTTATTTTTGGCTATAATTTGATTATGATTTTCATTATAATAGATTATGCATTCACCATTTTTTAAAACAAAAGAATATCCCTTTTAAATAACTTGCCCCACACTCAAAAAATTATGTGTTAAACCAAGAACACATAAAACACCATTAATATGTTTTATTTTTCCTTGTTGTCTTTCTGCAATTACTTCTTTACCTTTAACTTACACTAGCTCATGATCTCCTATAAAATATTCAAATTTAGTAGATTCATCTATCTTTACAAAGTTATCTTTGTTTCCTGTCACGTGATTTCTACAGCCACTATCCAAAAGCCATACCTTCTTGGAAACCTTATTTGCTGAATCACAAGCTAAAAATAAAGTTCCCACATCTTCTTTTACTTTAGAAAAGTTGGCTTGTTGTTTTTTCGAGCAATTACTTTCATAATGGCCAAATATTTTACGATAAAAACATTGAAGTTAGAATTTTCTAGATATTTTAACTCAATCATTACTTTTGTTACCTATTACTTTGTTGTTTGTAGGAAAACTTATTCTTAAATCTCTACCTCCACCATACACTTGTCCTTTTCCTCTTCCATGAGTGGTCAGATTTTTCTCATGGGAAATTTCTCAAATTCATGATGTTTATCTCCAAAAATTGCCTTTTGCTTGAAAATCCTACTCAAAATATTTTTCAAGGTATCTACTCATAATTTTTTCATGATATAGAAGAGATCCCATAAGCTCATTCATAGGAAATTGAGTTAAATATTTAGACTCTTCAATAATAAAAACAATGGGATCAAATTTTGTAGGAAGACTTCTTAGAAAAACTTCAAAATTATTTTGATCTCTTAATTCTTCTCCATATGATCTAATTTGATTCGCTATTCCCATAACTAAAGTGAAAAAATATTGCATAGACTCATAATTTTTCATGTAAAGAATTTCAAATTCTCTTATGAGAGATTGCAATTTTACAACTTTGAGGTTATTTCTTTCTTGATATGCTTGTTGTAGCACATCCCATGCCTCCTTTGATTTGTTGTTGCAAAAATTCTTGGAAAATTAAAATCATGCAATGTCTTCTGAGTCCTTTTTTCAATTTTCCCTCAAAATTTCAGTCTCATACGATTTTCCCAAAAAATTTCCGAATGCCTATATGCCAATTTTCCCAAAACTTTTGCAATGCCTTTTGAGTCTCATAAGATTCAAATTTCGATTGGATAACAATTTATAAATTTACAATATTTAGTTAAAGGTTTCTTATTTCAACTTTAGGTGGAGGTAAGGGGGTTGACTCTTTCTTTTTAAATATTATTTGAGGGTTGAGATTATCTCTAGGGTGAATATGCCAAGAATATCTTTCGTCTTAGTTCTCAATCTATGGCTCTGTCATGAGGGAACCTGGAGTGACGAGTCCTTAATGTGGTTTCACTTGCCGGATTGTGCGTTACAAAAGGACGGTCTCCATGTTTCATTATCCACCACCTTTGTTTGGGAGTCCTCGGGCAATGAAAGGACCACACCAACATCACAATATCCAGGCCCCTCCTCGATTGCCCTCATCTCTTTCCATGTCTGCGAGGAGTTTTCACTGGCCAAGGTGAGAAGCTATAGAAAATAGTGGAAAATTGTTAGAATAATATTCACACCTGATCGTATGATGGCGATAGTTGGCGGGGAGGCGATGGAGAGTAAACGGATTTAAATATGAAGTAAATGGTAGTCTGTGGAATCCTTGTAGATTCTCGGGCTGGTTTTTGTATAATTTATGTGTTTGGTAATTCAATAGACAAGCTCATGTAGTCAGTTTCAAGTTTCTGGCTGGTATGAGAGCCGACGGTTTCGGCTGTGGCTTCCATTTGACAAAGAGCGAGAATTGTGGGCAGGTGTGCTGCAAAGATACAGTGGAAGAAGCATTGAGGAGTCATGAGGTTTGTGTGCTTATTATGCAATATTAGAGACTCTGCCCATGTTTCTCTATAAATCTCAAAATTTCGCAGATGATTTGGATTGTGTAGTTCGTCTGTGTGAATTCGAGGAGTAGATAGCTCGTCGCTTTGTGGTGGTGTCGTTGAGCACCATATGTGGAGCTAAGAGACGTGAAGGTCACCAATTAGTTAAATGGGAATGAAGAGGGCTTGGCATTTGTAAAGAAGCCAAGGCAGCCCTAAGCATGGAGATATGTGGTAAGGCCTTGGTGATGAATGAAGAGATAACAACTGTTGTGTATTAGTCGAGCCTCCTAAACAAGCAGGAAGGTGTCATTGCTCGTAAATGTGATATTAAACATTTACCAGTGCAAATTAATTAGAAGCACTCATATTTGTGACAAAAATTGCAACTAGAAAATTGTGTATGATAACTACAATTGCATTTGTAGTTTCCCCCCTATCAGCAGAAGAGCAACAAACAATGAGAGGAGTGGTCCGCAGGAGGGCCGAGTTAGACTTTACCGAAGGTGGCTGCGCATCTAAGTGCAGGCGGGATGCTTTCACACATCATGATCAATCGCCTTTTGAGCGTTCATTTTTTGTCGTGGCTAGGATTTGCAGCCAACCCAGTGAGAAAGCCAGATTTTTTGGTGTAACATCCAGTGAAGGAAAGTCGTAAGGTCATGGAGTAGCATGAAGAGAGGAGACAATCGTGGCTTTAGATGTTGTTGCGAGGCACACACATTGGTGAAGGGTTGTATTGTTATCACTATTGGTTGTTGTGATGAGCATGCTATTGTGGTTGTGGAGACCTGGGCTAGTGAATCTATGTGCCAATATGGAGCCAATAAGCAAGCCAAGTATGTGTGAAGCATAGAGAGAATGGATTTTGATCATTGATTTCTCAGGCCATGTGAGTTGCTGCAAAATTGTGTAAAGCCCAAGTTGCTTGGCATTGTGGAGCTTGGAAGATGGAGCTGAAGTTTAGATTTATAGTGTTGGACCGCTGCAAAAGAAGGAGATCCACAGACCATGAGGATCTGGAATATGAGATGAAATTGACCCAAGGAGACCGAGGGGAAGACCTATTGGTTCTAGAAACAAGACAAAGGCCCCCCATTATTATAAGATGAGAGAGCCCCGTGCTCTCCGCGCCAATGTGATCTAGATCTTGAATGGCTGTGATTTGGGAGAAAACATGGCTACCTTTGCTCGAAGAAGACAGCAGGGAATCTGTGTGCGGCCAGTGTGTATGGCTAGTGAATCTCTATGCGAGTGTGGAGCTGGAGCCACTTACTGATCCTAGGAGCATGTGAGCTTGAAGCCAGAGCTGTAAGCTCGAAGGTGTGCATAGTGGTGAGCTCTGTGGTGTGAAGAGCTAGAGGAGGGCTCGGTGGTTGTGAAGGGCAAGTGGAGTATGCCCTGTCGTTGACACTATTGGAGAGCGTTGTTTCCAGTGGAGTGTCCACTGAAGAGGGTTTTGCTGCCCGTGATGCCTATGTGGCACAGAGAGTGACCCAGTGGATTGTTGGCATATGAGAGTGTCTCCAACCGAGTGTCCATTGATGAAGATTATGTCGACCATGACACATGTGTGGCATAGATCCAGTGGAGTGTTGGCAGATAGGAGTGTCAGCAACCAAGTGTCTGTTGAATAAGGTTGTGTTGATCATGACGCCTGTGTGGCATAGAGAGTATCCAATGGAATGTTTGCAGATAGGAGTGTCTGCAGCCAGGTGTCCGTTGATGTCGAGCGTGACCACTGTGTGGCACAGAGAGTATCCAGTGGAGTGTTCGCATATAGGAGTGTCTACAAATGTAATGGACCTGACTTGCAAATATATGATAATAACAAATATACCCAAAAATAACAAGATCAACCCAATAATATAACATGAATATTCTTCTTTATTGATCAAACCCTTAAGGTAGGACAACACCATACAATCAATCCTTAAGGAAGAAGAACACTCGACAAGCCATATGCTTGTCAATACAATAATCCTTGATATCTCTCAATGGGGAGTCTCTAGTCTCTATATATGATTCATACATACAATACCATGGGTCATTAGCATGGTTCTCTCAATACCATATATCTAATACCATGGGTTTACCTTATAACTATGGTCTATCCCATTATTACATGATTCCCTTGGGTACCTCCCTTTGTACCCCATACTATCCCCTAGGTATATTACATTCCACCCCCCTTAAACATGTTTTGTCTTCGAAACATAAGAAGAACACAAATAATAGGATGTACTCAAAAGAGTAGTCCATTGGTACTGTTAGCCTTGTTGGCAAATGGCCCAAAAAATGGATCCAAATATGCCCCAAAGTCTCCAAATTTGCTTAAAAGCATGCCAATGGACCCATATACGCTCTTGAAGTCTTCAAAAGCCTCTTAAGGACCATTCAAAGTCAAAACCATCGCATGCCAAGAGCCCTTGGAAGGGTGGAAATACACTATCGGGAGGCGAAAACACTCCAAAACCATGAAAAACCATGAAAAATAGTCCAAATCACAGCAGCCGTTAGATCTGGCCGATCAACGACCCAGATCTAAGCAGCAAATCACAATTGGCACAGGCAGGTAGCGGCAATAGGTGCAAGACATCGCCGATCAGCGATCACCGATGATCAGGTTGGCACATCGCATCGGCGGATCGCAATCGGCGGAAACCAAGGGGTGAGGGCAACAGTGATCGGCGATTAAACGAGGACAGTCGATCGCGCGATCAAATCGACGGCCCACATTGCATCGGCAGATCATAGTCGGGGAGGCGAGTCAGAGGTTATCAGCGCAGACAGTATGCAATTAGCGATCGCGATCGGCGATTCAACGTGGACCGTCGATTGCGCATGCAGATTGACGACCCACATCGCATCGGCGGATCGTAATCGGGAAAACCAAGGGGCACAACCTTTACATGTATATGTGTGCGATGCGATACGACCTGGACCCGATGGGTTTCAGAAGCAAAATATATAATATTTCATGTCCGCCAAAGCCCATTTTCAATGCATTTTCAATGTATTTCCTTATATAATGAAATACAAAGTGGAACTCGGTAGCGCCAATAGCGATGAAGCCTGGACCCAAAAGGGTTTGAGAATGAAATCTATAATATTTGAAGTCCGTAGGGAGGCCTTTTTCATGTATTTCCCGTGTTTTTTCAAGTATTTCAAGGATCAAAGGGAACAAAGGCACCATGCCATCTGCGATAGGCGACAACGACCCAAAGGGCAGACACGATAGATATATATGCCATGTTTAAGGACTTTTGAAGTCTGAAACGTTGAAGGTTTTGCAGGATTTCTCACAGTTGCATCATTTCTCCATTATAACAGAAAGCAGTCCCCGTTTGCACTTAGAAGATAACAGTGGCCCGAAGACCCATTCTATCACATAAACAAAGGCCGGGAAATAAATTCCTGGAGACAGAGGCTGAGAAGCAATCATGGGCATCAACAACACAACTCAACAAACACACAGAATGATTGTGGGGCATATATGGCATGGTAGAGCTCCCAAACGGCGCAGGAACTACCCAAAATATCTAAATGCGGTTATTCCTTTGTCAGAAGAGGAAAACCACTGGGCCATGCCTGCCTATTGAGGGAATCAATTAGTTAAACAAGACAAAGGGATAGATTAAGACACCTGAAGCCTCTAAGGCTTAGGACCATTGTAAACAAGATATAAATAGTTGAAAACAAGATGTAATAGGGGTTCAACTTCTGGAGACTATTGAGACTTTGCTAATCAAGCTTCTCATCTTCATTCTAGCAATATAAGCTTCTTTTATTGTTATATGTTCAATTTCCATTTTCTCTTCTGTTCCAAGCTTGCACTTGAATAGGTTGTTCATGTTTCTTCTGTGTCTAATGCCAGACAACTATCATCTTATCTTTGCATTGATAAATTAGATTTGCAAGCTTCTTTACTTCCTGTAGTTGGCCATTCATATGTGTTTATATATGCGTCTACTGGTATAGTAGGTATTCTCCATCCATTCATTAAATCTACAAACTATTGAGCATTAGTGGTGTAAAGCCTTGTAAAGCTGAGGGTGTTCATGCATGTCTTGAGTACAAATAGAGTTGAAATGGTTAATCTAGCTTGATCCAAACCATCTTTAATTCCAATAGTTCAGAGAACAATATTGAAGATTATATGTTACCAGGCATCTCCGAGCTGCAACCATAGGAGAGCTTCCTTGAGTGCTAACATTAATTGGTGCCGTTGCTGGGGAGAGGAAACTGAAGCTCAGCTTCCCTGGGAAATGACACAAACCCAACTTTGATGATAGACAAAGTCTGGGCACATTTTTGGTTGTAATCATCTATCTGGCGACTCTACCGGAGGCCGAACCTCTTGGCAACTCCACTTCATAATTCTAGCTCAGTTTGTGAGGCATACTCGGAGAAATCCTCAGAAATCACAAGCTGACCCAGTACCTGACCCGGAAAAGACCATCAAGGAGAAGAAAGTATTGCAGAAAGGAGCATCGGGTTCAGGTAAACCTAAACAATATTCTATATCTCTTCAAGAAGATCTTGCAATAGAACAAATACATGTTGAGAGTACAGATTCTAATACTAGCAGTGAAGAAAAGCTCTCAGAAATTCATAAAGCTCCTTATTCTTTAGTTTCTCCTTTTGTTGTTAGCCCAAAGGGAACCTCACCTCCTATTCACCATACTCCTTTGGTCTCGTCAATCATTCCTCCACCTTCTGTGATTCAGACTTCTAGTACTCTTTTAGTCACCACAGTTATGGCAGGTCCGCAAGCACCCACCAAAATGGAAAGAATCATAGCCGCTAGGTATGGACCTCTAATACTGCCCACTCCTTTGAATGCTATGCCCACTGGAGAGTATCAGAAGTATATGCCTAAGTTCACTGGGACTGAAGGTGTCACTGCTGAAGAACAACTTGAGTCATTTTATAGCTATGCTGATAATCTGGATATTGGTGAAGGTGATGTGTGGATGAGAGTCTTTGTCCAAAGCCTGGATGGGGAGGCTAGAAAATGGTTCAGAGAACAAGCCCCAAGATCTATAGTGGATATCGAAGCTTTAGATGATACATTCCTAAAACATTGGGGGGATAAGAAGGATCTCCTCTATTACCACACTGAGTTTGGGAACTTAAAGAGAGAAAATAGTGAACTGCTGTCCAATTTTAATAAGAGATTTAACCGCATGTACAGCAAGATACTAGCTGAAGTGAAGCCCACTACTACCTCTGCTAAACTCACCTATGCTAATGCTTTTGATTCTGACTTCTGCCTACTATTGAGAGAGAGGCAGTGTGCTACTTTGGCTGACATGCAGGATGCAGCCTTGGAAGTAGAATCAAACATCATAGCTGCAGAAAAAATCAAGGGAAATGCTGATAGAAGAAGACAAAGGGGAAAGTCTTCATCCTCCTCTGATCCTAAGATAGATAAAATGACGAAAATGATCAAGTCATTAGCCTCTGAAATTTCTAAATTAAAGGTTGATCAGCGCCCTGGGAAAGGGAGAGTTCCCAATACCTTTGCTCCTAGAAATCCAAATCCATATAGAAGAGCTAATGAATAGTTGCAGATATTGCAAAGAAGCAAAGATGCCAATGAAGACCAGAGGGTCAAGACCCCTTTCCGGAATGTAGTCATGGAGGAAGAGCAATTTGAAGAAGATGATGAGATCCATTACCTTGACTACAAAGGCAATGCTTCCTTTTTGACCGTAGTCGCCTATGAAAAGTCATTATGCAATGACCAGACTAACCAAGAATGGGGTGGGGAAGCTGTTCCACAAGCTGAAGATCAGTGCATATATAATCTGCGGTCAAAGATAAATAGTGCTAAGGAAGCTCCAGTTCAAAGAGCTGCTGACCCTGCAGTACAACAAGCTAATAAGCAAAAACAACCGGCAGTTGACCCTATCATCCTCAAAGCTCCAGCTGATGAGGTAAGAGGCCTTGAAAAGTCCCCTTCTCCTTTCAGTTTTCAATCAGAAATTCAAAAGCTAAGAATACCTATGCCTCTGATTGAACTAGTGAAAAGTGAGTCCTTCAAAATATCCATTCTCGAAGCCCTTGAGCCTAAAGCCATCCAAGCCTCCATCGACTGTATAAATGTACAAGATGACAAGCCAGCGATCATCCTCAGCCCAATGATTGAAAATGGTGAGGACAACTCCCCATCATTCTATGTCTCTCTGAACATTCATGATAAAATCCTCCACAACTACCTTTTGGACACCGGAGCTAGCCATAACTTAATGCTAAAAGCTATCATGGACGAGTTGGGTCTCGACATCACTAAGCCTTATCATGATTTGTTTTCTTTTGACTCTAGAAAAATGAAATGTCTAGGATTAATCAAGGACCTAGCCATCACTTTATCTCAGCTGCCTATGAAAATCATGATGATGGATAGTGTGGTAGCAGATGTACCTCCCAAATTTGGCATGTTAGTTTCCAGAGGTTGGATCAAGAGACTAGGTGGATCATTACAAAATGATCTGACCTATGCTACTGTCCCAGTTTTCAGAGGTGAGAGAAATAGATTATACAAAGAGGCACAGTTGGCTTACATCATCAGCAATGAGAAGAATCCCACTAATCATCCCATCTACGCTGTTGATACTGATTTTGGAGCATGTATTCTTCATATTGAAGAGTCTCAGTTGGCCTCCACACAACTTAAAAAGCCAGTTTTCCAGATCACGCAGGATGGAAACCCGCAGATTTGGGGTATGTTCTTTGATGGGGCTTGCTCCAAAGAAACTGCAGGGGCAGGTGTAGTCCTCGTGTCCCCAACACAGGAATACATTCATTTGTCATTCAAATTAGCCTTTTAGTTCACAAACAACATAGCAGAGTATGAAGCTTTGATTCTGGGCTTAAGCGCTGCTAAGGAAATGGGTATCAAAGGCCTGCAAGTGTTTGGGGATGTAGACCTCATCATTCAGCAGGTAAATAAAACATTCCAAGCAAAGCATCCAAGGCTGAAAGAATACAGGGATGAGGTATAGAGGCTTAAAGATTCTTTCAAAGTTTTCAACATTTCTTATATTCCAAGAATGAAGAACCAACTTGCTGACTCCCTTGTTGTCTCTGCTAGCACGTTTGTTCCCCCTTTGCCTCCTAAATTGACATATGAAGTTCAGGTAAAATACAGACCGTCCCTGCCAGGTAATGTAAAGTATTGGAGAGTTTTTGAAGATGATGAGGAAATTAACAGGTTTTTACAAGTTGTTGAGGAATTTGCTGAAATGTACATCGACCAAGAAAATCAAAACGTGGAAGAAGTCGTCCAGTCCAAGCTAAAAAGTGAAATCGTCCAAGAAAGCATTGTCCGGTTGCCCAGTAATCACATACCAAAGGGATTGGTGCCTCTAGAGAATCTTTTCGATGATAATGACGTGCCCTACAAGCCGACCAAAATAGAGAATGAGTCCACCATTTGTAAACATAATATAGGGAGCCCAACCCATCCGAAATTCATCAATCTGTCAATTCATTTGTCTCCTGCCCAGAATTCCGAGTATTGCTCCCTCAAGAAGCAATTCACTGATATTTTTTCCTGGAAATATAGCAATCTTAAAACCTATGACCCAGACATTATTCAGCATAGGATCCCACTGGAAAAGAACACCACCCCTTTTAAGTAGAAATTAAGACCTGTCAGCCCTCTCTTACTGCCTTTGATTGAGAAAGAAATCAAGAAGTTGTTGGATGCCAAAATCATAATTCCCCTAAGATATTCAAAGTGGATAGCCAACCTGGTGGTGGTAAGGAAGAAAAATGGAGAAATCAGGCTTTGCGTCGACTTCAGAAATCTGAAAAAGTGCTCTGAAAAAGATAATTATCCCCTGCCCAAGATGGAACACTTGCTACAAAGAGTTTCAAGGGCTAGAGTCATGTCTTTCCTAGATGGATTTTCAGGCTACAATCAGATTTCTGTACATCCTAAAGATCAGGAAAAGACCGCCTTCACTACTCCTTGGGGCACTTTCATGTACTCCAAGATGCCTTTCGGACTGATGAATGTTGGGGCTACCTTTCAAAGGGCCATGGACATAGCCTTCATGGGAGAGAAGGACAAGTTTGTCCTTATTTATCTTGATGACATAACAGTCTTCTCCAGTAGCCACAAAGATCATTTACAACATTTGAAGAAAGTCTTTCTGAAGTGCAGACGGTTTGGAATTTCAGTCAACCCAAAGAAGTCACAGTTTGCTCTAGAAGAAGGCAAACTTCTGGGACATATTGTTTCTGCTGAAGGTGTGAAGATTGATCTAGCCAAGGTTCAAGCCATTCAGACATTATCCATCCCAAGGTCGAAAAGGGACATCTAATCCTTCCTAGGTAAGATCAACTTTGTAAGGAGGTTCATTCCAAACTTTGCAGAGTTATTAAAGCACATCAATTCCATGCTAAAGAAAGGATCGGAGATAAAATGGACAACCACTTCAAGAAGCTCTTTTGAAGCCATCAAGCAAGCTATCATGGAGGCTCCCACTCTAATCAGCCCAGATTACACTAAGGGGTTTTGTATATTCTCTTTTGCCTCTTATGATACACTAGAAACAGTCTTTTTGCATAAAAATGATGAAGGCATAGAGCACCCCATGGCCTTTTTCAGCAAAACTCTAAGGGATGTTGAACTAAGGTATGACCTTATTGAGAAGCAAGCTTATGCTCTCATAAAATCCTTGAAAGCATTGAGGATTTATATTCTAAATTCCAAAGTAATTTCATATGTGCTCTCAACCTCAGTGAAAGATGTCTTGACTTAGCCAGATATTGATGGAAAGAGGGCAAAATGGATTGCAAAATTCATAGAATTTGACATAGAGGTGAAGCCCACTAAGCTTGTCAAAGGCCGGGGCTTGGCTAAGCTCATGGCCAAGGAAAATTGTAGCTTGTTAGACATAAATTTCATGGGTTTAACTTCAGATGATGAGCAAACAAGGGGAGCATCAGAAGAGCAAAAGCAGAATCAGTCTGTGGCTGAAAATCTAGCCACATGCGAATGGTATGCCAGCATAGTTCATTTCTTGCAGAAGTTGGAAGTTCCTCCAAGGCTTAGTTCAAGTCAAGCTCGTACCACTAGACTCAGATCAGCCAAATTCTACATTGACAAAAATCTGCTTTACTGGAAAGACCCATCAGGAATCCTCTTGAGGTGTCTAGATAAAGAACAATCTGTAGAGGTCATACACCAGTTTCATTCTAGCATCTGTGGTGGGCATCATTATTGGAAAACCACGGCTCACAAGATCTTGAGGGCTGGGTATTATTGGCCTACACTGTTCTCTGATGTGTTTTCTTTTTTAAAAGCTTGTGACAAATGCCAGAGATTTGCAGGAAGACAGCAGCTAAAATCTCTGCGTTTAAAGCCAATACATTTCAGTGGTCCCTTCCAGCAGTGGGGCTTGGACTTTATAGGTGAGATTAACCTACATTCCAGTGGCCAACACAAACGGATATTAGTAGCCACATATTATTTCACCAAGTGGATTGAGGCTATAACCACTAAGAATGCCAATCATCAAGCTGTCATAAAGTTCTTGAATGAGAATATTTTCACTAGATTTGGTTGCCCAACCAAACTAGTCACTGATAATGCAGTAGCTTTTAAGGCAAAAGAATTGATGGACATGGCTGAATCCATGGGCATTAAAGTGGTGCATTCTACCTCATATTATCCTCAAGGCAATGGCCTGGCAAAATCATCTAACAACAGTTTGGTAAGGATAATCAAAAAACTATTAGAAGACAACAAAAAGAGCTGGGATTCCAAGTTGAAGTTTGCACTATGGGCTGACAAAGTTTCCATCAAAAATTCCATAGCGAACTCTCCATTTAAACTGGTTTATGGCGCTGATGTTGTTTTCCCTATCTAGCGGATCCTCCCTGTGGCTAATTTCTTGCAAGAAGAACAAGATGAAGAGAATGACTTAGTAAGAAGAATGAATAACCTAGTCAAATTACAGCAGATCAGAGAGCACCTGGTTAAGAAGTCACAGGTCTATCAGAAGAAAATCAAAGGAACCTTTGACAGGAAGGCAAAAGTGGACAATTTCCAAGTTGGTGATTGGGTGCTCAAATGGGATGCATTGAAGGAAAAGAGAGGTAATCATGGCAAGTTTGACTCCTTATGGACTGGTCCTTTTGTCATCATTCAAGTTTAGCACAACAATACATTCATCCTACACAATCTGGAAGGAGAAGACCCTTTTGGTAGCTCAGTAAACGGGCAGTTCCTGAAACTCTATTTCATTTAAGGCTCAAAAACCTTATTTTGTACATATGTTTTTTTTTTCTTTCAGTTTTTATGTTATGCTAAAAAGACTCCATGCCCAATGGAACACTGGGGGAAGAATTTAATTTTGTTTTATAGGAAAGGCATTGCTCTGCAGTTCTTGGAACCTCACAGGGAGGCTTTCATCCCCACAAGGAGCCAGTGTTAGCCTTGTTGGCAAATGGCCCAAAAAATGGATCCAAATATGCCCCAAAGTCTCCAAATTTGCTTAAAAGCATGCCAATGGACCCATATATGCTCTTAAAATCTTCAAAAGCCTCTTAAGGACCATTCAAAGTCAAAACCATCGCATGCCAAGAGCCCTTGGAAGGGCGGAAATACACTAGCGGGAGGCAAAAACACTCCAAAACCATGAAAAATAGTCCAAATCACAGTAGCCATTAGATCTAGCCGATCAACGGCCCAGATCTAAGCGGCAAATCACAATTGGCACAGTCAAGTAGCGGCTATAGGTGCAAGACATCGCCGATCAGGGATCATCGATGATCAGGTCGGCACATCGCATCGGCGGAAACCAAGGGGCGAGGGCAGCAATGATCAGCGATTAAACGAGAACTTTCAATTGCGCGATTAGATCGACAGCCCACATCGCATCGACGAATATCGCATCGGTAGATCGCAGTTGGGGAGGTGAGTCAGAGGTTATCGACGCAGACAATATGCAATGAGCGATCGCGATCAGCAATTCAACGTGGACCGTCGATTACACGCGCAGATCGATGGCCCACATCGCATCGACGGATCGCAATCGAGAAAACCAAGGGGCACAACCCTTACATGTATATGTGCGCGATGCGATAAGACCCGGACCCGATGGGTTTCAGAAGAAAAATGTATAACCTTTCACGTTCGCCAAAGCCCATTTTCAATGCATTTTCAATGTATTTCGTTATATAATGAAATACAAAGGGGAACTCAGCAGCGCTGATAGCGATGAAGGCCCGGACCCGAAAGGGTTTGGGAATGCAATCTATAATATTTGAAGTCCAGAGGGAGGCCTTTTCATGTATTTCTCGTGTTTTTTCAAGTATTTCAAGGAACAAAGGGAACAAAGGGACCATGCCATCTGCGATAGGCGACAACGACCCAAAGGGCAGACCTGATAGATATATATGCCATGTTTAAGGACTTTTGAAGTCTGAAACGTTGAAGGTTTGGCAGGATTTCTCACAGTTGCATCATTTCTCTGTTATAACAGAAAGCAGTCCCTGTTTGCATTTAGAAGATAACAGAGGCCCGAAGACCCATTCTATCACATAAACAAAGGTCGAGAAATAAATTCCGGGAGACAGAGGCCGAGAAGCAATCATGGGCATCGACAGCATAGCTCAACAAACAAACAGAATGATTGTGGGGTATCTCTAGCACGGTAGAGCTCCCAGATAGCGCAGCAACTACCCAAAATATCTGAATGCAGTTATTCCTTTGTCAGAAGAGGAAAACCATCGAGCCATGCCTGCCTATTGAGGGAATCAATCAGTTAAACAAGATAGAGGGATAGATTAAGACACCTGAAGCCTCAAAAGGCTCAAGACCATTGTAAACAAGCTATAAATAGCTGAAAACAAGATGTAATAGGGGTTCAACTTCTGGAGACTATTGAGACTTTGCTACTCAAGCTTCTCATCTTCATTCTAGCAATATAAGCTTATTTTACTGTTATATATTCAATTTCCATTTTCTCTTCTATTCCAAGCTTGCACTTGAACAGGTTGTTCATGTTTCTTCTGTGTCTAATGCCAGACAACTGTCATCTTATCTATGCGTTGATAAATTAGATTTGCAAGCCTCTTTTACTTCCTGTAGTTGGCCATTCATATGTGTTTATATATGCATCTGCTGGTATAGTAGGTATTCTCCATCCATTCATTAAATCTACAAACTATTGAGCATTAGTGGTCTAAAGCCTTGTAAAGTTGAGGGTGTTCATGCATGTCTTGAGTAAAAACAGAGTTGAAATGGTTAATCTGGCTTGATCCAAACCATCTTTCATTCCAATAGTTCAGAGAACAATATTGAAGATTATATGTTACTAGGCATCTCTGAGCTGCAACCATAGGAGAGTTTCCTGGAGTGCTAACAGGTACCATGCAAGTGCATCTAGCCATCCAAGAGAAAGGTGAACACTCGATCTAGCTGGTGCCTCGCTCACTTGAGATGGAAGTTGACCCTGGCTGCTCTTCGGTATTCATGTGTTGTGGGTAGATCATCGGTCCTCTCTATCTGTCATGCGGGGGTTGTTGTCCTTATGGATAATTTGTTGCCATCACGTTGGTTGTTTTCTTGTGGGTTGATGTGGGTGGTGATATGCTGAAGTTTTAACCAACAGTGTATCTTTCTTTAATTCCCCACCTAATGGAGCCTGATTGGTATCTGGTACATATTGTGGTGCCTGTTGTTGTTATTTATCTTCCAATATTACTTCAACCATGAATTCCTCATCTGATGTATTAGTACCTATAACATTTTCTGCTTCAGCCTCCTTGGAATCTACTTGTTTATTGATGGAAATATCCTGTAAAGTAATTTTCTTCTTTTTATACCAAAGCTTCAGGAATTTCTTCTGCACATTAATATTGATAGTACCAACAAATTTCATCCAAGGGTATCCCAAAACAACATCCACATTAGCCATATCTGAAGCATAAAAGTCAAAATGAAATACATACTTATCCATAGAAATCTTCAAATCTTTATAAACTTGAACATCCTCATTATCAACCTAGGTGTTTTCCATGTGTTTTGCTGGAACTTGCAATTTTTTTGCCAAATTAACATTTATAAGATTTTGCTTGCAACTAGGATTTATAGACACAATGCTCTTCTCCTTCTGAATATTTTCATGAACCTGTAATAAGGAGATACCAGTAGAAAATAACCCCATATGTTTCTCATTATCTTGTTTTCCAGCATGAGACCATTTGTCTAAAAGGAATTTTTCAAATTCTTCATCTGAAAGTTTGTACAACTTCTTGCTGTCAAGTGATCTCCACCATATGGCAGCCTCATCTTGCAAACCAAACCATACGAAACCTTTCCAATTTTTCCCATATATGGACTTTTCACGGCTTATGAATTCTTCAATATTGTGGCGATCATATTTTCCAGTAAAAATAAGATCCTTGCTAGAAGCCATGAAGAGGGTTTTGAAAAAATCACTTACTTGGCGAAAATTTAAAATGGCCACAGTTCGGTCAATATTGCTCAGAATCCTTATTATGACCTATTTTCGGAAATAGAACAACCATTCTGCATCTTCCCATGTGATAGAAATCCCGATATAGGCACTGGAATTTCATATTTGCACTGGAACAGTCTCGCCATCACAAAAAATTATGAAAAAAAAAATGATTTTAAATCAGCGATATCTCTCTCATCCGGACTTCAATTCGACCGATTGTTTTTTTGAAATTGGCTAATTTTTCAAAAGGATCTCATATCTGCAATTAATTTCTCAAAGTTCACCACAAAAATGACAAAAATTAACTATAGATCCGCCGTCCTCGAATTTTCGTCAAAAAAATTCTGCAACACAGCTGATTTGTAAATCAACGATATCTTCCTCCTCCGGACTCCAATTCGACCGATTTTTTTTGAAATTGAGTATTTTTTCGTAAAGAATCCATATCTGCAATTTATTTCTTTAAATTTTACACCAGAAGTTTCAAATCTAATCTGCAAACTCGCTGCCAAAAAAAATCCTGCAAAAAAAATAATGAAAAAATATCTCTCCATTTGCCCAAGAAAGTGCTCCGATACCACTTGTAATAGATCTGACTTGCAAATATATGAGAATAACAAATATACCCAAAAATAACAATATCAACTCAATAATATAACATGAAAATGCTTATTTATTGATCAAACGCTTGAGGTAGGGAAACACCATACAATAACTCCTTAAGGAAGATGAACACTCCACAAGTTATATGCTTGTTAATACAATAATCCTTCACATTTCTCAATGGGGAGTCTCTAGCCTCTATATATGATTCATACATACAATACCATGGGTCATTACCATGGTTCTCTCAATACCATATATCTAATACCACAGGCTTACCTTATAACTATGACTCATCTCATTATTACATTATTCCCTTGGGTACCTCCCTCTGTACCCTATACTATCCCCTCTAAGTATATTATAGCAACTTGGTGTCCGCTGATGAACACCGTGATGCCAGTGTGGCATAGATAGTAGAGAATATCTAGTGGAGTGTTAGAAAATAGGAATGTATGCAACACCATGTCCACTAAAGAGAGTTGTGTTGTGTGAAATCAATAGCAAAATATGAAAGCCCCCTTATCAATTTTTTTTTATGTACTATTGTAAGCCTTAGCTGAGACTGAGACTAGTAGGAACTTTAAAATTTAGGTCATCATCATTAAAGGGAGGTTTGTTAGAATATTAATCAAGATGCCAACAAGCCCTATTCTTATAATGACGGTAGATGGCAATTGGTGGCAAGCAGCGGAGTCGACAGGAGTAGTTGAAGAAATAATGGCAGATTACTATAGAATCTACAGTTGTCTAGTGTATAAATTGTCATGTGTTGAATGAAATGTTCAAGCTCACTTCAGTGAGTCTTCCCATTTCCATCAACTGGTATCAACGCTGAGATTGTGTGGTGTGAGTGTTGTCTAGAGGCATTGTTGAACCTACTATACGTAGAGGAGAAGGGAGGCTTGTAGAGCTTGAAGTGTTTTGTGTTGTGTCACTCTTTAAAATGAAGGTCTCATGGGATTGACGATGGCTGAAGAGTCGACTTGAGAGACGACCTGCCTCTGCCTGTGATGGTGTCACACCAATTGTGGCTTGGAAAGAAAGCCAAATTCTTTAGGATCTGTGTGGAGAAGGTTGTATCAGTCATTGAGGGGGCACGAGCCCACAATGAGAAGCAGAGCCTGCTGCACTATTCAGAGGAGTCTGAATAGTTGTGTGGATAAGTACATGTTATAGATCTAACCCAGAATATATGAGAAATAACAAATATACCCAATAATAACACGATCAAAATAGATAGAAATGATTCTTTATTAATATCAAACCCTTAAGGTAGGGCAACACCATACATTCACTTCTTAAGGAAGGAGAACACTCCACAAGCCATATGCTTGTTCATACAATAATCCTTCACTATCTCCCATGTGGAGTCTCAAGCCTCTATATAGGCCTCATACATACAATACCATGGGTCATTACCATGGTTCCCTCATACCATCAACTAATACCATGGGCCCATTACATTATTATTAACTACTTGTGGTCCCTTACATGATATGAGTTAACCACCTTATTTATTACTATGGCCCATCCCATTATTACATTATTACCTTGGGTACCTCCCTTGATACCCCATATTATCCCCCCTAGGTATATAACATTCCACCCCCCTAAGCATGTTTCGTCCCCGAAACATGGGAAGAACACAAATAATAAGATCTACTCAAAAGAGTAGTCCATTGGTACCATGCACGTGCATCTAGCCATCCAAGAGAAAGGTGAACCCTCGATCTCGCTGGTGCCTCGCTCGCTTGAGATGGAAGTTGACCGTGGCAGCTCTTCTGTGTTGATGTGTAGTAGGTGGATCTAGGCTCCTTGCAATCCATCATACGGGGGTTGTTGTCCTTGTGGCTAGTTGGTTGCCATCTTGTTGGTTGTTTTCTTGCGGGGTGATGTGGGTGATGATATGTTGAAGTTTTAACCCACGGTGTCTTTTTCTTTAATTCACCCTGCTGTGGTGCGTGTTGTGGCGTCTTCTTTTCCAATATGACTTCAACCACTGAGACCTCATCAGATGTGTCAGCACCTGTTACCTTTTCGGCTTCAGCCTCTGTTTGTGTTTGATTGTTGACCATCAACTGCTCATCATCTGATATGTCAGTCCCTGTAACATCTTCTGCTTCAACCTCCTTGGACTCTACCTGCTTATTAATGGAAATATCCTGTAATGTAATTTTCTTCTTTTTATACCAGAGCTTCAGAAATTTCTTCTGCACATTAATATTTATAGTACCCACCAATTCCATCCAAGGGTATCCCAAAACAACATCCATGTTATCCATATCTGAAGCATAAAAATCACCATGAAACACATACTTATCCATAGAAAGTTTCAAATCCTTATAAATTTGAACATCCTTATCATCAACCTGTGTATTTTCAATATGTTTTGCTGGGACTTGCAATTTTTTTGCCAAATTAACATTGATAAAATTATGTTTACCACTAGGATTGATAGAAACAATGATCTTCTCTTTCTGAATCAATCCATTAACCTGCAGTAAGGAGACACCCGTAGCAATTAACCCCTTATGTGTCTCATTCTCCTTTTTTCTAGCCCGAGACCATTTGTCCAAAAAGCTTTTTTCAAATTCTGCATCTGAAAGTGTGATCAACTGCTAGTAGTCAAGTGATGAATTCCATTTTTGAGCCTTATCTCTCATATTAAACAGCATTGGAAGCTTCCAATATGTCCCATATGTGGACTTGTATCTTTGTATGAATTCTTAAATAGTAGGACCATCATCTTTTCCTATAAAATATAGAGTCGTCATGAAGAGGGTTTTGAGAAAAAATTCGTTGACTTGGCGAAAATTTGAAATTGTCAAAGTTTTGTCAATATTGCTCAGAATCCTTATTATGACCTGTTTTCATAAATGGAACAATCATTCTGCATCTGCCCATGTGATAGAAATCCTGATCCAGGCACTAGAATTCCAGATCTGCGCTGCTACTCTCCCACCGTCACCCAAAATTTCTAAAAAAAGAGCTGATTTTAATTCAGCGATATCTCCCTCATCCGGACTCCGATTCAACTGATTTTTTTTTGAAATCGGCTATTTTTTCACATAGAATCCATATCTACAAGTATATTTTGCGGATCTTGCACCAGGATGTCCAGATCTGCGCTGAAAACTCGCTGCCTTGAAAATTGTCTGCAACCCCACTAATTTTTAAATCAGCGATATCTCTATCCGGAGTCCGATTCAACCGATTTTTTTTTTGAAATAGGCTATTTTTTCACAAAGAATACAGATCTACAATTAGATTTTGCAGATCTTTCACGAGGACATCCAGATCTGAGCCACAAATTCGCTGCCCTGAAAAATTGTCTACAACACCACTGATTTTTAGATCAACAATATCTCCTTCATCCGGACTCCGATTCAACTGATTTGTTTTTTAAAATTGGCTATTTTTTCACAAAGAATACAGATATACAATTAGATTTTGTAGAAATTGCACCAAAACATACAGATCTGATCTTCAAACTCGCCGCCCTCGAAATCCTGCAAAAAATTAAAAAAAAAATCTCCCCTTGTGCCCAAGAAAGTGCTCTGATACCACTTGTTATAAATCTAACCCATAATATATGAGAAATAACAACTATACCCAATAATAACAAGATCGAAATAGATAGAAATGATTCTTTATTAATATCAAACCCTTAAGGTAGGGCAACACCATACATTCACTCCTTAAGGAAGGAGAACACTCCACAAGCCATATGCTTGTTCATACAATAATCCTTCACTATCTCCCATGTGGAGTCTCTAGCCTCTATATAGGCCTCATACAAACAATACCATGGGCCATTACCATGGTTCCCTCATACCATCAACTAATACCATGGGCCCATTACATTATTATTAACTACTTGTGGTCCCTTACATGATATGGGTTAACCACCTTATTTATTATTATGGCCCATCCCATTATTACATTATTACCTTGGGTACCTCCCTTGGTACCCCATATTATCCCTCCTAGGTATATAACTTGTTATAGCTCTGATACCGCTTGTTGTAGCTCTGACCCAGAAATATTATAGATCTGATATGAAAATATAAGAGAATACAAATATACCCAGAACAATATAGAAATAGATAGAAATGATTCTTTATTGATCAAACCCTTAAGGTAGGGCAACACCATACATTCACTCCTTAAGGAAGGAGAACACTCCACAAGCCATATGCATGTTCATACAATAATCCTTGACTATCTTGACATGGAGTCTCTAGCCTCTATATAGGCCTCATACATACAATACCATGGGTCATTACCATGGTTTCCTCATACCATCAACTAATACCATGGGCCCATTACATTATTATTAACTACTTGTGGTCCCTTACATGATATGGGTTAACCACCTTATTTATTACTATGGCCCATCCCATTATTACATTATTACCTTGGGTACCTCCCTTGGTACCCCATATTATCCCCCCTAGGTATATAACAGTACATGTGTTTTAGCCCTATCCAAGAGGACGCGATGCAATCTGAGCAGTGTGTTTAATCGATGATTGGAAGAGGAGCTCTAATCTATTTAATAGTGGACCATGTGGAGGAGAGGGTCACCATTTCTCGTGAGGAAATTGGTTGATTCTGTGAGGTGCATGTGTCAAGTAGACAAGAAACGATGACGACAACGCATCAGTGTAAGGTAATTTATTTGAGGTGAGATTTGCATGGGAAAATTATAATTTAAATCTATGATTCATAGTTGACCAATGAGGAGAAGCCAATTGTTCAAACACCAATCCATCTAAAGTGCAGAGGTGAGATTTGATTGATAACTTGCAATCTGAGATTGAAGGTTGCTTGTAGTTGAATCAAGCAATCCGATCTGGTTCAATGGGGATGGTTGTGGCATCTACTAATCAGGCCTTCAAAGGTTGTCAGTGATTGACCAGAGGAGCTGTTTTTTGTGAACGTCCAATGGTGGACGAGGTTTCTTGAAGGTGAGCGTCAAGCGTGAAACAATAGCATGTGTAGCTCGATTCTATGCAAGTGGAGTTATTTGCATGTGGAAAGGAGTTGACCGCTGGTCAAGAAGACTAACATTTGTGGCTTAGAGGAGTGGTTTATCTTGTCAAGGAGTGTTTAAGTCTCTTCATTGCCCTGTGCATTGAAGCTTGTGCAAAACAATTAGGCACTAATTGGGACAAGTTTTTATTCTCTTGCCACGTGATTGTTTAAAACTCAATGGAGGAGTCACTGAGAGAGCAAGGTGTTGTGCATTAGAGCAAGTGCAAGGAAGTGAGAGTTTCTGAAACATGCATGAATCCAGCCAAGTTGACAGCCGACTATGGAGATCGTGCTGACTGTGGGAACTGATCGGTTGAGCATGGAGTTACAACTTGTGACTGGTACATTGGTAGCAGAGTGTCAATCTTTTGAAATGCGTCTTTGTTTTGGGTTTGAGTAGTGTGTTCATGTGAAGTGAAGTCTGTGAGAGATGTTGTCGATCTGTATGTGAAGAACTTAGTTTGTGTATTGGTTGAGGAAGATTGCAACCCATGGACGTGTATTAGGAAGCTGAGAAGTGAGTGAATAATGTTTGATAGTGATCTTTTTTATAATGCTTTTTTAGATAGTCCATTTGGAAGTATTTTGGGCCGGGTAATATTTTTTATTCCAGTAGTATTTTTGAGTCACAAGAATTATTTGATAAACAAAATGATTTTATTGATTATCATGAATATCAAGAGCTCGAGTCTATTCCACATGTTCCTGCTATTACTCAGAGTAAAACTTGCTTCTCCCAGAACCCAGTTGTTAGAAATTTGATTGGATCTACTTCTAAGATCGCTACGATAGTGGAGGATACGACCATGGATGTTGTTATGAGGCCACTCATGTTCGAAGATGACTGCGTTTTGGTGGCTCCTCATGGAAAGTGGGGAGAGCATGGATTGAATTATCTTGTTTTCACTGTTCAGGATATGCTTTGCATCCCAATTCGGAAAAGGTTGCTGATGTTAAGTACGTAAGCAAAGCGCAGTTGAAGGAGCTCATAAGGAAAGCAATAAAGGTGAAGATGAAACAACATTAACAAATGAACAAGCATGGGCCCTTTAGCAAGAAGGCAAAAATGAAATGTTTTGTTGTAAGACTAGCTGAGACTTAGACCAGCAGGCAAGTTAAAGTATAGGTCATGATTAAAGGGAAGTGTTAGAATAATAATCACGCCTGATCGTATGATGACGATAGTCGGCGGGGAGTTGGCGATAGTTGGCATATTTAGATAGATAATAAATGACAGTAGGTGAATCCCTATACTGAGTTTTGTATAAATTTCAGTGTTTAGTAATGCAATAGATAAGCTCTTTCATAGAGTCTTCAGAGTTTTTGACAAAGATAACGTTACGTTCCTTCTTTTGATGGAGGAAGCTTTGTGAACCAACCATTGCTTAGGAAAATTGTATTTTGGAAAGGTTGAGATCTGGTTGAATGACATCACATTACAAAAGGCGTCGAGAAGGATACCGATAGAATTTTAATAGATCCAAAGAAAATGTCATTGTTGAGCGTATGGATGGATGGATTCTGCCAATCCGTTGGAGTGAAAGAAGTGATGCCCTATCCGGCCAAGTAGGCAGAATCTATATCCACAAGGATATAAATTCAGGGCCCAATATGTGCCCCTCTCCATTATCAAATGAACACAATTATCAAACGAAATTCGAACACATTTGTACATGATGGTTTCGTGCAACTTCCATTTGACAGGCAGGTTTTCTGCACAGGTTCGATTTCACATACAGCTTCGCCGAGGTTCATCACTCACTGTTTTTTTTTCCTTAAATTTTCTTAGGGCCTAATTTTATTAGAGTTTAATAGATTCAATTTGATAAAAGTGTTCACCCAGGTCCAATTTGATAGGCAGGTGTGCTTTCCAGTTTGTAAAACAAGCAGTTTGCAATTCAGCGACAGAGGAAAATGTTAGGTATGTAAAAATTTCAACCATAAAATGCAATTTTTTTTTCTTTCGAAAAGATGGAAACCACTCTGGATCGATGAGCCCAAATAAATTTATCGACCCAGCTAAAACTATATATTATCTGAGTTTCTGGAAGCTGTTGGCCGCAGAATTCACTGGAGACAGGGAGAGTTATAGGAATAGTTGCGCAGTGTGAAAATGGAACTACCCTATAGGTTTGAAATCACTAATAATTAACTCGTGTTGTCCAATATGTTTGACTGAATCTATAGTTCGACCTCGTCGTAATCATTAATGATTAACTCATGTTGTCCGATATGTTTGACTGAATCTATAGTTCGACCTGGTCGCAGGGATGCTAATGATATGATCTGATATGACCCATCTCTCAGGGATCCTAGCCATAATTTCCATTTTTTGCCTTTCAATTAAGAGGCCTTGAATAGCCCTGATTCTAAATGGGATGAAATCAGACCCAGAGCAGTGAATTTTTTTTAATAAATGACCGGTGATCAGCCTTTAAAATTTCATAAAAATATTAGTTGACAAAGAAAAATAATAAAAGTTTTTATTTTACTTTTAAAAGGATTTTTTTTATAGTGTTTGTGTGGTAAGGTTTTAATTAATGTATTAACTCATAATACTCAATGAAAAATCACTAATTTGCAATTATGCTACAAATGGGAGGTCGTTTCTATTTTATAGAGGTGCCTCGATTAATTGAAAAAGTTTAATAAAAAATAAAAAATTATTTCTTTGCAAAGTTTAAAATTTAATGGGAAGTATGAAACATTTTTTCTTATTAATGGGTTTAGGGTTAGCATCATTTTACATTTTTTTTTTTTAATTAATTTATCTTCACTTCTATAATTCTTTGGTCAATTATATTATTTATATAAGGTACTTAGAACTAAAGTATTTTTCATTGTATTTTCTTAATATTTGATATGAATATATTATTTAAATAAGGTATTTATACAAAGTATTTTTCATTGTATTTTTTTAATATTTGATACGAATTTGATGATGATGACGATGATGGTTAATGTCCGCTGAGACCAAACATTGGTCTATCGGACCTAAAGAAACAAATTATTTATTTTGATTTAAGATTTTATTCCTATGCTCAAAAAGCTTGGAGAGAAGCCTCCCCAGCTCACTATAATTTTGACATTGTAAAAGGCTAAGAAGGTTAATATTGTAACAAAGATTGTGAAACTGAGATCTAATGTGGCTGTATGCGGGGCACTCTAGATTGTCGTGGAAATTGTAATGTTTGTATAGGAGATATTTTGGTTACACTTGCTACAACTCCAAACTCTAATCTTGCAACTCTTATTGTTGCAACTCATAACCATGTTTCTCATCTTTGTTGTTGGAACTCCAGTTCATTCGGTTACTGCAACTCCAACTCAAATTGTTGTTACAACTAGGGAATTACACTATAATTTTTAGAACAATGTTTAAATCATAATGAAATTATTTAATTATTAAACTTTTATTTTAATTGTATTTTATAATTTCCCTAGCTTATAATTTGATTAATTTATTTCTTTTTACATATGTATTTAGTTAATTAATTTGATCTATATTTTTACATGTTTGTTTTCTTTACATATTTATAAAATATTAACTTCTGTTAACTATATTAGTTAATTAAATTATTTTATAAGTATCATAATGAATTATAAAAATTATTAAAAAATGTTATATATAATATTTAAATCAAAATATTTTAATTTATTAAAATATTAATTAATACATTGATATATTAATTTAAATATTTATTTAAAATATTTAATAACAATAAATATTTGTTCAAAAATGTTTAAATTAATATAGTATTATTATTGGATATTAATATTAATTAATCAATACTATTTTTATTATTATTACGTTAATAATATTAATTAATAATATTAATATGGTATACTATGAATAAGAATATTATTATTATTATTATAAATAATATCAATATAAATATTAATATTTGTTTTTTTATATTAATTAATTTCTTGGGTTTATTGTTTTTTTGAGTTTGTAATATCAATCATGGTCAACCATGGTCCAACTTTGCATTCTAACAAAGATTGTCTCAATATGAAAATCAACCACGGTCCAATGTCGCATTCTGACTAATCATGGTAAATCATGTTTATTTTTGAGTTTATAATATTTATTTTAGAGTTTATATACCCTGGGTTTATAATATTAATACCTTGGGTTTAATATTATTCTCTTTGGTTTATAATCTCTTGGGGTTTTAGTATTAATTCCTTGGGTTTATTTTTCCCTTAGGTTTATAATATCAATACCTTGAGTTTATTAATCTAAGGGTTCATATTCCTAGGATATAATATTATTCATAATGTTTATAATATTAATCTCAGGGTTTACAATAATTATGTTGGGTTTATAATCATGGTCAACCATCTTCTAACGTCGCATGATGACAAATATTGTCTCAATATGAAAATCAACCATGCCCAACAGTTGTCAACCATGGTCAACCATGGACCAATATCAAATTATGACCAAGATTGTCTCAATATGAATCAACCAGGGTCAAGCATAGGTCTAACATCGCATTGTGACAAAGATTATCTCAATATGAAAGTCACCCATGGTCAACCATGGTCGAATGTCACATTTTTACAAAGATTGTCATAATATCAAAATCAAACATGGTGAACCAATCATGGTCAACCATGTGTTAGAATTTATAATATTTTTAGGGTTTATAATATTTATCTCAAGGTTTATATACCTTGGGATTATAATATTTATCCATTGGGGTTAATATTATTCCCTTAGGTTTATAATCCCTTGGGTTTTTAATATTAATCCTTTGGTTTATAATATTTATCTTAGGGTTTATAATATTAATCCCTTGGGTTTAATATTATTCCCTTGGGTTTATAATACCTTGGGGTTTTAGAATTAATCTCTTAGGGTTTATACTATCAATCCCTTGGTTTTATCAATCGAAGTGTTCATATCCCTCAGGTTTATCAATCCCTTGGTCCAATGTCACATTGTGATAACCGTGCTCATACATGGTCAACCATGGTCCAACGTCGCATTGTGAGAAAGAGTGTCTCAATATGAAAATAAACTATGGTCAACCATGTTTATTATAGGGTTTATGGCCACATTGTGACAAAGATTGTATCTTGGTCCAAAGTCACATTATGAAAACCATGGTCATCCATGGTCAACCATGGCCCAATGTTGCATTGTAACAAAGATTGTCTCAATATGAAAATCAACCATGATCAACCATAATCCAACATCACATTGCGCCAAAGGTTGTCTCAATATGAAAATCAATCATGGTCAACCATAGTCCAACGTTACATTGTGACAAAGCTTGTGCCAATATGAAAATCATATGTGGTTAACCATGTTTATTTTAGGGTTTATAATATTTATCTTGGGGTTTATATACCTTGGGTTTATAATATTTATCCTTTGGGTTTATTATTATTCCCTTGGGTTTATAATCCCTTGGGTTTTTAATATTAATCCCTTGGGTTTATGATATTTATCTTATGTTTTATATGCCTTGGGTTTATAATATTAATCCCTTGGGTTTAATATTATTCCCTTGGGTTTATAATACCTTGGGGTTTAGAATTAATCCCTTGGGTTTATCCTATCAATCCCGTGGGTTTATCAATTGAAGCGTTCATATCCGTTGGGTTTATCAATCCCTTGGTCAAATGTCACATTGTGACAACCATGGTCATCCATGGTCGACCATGGTCCAACGTTGCATTGTGAGAAACATTGTCTCAATATGAAGATCAACCATGGTAAACAATGATCAACCATGTTTATAATATGATTTATAATATTCCCTTGGGTTTAATATTACTCCCTTGGGTTTATAATATCTTAGGTTTTTAATATTAATCTCTTGGGTTTATTATTCCCTTGGGTTTATTCTCTTGGTCCAACGTCGCATTATGACAAGGATTGTTTCAACATGAAAATCAACCATGGTCAACCATGGCCAAACATTGTCCAATGTCGCATTGTGCCAAAGCTTGTCTCAATATGAAAATCAATCATGGTCAACCATAGTGCAACATTGCATTGTGACAAAGATTGTGTCAATATGAAAATCAATCATGCTCAACCACATTGCAACATCGTATTGTGACAAATATTGTGTCAATATGAAAATCATTTGTGGTCAACCATGGTTAACCATGTTTATTTTAGGGTTTATGATATTTATCTTAGGGTTTATATACCTTGGGTTTATAATGTTTATCCCTTGGGTTTAATATTATTCCCTTGGATTTATAATCCCTTGGACTTTTAATATCAATCCCTTGGGTTTATAATCCCTTGGATTTTTAATATTAATCCCTTGGTTTTATAATATTTATTTTAGGGTTTATCTACATAGGGTTTATAATATTAATCCCTTGGGTTTAATATTATTCCATTTGGTTTATAATACCTTGGGGTTTTAGAATTAATCCCTTGGGTTTATACTATCAATCCCTTGGGTTTATCAGTCGAAGTGTTCATATCCCTTGGGTTTATCAATCCCTTCGTCAAACATCACATTCTAACAATCATGCTCATCCATGGTCAACCATGGTCCAATGTCGCATTGTGTGAAAGATTGTCTCAATATGAAACTCAACCATGGTCAACCATGTTTATTATAGGGGTTTATGGTCACATTGTGACAAATATTGTCTCTTGGTAGGACATCACATTGTGACAACCATGGTCATCCATGGTCAACCATGGTCCAACATCGCATTGTGACAAAGATTGTCTCAATATGAAAATCAACCATGGTCAACCATTGTCCAATGTCACATTGTGCCAAAGGCTTTCTCAATATGAAAATCAATCTTGGTCAACCATTTCCCAACATTGCATTATGACAAAGATTGTGTCAATATGAAAATTATTCATGGTCAACCATGTTTATTTTAGGATTTATAATATTTATCTTAGGGTTTATATACCTTGGGTTTATAATATGCTTTTCTCAATATGAAAATCAATCATTGTTGACAATTGTCAACCATGGTTCAATGTCACATTGTGAAAAAGATTGGCTTAATATAAAAATCAACCATGATCAACCATATTCCAACATTGCATTGTGACAAAGATTGTCTCGACATTACAATTAATCATGGTCAACCATGGTCAATCACAATGTGACCATGGTTAATAACCATGGTCACATTGTGACAAAGGTTGTCTCTTGGTCCAACGTCACATTGTGACAACCATGGTCATCCATGGTCGACCATGGTGCAACGTCACATTGTGACAAAGACTTTCTCAATATGAAAGTCAACGATGGTTAAGAATGGTCAACCATTGTCCAACATCGCATTGTGACAAATATTGTGTCAATATGAAAATCATTCATTATCAACCATGGTCAACCATGTTTATTTTAAGGTTTATCATATTTATCTTAGGATTTATATACCTTGGGTTTATAATATTTATCTTAGGGTTTATATCCCTTGGGTTTATAATATTTATCCCTTTGGTTGAATATTATTCCCTTGGGTTTATAATCCCTTAGGTTTTTAATATTAATCCATTGAGTTTATAATATTTATCTTAGGGTTTATATACCTTGGGTTTATAATATTATTCTCTTCCATTTAATATTATTCCTTGGGTTTATAATACAATGGGGTTTTAGAATTAATCCCTTGGGTTTATACTAGCAATCCCTTGGGTTTATCAATCCCTTTGTCCAACGTGACATTGTGACAACCATGGTCATCCATGATAAATCATGGTCCAACATTGCATAGTGAGAAAAAGTGTTTCAATATGAAAATCAACAATAGTCAACCATGTTTATTATAGGGTTTACAATATTCATTATTTATTATTAATATTTTTAGTAACAATAATATTATATATTTAAATTATTAACTTTTATTTGATTATTTAGTAGTTTAATATTTTAAAATTATTTATTTTTTGTATTATTATTATTATTAATAATTAATAAAAAATAAAAAAAATAAGCGTAGCCCATTCCAATGAGTATTTGATGTTTTGTATTCGGATGGAGTTGGGTAGTGTTTGCTTTAGGGCTACGACTCCTCCCCATCCTCTCACACCGAGAAAACCTACCTTGAAAGAACAACCAATGAGGTGCGACCAATAGCAGTGGAAGCAAAGCAAGCAGATCCAGGTACAGAGATACATATACATAACTAGTTCAAGTTCCAATTGAAGCACTCGTAGCAGATTGAGATACAAAGCCCGTTTGAAAGCGAGATCAATAGCTAACATCCAAGTAAGTAATAGTATCCCTCCTAGTTTGAGAGCCAACACTCAGGCAAAATGTTTTGGTTAAAGGATCAGGTTTTATGTGGGCTGTTGCGGGTGAGATCACCCTAGGGTCTTGGGTTGAAAACCCCAACATAGCAGATGTCAAACAACAAAAACAAATGCTCAGGAAAACAACCTAAATGCTTATTCTACTCAACTGTATAGGAGTGTCCTTACCCAGAGGTCATGCGTTTGGGTAGATCTCATAGGGTGCAAACCCTCAGCTTCTCCTAATGTCTTTGAAACTTGAAAATTATTCAAATGAAACATATACAGCAGTAGAAACATAAAGCATGTTCATGATATTAACTTTAGATCATATAAATGAATGAACAATTACACATTAATATGAGATTCATAAGCAAATTACAATATAAATCAATGCATAAACACATTTAATATCAGGAACAAAACAACATTTCTTTATTGAAGTAAGCTACAAGTAAAGTGGAGAAATATGACTTGAGTCTTTCTCTGGCTCCAAGTGGAACCGTCCTCCGGATCTGTCCTATCTCGGCCTCAGCAATCTTCCTCCATCACCAATACAAGGATATCTCAAGAAAGATGAAGGATATCTCCAACAAGGAAACAAGGGTTTCTTGAATCTTTGGGAAGTGTAGGAGGCACAAGGATTTCGTCAGACTCGATCAAGGATAATCTCAGTATAGTATCAATATCTCATATCTTCTCCCTTAAGGCCTTCCCATGGAGGTTTATTTATACTTCTCCAAATTAGTTTTTTCAATTGGGAAATAGTTGGGACATGGGATATAGGAGGTGAGTAACAGGTAAAACTCATGAACTCTATCTAAAATTAAGGAAAATTATTTTTTTAAGTGTTTTAACACATGTACGTGGGTTGGGTATATGTTGACCTGCGTGTACACACTTTGATAATAGGGAAAAGTAGCGTATAGGGTATAAAACACTTTTTTTTAGATTTTGGACCAAGTTTGGAAGGAAGGGTTGCCATAGGCCATAATTAGAGCATCAGATCTACCAAGAGTGGTAATGGTGCTATAACAGATGCCCCCTAATATTTGAGGTCTGAAGGCGTACATGATGGCCAAAATGTATTAAGTGTATAAAAGGAATCATGCTGAGACTAAGGAGGAGTTCACCAGAATTCAGCTTGCCAAGCCAGTGAAAGAGATCAGAAAGAAAATGTTGTCTGAGGCGGGCATACCCATGCTCAGAAATAGTAAAGCATGTCCACATGTCAAGTACAAAAGCGGATCCAATATGCATACAAGTATAAAGGAACTGAAAATACATAATGGATCATCTGATCATAATCAAGAAAGTACATGTCTGAATATCACATATAAAGAGCTGATCAATGATGCTGAAATATGAAGCTGATCACTGAAGTCAAGAAACTGATCCAAATAGTACCAAGTCAACATGGTGGAATAAATGGTACTACACCACAACTCGGGTGCCAACATATAAGATGTCGCTGTAAGGAACTGCAACATATAAGGTGGATGGTGTCAACTAGTAGAAACAAGAGCAACTGACAAGTGAACCAAGACATACTGATGCAAACCAGAGGTCTTCATTAACTCCCGTGGTACATTTCTACATAATGGGAATAAATGATCTGAAGTCGAATATGTGAGAAATCATTTGATTACCGGTCATTGATGTATACTGTTAATAACCATGAGGCTACTCACCGATAATGATGATGAGAGTCATGTTACCAAGTACAATCTAGCAAGTGCCAATAAATGAGTTGTATTCGAACACTTGGAAGAATCTGTCAATTAGGAGACAATGATGTTTTCCCACTCTCAATAGCGAAGGAATCTACCACTGATGACTGCAAACTCTAAGGTACTGCCAAATGGACTCTAGATCTCTTCCTAGAGAAATGAGCTCAAGTCGATGGGAAAATATTTGCTAGAAGGAAGGCATTAAGGCATCCTTCATCAATCTAGTGCGAGTGTAACCCATAGGCCAATAATGTGGAAGGAATCAGATGAACAAAGATGTAGTAACCCAACCAAAGCATGTTTCTGACGTACACAATATGTAAATAGCGCATGATATAAACCAGGATCTAAACCAACCAATAATCAAAGTTGACACATAGGTGAGGAATCCACCAATAGGGTCAAATGGAAACCAAGGCACTGCACAAATCCCAATGTGTCATAATGAAAGCTGATGTCGAACACAAGGGAAACCATTCAGTCAAAGATCCATGATACTAATCGATGTTGAGCAGAAGGTAACCTATCAATAATGAAAATAGGGCCAGGGTGCGGCTCTAGATCTGCTCTCAAAGCAATTTGTCATAGTCAATAAGAGAAACACCCGCTAGCAAGAAGCCAATGGAGACCTTATCAAACCAGCACGAGCAAAGGACCAATATAGATGATGTGATAACGAACATGACATTGACAATTAGGGATGGCTGACTGAAAAATAGGTCAAGAGACACCGCAGAGAGGCTGACTCAGGTCTACTTCCCTTGAACAAAAGCACAACTCAACTGTGACTACATGGAAGCATATGATAACTTTGTATAAGTTTGTCATGCATGAGGCATAAGCAAACCCTCTATATGATTGGAAGAGATAACCAATCAAAGGAGTATTGACTCAATAACAAGGTTAAGGCTCTCCTAAGTCAAACTAAAGCCCATCCCAATGGAGGAAAGACTTACTTTTTGAGTGCTTTGTTCAAGGGCGACACAACTGACTCTAGTTTCCATCAATCATGGAACTAATGTCCCGTTCCCGCTCTTTTTTGGGATATATAAATTTTTTTGTCTTTTTAATTTATGTGAAGCCTGTAAAAGAATAAAAGAATTCTATAGTACAGTGGAAAGAACGAGTGTCGAAAAAGTAGATGCTCTAGTTCCTAGGAGGGGAACATTCCTATGCTCAATGCAAGGTGGCGAAACTGGTCAATAACATTCAAAGGAATGTTCTTTCCACGAGTAAAAGGGTACGTCAAGTTGCAAAGGCTAAGTGACTGTAAGGTTGATTTTTCAGAAGACATGGTCGAAAAGTGGATTAAACACGAGTCCAAGTGAAGCCGGCTCAAGGCCAAATGGTACAAATGGTCAACATGCATTGCAGCAGTACAACTCAACTCAAATGAGCCTCTAGGGTATAAAGCCAGAAGAATAGTGAAGAAGTAGAGGAATGAAGCTTCATCGCAAAGTCATGGCGGGACTAAAGAGGACTCTCGAGCCTAAGAACAAGAGTTCAGCATGTGTGCCAAGTCAACAAGTTACTATCTAGGGTGCCCATGATAAGGTAGGCTCTACCACACAAGTTATGACACTTCTAAGCAATGAGAAGGTTCTGCATCATATCTTGGTGGGGTCAATCGTAAGGCCAAAATGGGAAAGGAAACTGATAAATGCACAATGCAAGTGGAAAACTTAACCTATATGCCAGTTTTGAGGACCAATACCTATCAGAACAGATCAACCATAAAAATGTCCAAAGGAGAAATCTTCCAAGTACTTATATGTACAATATGGTACAGGGAACCATGCAGCCTTGTGGATTACGCATAATAGTTCTTTAGGATAAACTCCTTGCACGGCTCATGCCAAGGACTCTTTTGGCAGTCAAAACTCATGGCTTCAAAAAGTTCCTCCTGTGAAGGCAAGACAAACTTCAAGAAATCATGAGAACTAAAAGGATCCAAAGAGGGGATTAAGGGGTCCCATGTCCCCATAGGAGAAATCATTCGATCAACTGCTAGGAACAATTCCCAAGAAGGAAAATAATATCTCAACAGATCCTTCTCAGAAGCAATCGAACATTGAGGATTCAATGCCACATAGTTCACCTATGGCAGGGTAGAGTCTACTTGAACACTTGGAACAAACGAAGGGGTATTCTGCAGTAAATTCGAATTAGGATGGTGATTATCCGATGCAAGCTGATAAATAGTGACAATATTCCTATTATGAGGAAAACACATCACTCGAGAGAGTGAAGACACCACATCATTCATAGCATAGACATAATCATGCCCAAGTAGCATATTAAAGTCTAAAGGGAAATCAACCACCATCATATCAATAAAAACAGTCTTCCCAACTAAAGTAATAGGAAATTGAGGAAGAACACCCATAGATTCACCAGGTCTTCTATCAGTTGTCAACAACTTTGGAGAACCCAAAGCTTTCCAAGTCAAGGAGGATATAATACTTGCAGAGGATCCTTAATCCACCATACATCGATAGACGTTTGTGGAATTAACTCTAACCTTTATTTGGAAAGGTGTAGCTAAAGGAAAACGAAGCTCGACAAGACTATCCCAATCAAAGGAGACACTCTTAGAACTTGGAGGAGGAACATTCAAAGAAACCGGAATGCCTCCTATACCAGAAGACTCTGTACTAGAAATCAAATAGACTCTATTGTTAGGCACTTCACCCCCCAAACGAGGAGTGTAATCAACCAAAGATTGCACTGGCTCAACCACATTATCAACCAATGGTTGATGAGACTGTTAAGAAACCATATCAGATTCATGACACTTTAAATTTGTTTACGTATCAAGTGTGAACATTTTTTTTTTGTTAGTGATTTTCATCTTGATTTTGAAAAGCACTGATGAGCATCAACCTTTTTGTTTGAAGGGCTTAGTTTTTACACTTTAAATTTTATAATGAATTAAGTGTGGATAATTTTTTTTAAATGTTGGTGATTTTCATGTTAGTAATAAAACATAAAAATATAAATAAAAAGACATGACAAAAAAAATCAAATACAAAAAAAACATATAAAAAAAGAAAAAGCAAAAAAACAAAAAAACCTATAAAAATGTAAAAGAAAAAAACCAAAATTGACTCGTAAAAGTATAAAAAAATTAACAAAAAAAACAAAACATAAATTAAAAAAAATAAAAATAAAAATAATATATATATATATATAATTTAAAGAAAAACAAAATTGAACTACAAAAAAATCTAAAAACATTTTTTTTAAGTTAAAAAACAAATAAAAAAGAAAAACCTCATTAATTAAATTAAAAAAAAAGAAAAGAGAGAGACAACAACTTAAAATATCTACCAAAAAATTAAAATAATAAAAAAAAAAATTAAGAAAAAAATTAAAATTAAAAAAGAATTAATTAAAATTAAAAATTAAAAAATATTTAAATTAAATAATTGAGATAAACAAAATTAAAAATAAAAGATAAAATAATACAAAATTTTAAGAATTTTTTTTTTACTTAAATTATAAAAATAAACAAATAACGGAAAAATAAAAAATTAAATAATAATAAAAAAAAAAAAAAAAAAAAAAAAAAAAACAAAACAAACAAAACAAAACAAACAAACAAAAAAAAAAAAAACAAAAAAACAAAAAACAAAAAAACAAAAAACAAAAATTTAAAAAAAAATTAAAAAAAAAACAAAACAAAATCAAAAAGAGAGAAACATAAAATAAATAAATAAATTTCAAAACATATTACAAAAAAAAATTCAAAAATAAATAAATAAATTAATTAATTAATAATAATAATAAATAAATAAATAAATTCGCTCGAACGCTCATATCTCCCCTCCCCCCTCGGCCCTCCATCACCCCCTTCACCTCCCCTCTCTCCTCCCCTCTCCCTCCCCACTCTCCACCCTTGGCCGTACCCCCCGACCCGTCCTCCCTCACCCCCCTCTCGACCCTCCCCCGCCCTCCTGCCACCTGACTCCTCCGCTCCCCTCTCCCCTCCCCCCCACGTCTCTCACCCCGCTCTCCCCTCCCTCGGCACCCGCTCACCACCCACCCCTCCCCGACCGGGCCCCCAGCCAGCGACCTCTTGGATGCTAGCTAGGGCCCCGGGCGAGGAGGGGAGGGGTTGGGTGGCAGGAGGGACGGGTAGGGCCGAGGGGGAAGGGGAGGGGGGACGGTTTGGGGGGTAGGGTCGAGGGTGGGGAGGGGGGACACGTCGGGGGGTAGAGCCGATGGTGGGGAGGAGAGAGGGAGCGCTGAGTCGGGAGGTGAGAGGAGAGGGAGGGGGAGGCGAGGGGGGAGAGGGATGGTCGAGGGGGGAGGGGAGAGGTGAGTGCTCGAGGTAGGGGAGAGGTGAGGGGTTGGGTGATTGTTTCTTTTAATTTTAATTTTTAATTGTTTAATTTTATTTTTTTAAAACAAATGCTTTTTTTTATTTTTCATTTTACTTCCTTTTTTTTAATTTTTAATTTTATTTTTTTTAATTGTTTTTTTGTAATTTATTTATTTATTTATTCAGAATTCTTTTTTGTAATATGTTTTGATTTTTTTTTTCTTTAATTGTTTTGATTTTTTTTTTTTTATGTTATTTTTTTATTTTTATAATTTTAATTAAAAAAAAAATAATTCTTAAATTTTTATTTTATTTTATATTTTGTTTTTGTTTTTGTTTATTTAAATTACTTAATTTAAATATTTTTTATTTTTTATTTTCATTAATTCTTTTTCTAATTTTAAATTATTATTTTTTAACTTTTAATTTTTTTTTAAACTATTTAAAGTTTTATATATATATATATATATATATATATATATATATATATATATATATTTTAATGAGTTTTTTTTTTATCTTAAAAAAATTGTTTTTAGATTTTTTTTATTTTTTTTTCAATTTGTTTTTCTTTAAATTATATGTTTTTTTATAAAATATTTCATTTTTTATTTATTTTTTGATATTTATTTTTTGTTTTTTCTCGTTAACTTTTTATTCATTTTTTTTTTTTTTACTAACATGTTTTGTTTATTTTTATTTTTTTCATGTTTTATGTTTTTGTGTTTTTTTATACATTTTTATAAGTTTTTTGTTTTTCTTTAAGTTTTTAATTTTTTTTTTAATGTTGTATTTTATTTTTTTTACATGGTATGGTTAATTTCTTTTTACATTTTATAGTTTTTTGTCATTACTATATATTTTTTATATTTGATTTTTTTGGTCATGTTTTTATTATGTTTTCCTACTTGTTATTATTTTTATTTGTTATTTTTTTCAATATTTGAGTTTTTATTTTCTTTTGTATTTTTGTGTTTTTTGTATTTTTTTTTTTTAATATTTGAATTTTTGCAATTCTATATATTTTTTTATTTGATTTTTTTGTCATGAGTTTTATGTTATATTACTTGTTAATATTTTTTATTTTTTTCAATATTTGAGTTTTTGTTTTCTTATGTATCTTTCATATATATATATAGATATAGGGTCCATGTCGATGCTTTTCTAGCAACTCGATCCTATTATGTGGAATTTGATAGTTGGTTTTAAATTTTTCGTTATAATGAATCGAATCTGCCCCACAATGTGTTAATTTCATGGTTGGTCTTTAAGTTTTCATTACAATGGGTTGGAATCACATACACTGCATGTCAATTTGATAGCTGATTTTTATTTTTATTTTTTGCAATGACTCAAGTTGTCTTAGGCTAAGATTTTAAAATCGCTATACATTTAACATAAAAATAAAAAATTAAAATAAAAAATTAAAAGAAAAAAATTAAAAAAAAATTAAAAAATTAAAAAAATTAAAAAATAAAAATAAATAAAAATAAAAAATCTTGGTATAATAACTCTTTCATTTAGGTGTTCAATTTTAAATTTTTTTTAGTCATAAAAATTTTCCATAATGTCATGCTTGAAATATTTTAAAAACTTGATTTTTTTTGTAGTCATAATTTTTGGTTTTAATTGCATGGTTGAAATATTGTCAAGATTTTAATGTTTTTCTAAGTCATGATATTTTATCTTTAATGCTATGGTTGAAAACAATTACAATTTCAAGGTGTTTTAGAGTCAAGATATTTTATCTTTAACAACATGGATGGAAATAGTTGGAATTATCAGATATGATATTTTATTTTTAACGTCATGTCTGAGAATCATTGGAATTTTACATTTTTTCAAAGTCAAGATATTTTCTCTCTAACTCCATTGCTAAAAAATGTCAAAATTGTAACCTAATTTTCTTTTTTGTTATTCCAAATAATAGTTCTTGTTTCATCTGTAACTATGTTAAACAAGTTTTCTTCATTTGAGCGATAGTGGCCACTATGTTGCTAGATGGCCTATATAAACAAATAAATGTCACCATAGAAAATAACACCCTAGTAACTTAGTATTCAACCTTCAAGGAAAGCTTAGGCACAATCATGCCAACTAATTTACATGGTAAAAGGCTCAAGTTGTAAATAACTTGTGAAAACAAATAATCTAAGGTGTGATGTCTAATCCTTGCATTTTATTCCCAACAACAATTTGTTCTGTAATGCATGAACTTGGTCAAATATATAAACAACATGTGCTCAAATAACAACATGAAAGTAAACTTTTCTAATAGTCATGAAAATCTTTCAACACAAAACAATTAAAAGGATTTCAATCAATATCGTGTAATACTAATTTCATCTTCAAGCTTTGGTTGTTGTTTAAACGGACATAATACCAAGTATTTTTAATTTCATAGTTAAAATACAAAGCAAAATCAAAATAAACATTCAAAATATAATCAAACAATAAAGAGAGGATATCATGGAATGGACATTGCAATTATAAAAAAAAAATGTTAACATGTTCATCGATATCTTATCAGGCATTCTTAAAACATTTTCTTGCCCAAAATAACCACGAGGTGAAAGAATCACAACATTAAAAACCATAGGAATACTTACTAGAAACATTTCCAAAGTCGATCTCTGAAGTGCTTGAAGGATCTCCGACAACAAATGAATCATATCCAAGACGTGATCTCTATATTGTCTCCCCATCATTTTTCCAATCATATTTAATGTAACTTGCCCCCACCAGAATCAACTAACAATCAAATGAAGGCATTGACATTTTTTTTTTCTTTTATATGTATAAACTTTGAATACAATTTGTTTTGGGAATATATTAATTTGTATTTAAAGCCTTCCTGTCATGAGAATGTATCAATCAAGTAGGACATTACAAAAATTGACCTCAATGAGGTCCTCTAACAATTTCTACAATATTAATATTTGTCTTGTTGTGATATCTTAGATAGAAAAAAAAACATATCTGCAAAAAAAAAGGCCATATATTACTTATGTTCAAACTATGTATATGGTGTATTGTTAGGTAACTTTTTAAGATGTCCTTCTACCTTTACCAAAGAGGATTGTAGCTTGGTTAAACTCTATATCCTTTCATTCCGCATCAATTTCTACAAGATAAATGTCACACATTATTGTTTCCCATTTCTCAACATGCTAGATATGATAAATTGAAAGTCACATAAAAGCAAGAGAAAAACATTTTCTAACCAAAACAAAAAAACAAATGGTACCTCTAATAAAACTTCACATCTCATAAATTACTCTGCCACGTGCTCAGACTAAAGGTGATATTCTTTGAATCATCTTTAGGTCATATTTAATGGGACATATTTGTATGTTTACCATGACGGAAATTTGGTGCTAAAAGAAATATATAAATCCAAGTTATTATTAATGAAATTCAAGTATAATTCAAAAAAATAATGTCATTACAAGGTATGGAGAGAGAAACATATTCATAACAAGGATTCTCTATTTCAATTTGGTTTGATTTGAGTTGGTATTTGAATATATAGTTTTCTCTAAAGACGTGAAATAGAAAGATGAGAATCGAAATCACTCTGTGAATTTTTAATTAATTCATGTTATATATCTCTAAAACAGCCAGGCCATCCTTCGTTTCTATTTGATAGAGATTTATTGGCATAGAATGATAATGAATTAACTATCAAACACAATGATTCAATATATTAACCAAGGAAAGAAAAATGACATGGATTTAGTATTTGTGTGTTTGAAGGAAATCCAACAATGGTTGCAAGCTTTCTTTATCATGAAATAGTATTGAAGACAAATGTTGGTTTAGAAATTGAACTCCATTACCAATAGGAGATGGTCGTGTTGGGTAAGGAAAGGATGAATTGAGGGATCAAGGTCTAGCTCCAATACATAGCTATCCTTGTCACTACAAAATACAAAGTTGTCATCATTTTCTTATCCATGTAAAAGGAAAAGTGAGTTTGTATTTTTGCATTTGCAATAGTATATGAAAAAGAGAGCACTAGTGGAAATCAAAGTGCATCATCCCATCATCCAACCTAACAAAAAACATATATATTGAGTTGTTGACTACAATGGAAATCAAATGTAAAACCCACTTAACTTGATATCTACATGACATATCTATAATGAACTAGTACAATATAAGCATGCTAACTCATAAACAGGAGATGATAAAAAAGAATAATGAAACACTGTTTCCAGCCACATAACGAGTCAAATATATAGGCTTATGGTTCAATACATTGAATTCTAATGGAGACATTCCAAATAAAATGCACGAGTTGAAGAAATGGAGCATGTGCACACCAAGAGCTTCTAAGTAGATTTTCTACCATCCTTTCTCAATCAACAAATTCATGGGTTCTTTATTTGGATGTATGGCATAAGAAGCCACCTAATGAGTAGACATAATACGCAACCAATAGCCTTTTTGGATAAACATTATCTTTGAATGATCATAAACACCAACATTGGCATACATAACCTTTCGCTCCCAACACCAATCATCATCCAAGTCTAACAAATCAGAAGAAGGTCCATGTTTTACCTCAAGACACCATGCACCAGGTAAGACATTCTCATGAAAACACTGCTCTCATTTGTTAAACTTAAAGAGTTCAACTTCTCTAAACCCAGAGTTCAATAGCTAGAGAAGTAAGCGATATAGAAACCGAGGAGTCACATCCTTCCTTGCATATCACCGATCCATGGATATCAACAAGGGCCTTTATAAATTCAATGCCAAGCATTGGTCCAGGTACTGTCACATTAATATGTGATGGTGAAATTTAAGACCAGAATCACGTTCTATTGTTGTGGTCAGTGGGGATATTTGATATTCACCTAGTTGAACCTTAAAGCACAAGTTTCCCATATCATCAATCCTCTTTACTTGAGGCTTAACATTCTTTGACCTGTGTGTCAAGCCAACCTGATGCTTGCCAGAATAGCCATCTGTCACTAATTTTAGGAAACCAAAAATATTATAATGTGTTTCTTCTATCCCTGGGATTGAAGCCATGTTTGGCAAAACCATGAAATTATCCAAACTACTAAAATCGAAGTGATCCTTCTCAGCCTTGATTATGTAGCGTGTTGATGTTACTTGATCAAGTTTATAATATCCCTAGACATTTGTTGTAGCTCTTTATCGTCCATCAACTAATATATTAACACCTTCAACACCGACACCTTCAGAAATCACGACACATCGTCCAACTGAGAAAACTCGAAATGGTTGAGATATATTAACATGACTCTGCTCAACGAGAACCTCTATAGATGGAGGTGAAACATCAAATATTGCATTCTCACCCTTGTATAATGGAAACAACTTGTATTTTCCACATGGAATAAAATTAAAAGCAAATTTCCCATTTGCATTAGATATTGCATGACAAAGCGCTTCATTTGGCCAAGGAGCTACTCCAAAAACCTGAGGGCACTTCACCTCATGGAAATCATCTGAATAAAGGTATACATGAACACCTAAAACAAGGTTACCCTAAGAAGAAACCAATCCATCCATATCATAACAAGGGACAGAAAAGATGGCATCTACTACCAGATTTCCAAAGCCCAACTCCATCTCTAGAGAGCCTCTTTGCACAATTGTTAAGAGAACATGAGAATCATGTATTTGAAAGATAGTATTATAGAAAATATACTCTATAAACCTCAATCATTGTACCTCACGTGTAGCACCATCCTGGCTAGGATCGACATTAGGTATGATGTTGTATCTTCTTCCTCTGTTTAAAAACTGGCTCACAAAGCCTGCTCTTTCCACTTCTTCACATTTGCTAGAGGGATACTATTTGCTGGAGAGACACTCTGTCATCTGGACACTCATCTTTAAGGAATAACTCTAAAATATTTGCATGGGTAGAGTCAATGTTGGGAATATTTGGCGGCAAGGACTTTAGTTTCGATGGTTTCTCCAATCCCCTTTCATGACGCACAAACAAATAGAAGTGCATGTCAACACTTTCTACATTTTATTTCCTAATGTCTTCACAGTGTAATATTTTAGGTTGAAAACATTAGGCTGCTATACCTGATTGAAATTATCACGTGCATGCTTGACAAATATTTGGTCACTGAACTTTAGGCAAAGGATTCTTTCTCCAAACTTATTCTATGTATCAAATGAAGGCAAAGAGTGAGAAAAATATCACGACCTTTCCTTTTTGACAAAAATTGTAGTGGGATTTGATATGACGTGATATTTGTATACTACTGGAGGATTAACGAAATTTATGTATTCATGATGGGAAGCAACCATACTATACGTGTAACTGCCTCCCTGGGATGTAAACACAACATTAATGAGGTCATTTCTGGTGGAAATGAGTTCAACCTTCACATTGGCAGGACCTCCATTTATCTCTGGACAACTTTCTGCTTCAACAACCCCCAACACTCTCCCAGAAATAGTGAACCTAGTGAAGCGAAAATTGATGTCTTCATTGCCATTGCAACCATTGTGATCCACTGATACATATTCACCCTTTTAAGACATATTCACGAAGTCTCAGAATATGAATATTTCGGATGTAATTTTTCCACTTGATATTCTTAACATCAAATCTGAAACTATCTCATTCATCTCCAGAGAGCTCTTGAAATAGTTTTTTAGAATTGGAGATATTGAATCTACACAAATATATTAAAAAAATTATTAATGTATGCTACGTGATTACCAATCAAAATGTTTAAAACAATACAACACCAATAAATTTGTATTTCATCTCCATTGCACATAATTCACCTTCCTTCGTAGAATGCATATAGTTGGGATACCTTCGCCAGGTGCTTCAATTGTTGTAACATATATTATAAATGATCTTGATAACCTCGCTACATGAAATATCACTATCAATTTGCAATGATTCATTTTATGTATTTTTTTTTTTATAATTATATTGAATCGATAATTATTTAGATTAAGTAAAAAATCTACTCCTTCAACAGAGATTATATGCAAAGTAAAATTTACATGAGTAAATTTTTAACTTTTCAAATTCCACTTATATTCATCAAATTTCTAGTAAGAAACACAGAGTATCATTACAAGTTACATTGTTTGGTGAACTAATAGTTGTGTCCAGAGCCTGCCTATAATTCTCCATAGTATTAACGCAGGTCAATTGCTTCAGCAATTTTACTCAATTTCCTTTGGGATCAATGTATGAATTACATTTAAAATGTTCAAATATTATTTTTAAAAATTCTCAAATTGTTATGGGATTTACCGCCAAAGAGGCAACGTGATAAACCTTTAGGCCACCCTTTCCTGCATGTTTGGCCATGGCTGCTAAAGTTGTATTAGCATCCATATCTGTTGATATCTACAATTTGAATTCAACCAAAAAATAACACATTTAAGAGAAAAAGGATAATAGTTTTTTTTATCAAAAAAGATAAAGTACCACATTTAAGAGAAAAAGGATAAGTAGATAATGGTTTTTTTGGGTCGAATTTTTGAATTATTCACAGTCATCCTCAAGCCATAGATGGAAGATCGAATCACCCAAGAAAAATAAATAATGGAGCGAAGTTCAAGAAAAATCTTTAAATAATTAAAAAATGTAAAATCTAAATTTGGAACCATCCACTGCCATCCTTAAAACATAGACGAAAACCTAATCTAATAAAAATAAACAAAATAATAAATAATATGGAAATACTCAGGAAAAATCTAAAATTAATTACGAATTTTCTTTTCACACTTTTTTAAGAGTTACTCACCAGATAGAACACAATATCTGGATCAGCCAAGAAGTAAGACAGTTGACAAGAATTGCTCATTGGATCGAACACAATATGTGGATTGGCCAAGAAGCAAGATAGTTTACCTTTGCCATAGTGCGTAAGGGTTGGATCAATCATTCTACAAGTTGAATATTTGATTTAGCTCAACAACAATGTCGAGCTTCAGATCAAAAGGCTTTGTCAAAGATGGACTTGCCTCCATGAAACCTTCACATCCATTGATCTCATCGGCAGCAGTTCGAACTGCCAGGCATGTAACCAACTGCGGCCGAAGCATTCACCATGCACTTGGTCTCCATTACAAGGACCTTCTAATCTAAAAGCCTGCTCACTTTCCTTCGGGTTTCAGTAGCTCACTACATCTCTCTTCCCCTAGTTTCCAACTAGTTGTTGCTGATAGAATTTGAAATGACTAGGATGGTTGAGATGTAGGGCTTTCTATACAACAAATAGGTAGACCCACAGAAAATCCAGCTCAACCACAAAGATCTGGATCAGTTTTACCCTCCCAGAGATCTGCATAAGTGCTACCCTGGCTGAAATAATGCCTAGTTGTAAAACAATGCCTTTACATTGCCCATTATCAAGGAAGAATGATCTATAACCCTAGGGTTTACCACGAAATCCCCCAAAACCCGAAATTTATTGTCTCTACACTTTAAATTATTAAGTTACTTGTAATTCAAAGTTTAAATAAAATAAGTACAAATCTCTTTACTCTCTTTGAAAATAGAAAGCAACTTTTCATTCAAATAATATTATTTTAACTTTCAATTAATTGAAATTTGTTTTATTTTAATTAATATAAAACTGTTTTTTTGTTATTTGTATGTATTTTTCAAAGTTATTTGTAATTTCATATTAAAAATAAAATAGTTATTTTATTTTAAAATTGAATAAATTACAAATATTTTTGAAAGTAACTTTTCATTCAAATAATAATTTTTTACTTTCAATTATATAAATTGATATAAAAATAGCTTGGATTTATCTTAATTTTGGATTTACCAAGGACAGAAAGGATCAAATCTCTTTTCACTTAAAAAAAAGGTTTGTATATAAAGAAATTTTAACCCTCTGGCACTTGGTAAATTAAGAGTATGATAATTTAATTATTAATTATTAATTTTAAATTTCACTTTACTTATTTTATTTTTATAATTTACCCCAACTTTATTTTGCTTAACATTTTTCACATTAAATTTTATTTTACGGAGTTTCTTCAAATTAGATATTAAAATTGATTTTCAAATAAAATAAAGTGGCTATATTGTTTAATATTAAAAGTTAGTTTTAATTTCCCCATGGTGTAGATTAGTTGATGATAGAATGGGTTGTTAAGGCATTTATTATGATGTTATTGGTTTAAACTTCGATTACCTCAGTGTGTCAGGTGTGAGCAAATGTGGGTACACTTGGAGGTGATTGTGGTAGTGGATAGAATCGATCCTTAAGTACAAGCTAGCTATATTTGTCTATTCTCTCATATACAAAAAAAAAAAATAACAATAATAATAATCATCTTATTTTTTTAATTTTATTGAATTAATTATTTATCAAAATTAGATGTTATTAAAAGCACATGATTTTATTTGAAGTAGTTTACGTGATGGAAATAAAGGAAACTAATTTTCTTGTAAGCATTTTCTAAATTGTATCTCCACTCAAACGCTCTAATAAAAAAAACAGTCTTGACCCCACCTAGAATTCCTAAAAGGAAACTCTCAAGCAAGCCACCCAATGTCACCTTGGTGGCCTTCTCTCACTCTTTAGACTACAAGAAGGATATCCTTGTCTAGGGGGAATCCTTAAAGATCGAGCTAAGCTAGGTCATTGATTGCGCTATGGGGGTAGATCTCACGTAAACACGTAAACATGTAAACGTAAATGTTAATGTAAATGTAAATGTGTAATGTTTAACATTTAACATTTTTAATCTAATGTTGGCTATATCAATCTATCAATCTAATTATTATTATATATAAACAAAATATTAATGTAAAGTATAAAGAGGTTTACGAACAGTCTAAAAAGAGTTATGGTAAATAAATAAAACATTTTTCATGTTTACTCCAGATGTATAGTAAATAAATAAAAACATAAATAAACTAGAGGCATGGTAAATAAATAAAACATGTTTTTATATTTAATCCATAAACCTCTTTTTATTTAACAAAAAAGAGGTTTTATTTAAGTCAAGCCTATGGGCCAAATACCATGGGACAAATAATTATTAATACCATTGGCCAAATACCATATTTATAAAAGAGGTATGGTAAATAAATAAATATAAAAGAGGTATAAAGATGTATGGTAAAGAAATAAGAATATATCAAATAGGGTTAAAAATCAACATCTAATTATATACCAAGCTTATGGGCCAAATACCATGGTAAATAAAAGATATATGATAAATAAATAAAAATATAAATAAACCGGAGGTATGGTAAATAAATAAAACATCTTTTTATATTTACTCCACAAATCTATTTATGCTTACTAACATTCAAAAAAGAGGTTTTATTTTGGTGAAGCCTATGGGCTACATTATTATTAATACCATGCAAAAATAACATTATTAATCCTAATATTAATATTAAAAGAATATTATTATTACTAAATCTAATATTCATATTAATATATTGTAATATTAATATTATTAAAGTTAATAACTTTGGGTTAATGCAATATTAAATTTGTAATATTATAATATATATTAATATATCATGATATATATTAACTCTAGATATATATGGGAGGGAAGCACAAAGACATAGAGTGATAGAGGTGGAGAGATAGGGTGAGCGACAAGGGAGAGATGGAGATAAACTAAAGGAGAGGGGAGAGGACGAATGAAGAGAGAGAGGGAGAGGAGTGAGAGAGGTAGAGGAGGCAAAGATAGGGAGAGGGAGACACAAAGATGGAGGGGGAGAGAGAGAGAGAGGGAGGGAGGGAGGCAGGAAAGAGAGGGAGAGAGGGGAAAGATGAGAGAGAGGAGGAGAGAGGGAGGGATAAAGAGATTGAGTTGGTCTGAGGGGGAAAGAGGGAGGGAAGAAGAAAGGCATAAAGAGTGATAAGTGGAGAGAGAGAGAGAGTGACAAGGGAGATATGGAGAGAGAGCATGTATGTTTAGGGGTGAGATAAAGAGACAAAGAAGGAGAGATAGAGAGAAAGGGGAGATAATGAAATAGAATGAGAGAGGGAGGGATATAGTAACATAATTGGAGAGAGAAAGAGAGATTGTGCGGTGGGGGAAGAGACATGATTGGAGGAAAAATAGAGAGAGAGAGAGAGAGAGAGAGAGAGAGAGTGAGTGAGTGAGTGAGTGATGGGGGAAGAGAAAGGGAGGTAGGAGAGAAAGGGGGAGAGAGGAAGTAAGAGCGAGCGGACTTGAGAGAGAGGAGGAGAGAGGGATGGAGAGAGGAGGGAGAGGGAGGGATAGGGAGATGGAGTCAAAGGGGGAGAGAGGGGGAAGAATAAATACATAGAGAGTGAGATGTGGAAAGAGAGAGGGAGTGACAAGGGAGAGATGGAGAGAGAGTGTGTATGTTTGGGGGTGAGATAAAGAGACAAATAAGGAGAGATGTAGATAATGGGGGAGAAAAGGAGAGAGGAGAGAGGGAGGGATATAGTAGATATATATATATATATATATATATATATATATAGAGAGAGAGAGAGAGAGAGAGAGAGAGAGAGAGAGAGAGATGGAGTTGGGGGGGAGACAGGGGAGGTAAGAAGAAATAAATATAGAGAGAAAGGTGGAGAGATAGAGATGGAATGGTAAGGAAGATGGAGAGAGAGTGAGAGAGGACATTAGGAGGGAAGAGAGATATAAGTGAGGGAGAGGAAGAGAAGGGGAAGAGAGAGAGAGGGAGAGAGGGAGGGATAGATAGATAGATTGGAGAAAGAGAGTGTATGTTTTGTGGGTGATATGGAGATACAAAGGGAGATAGAGATATAGATGGAAAGTGAAGAGATGGAATAAGAGAGAGATGGAGAGAGGGAGGGAGTGACATAGAGGTTGATAAATATGGAGTGTGGGAGCATGTGTGTTTGGGGGCTAAGAGAGAGGGAAAAATAAGGAGATATGGAGGGAGATATAGATATATATGGAGGGGGTTGAGAGGGAAGAAGATTTCTTGCACGAGACGCCTTGATTTTAGGGTAGATGGTGATTTGTAATCCTATTTGATTGCTTTCACTAGATGGATTTATTTTAGTATAGATGTTGATTTCTAATGATATTTTATTGCTTTCACTAGATGCATTGATTTTAATGTATATGATTTACAATCCTATTTAGTTTCTTTCACTAAATGCATTAATTTGAGTGCAGATGTTGATTTTTAAACCTATAATTTAATTGCTTGCACTAGATGCATTGATTTTAATGTAGATGATGTCTAATCATATTTGATTGCTTGCACTAAATGCATTTATTTCAATGTAGATGGCTATTTCTAACCCTATTTGATTTCTTTCACTAGATACATTGGTTTCAGTGTAGTTGTTGGTTTATAATCCTATTTTCTTACTTGCACTCAATGCATTGATTTGAATGTAAATGTTGATTTCTAATCCTATTTGATCACTTGCATTAGATGCATTTATTTCAGTGTAAATGTTGTTTTCTAATCTTATTTGGTTTCTTGCATTAGATGCATTGATTCCAATGTAGATGTTGATTTCTGATTTGATGTAATTGTATGTATGATGGTACATTAATTTTAAAGTGATTGGATTAACATTGTGCATTGATTTCAGTGTAAGCACACAAAATTATTAACAATGTACATTGAATTTTGTGTTAGTAATTCAACCTATTAATATTGGAGAGAAAGAGAGACAAGTTAGGATGTTTACTACAATAGCTTGAGCTAAAGATTTAACTGGTTTATGATTTAACATGTCCTTTTCATATAATCAATATAAAAAGATGACAAAAGTAACAAGGGTGACAATAATAATAGTAGAAGAAAATCATTTGAGATTAATCACAATGAAGACTATTTGTAATTGATTATATTCTTATTATTCACATTTTCTATCATCCAACACTATTACATTGTCATTTTACATTCAAAATTTGTATTTCATTTTTGATCATTAAAATTATTAACAATATTTATCATCTCAACAAACTAAGGTAACTAAGAAAATTTAAACTTAAAATGACCAGATTAATCTAAGACATATTTAGCATATTTAAAATGATTATATTAATATCAGATAAACTTACATATTATTGATAAAATTAATCATATATTCGTTAGATTTTTTTTGGCCACACAATACCAAAACCAACCTAGATCTAACTTAACTTTGGATCTATCAAGTGTCGAGAGGGATCAAATCTCTTGAGGTGCCAACCTTTCCTCAAAATTTACCCTCAAAGAATAGGTTTGCACCTCGAGATAATTGATCCCCCTTAGCACTTGATAGATCTGGAGTTAAGATGGATCTAGTTGAGTAATGAAGGGAAGTTCCTTAGAGAAGACTAGTGATTTGACACTACTCACTCTCAAAGTAAAAGGCCAGGGATAAGTGTGTGAATAATGAAACAAACCATGAATTATTAACAAATTTTGAATGATTTTAATTAGACAACTATACGTATCCATGCGACGAAATTATAATTGAAAAGTGAAAGATAAAGCTTGCTCAATTAACCATATAACATGAAATGCTAGTGACACATATATACAATGGCACAATAAAAATAGAAAATGAATCATAAATTGTCCATACAAATAAGGCATTATATCATTCATTCATCGTATTCATGAGCATTGGAGATTGAGAGTTCGTTATCATCATCAAGAGACCATTTCACAATTAAGAGATCATACATCAATAGTATTAACTATGTTTGGGACAACAAAGAGTTATGTGCTTGCGATGATAAATAAAGGAAATATTCAAACATGTGGTTGTTACTAAGGACAATGAAGACAACAAAGTTGAATGTGGACTACTTACACATTTGTAACATTCAAATGTCATCCATTTATCACCAATTTATCACCATTTATAGTTGGCCAGTTTGTAACAATAGAATTATGACCAAAACAATGTATTTGTAACATTCCAAAGTGTGTACTTACAACTATTGAACCATGAGCAATACCATTAGCATGTGAGCACAATAACCACTATGTATATAGAACAAATTACCATTAAGACTAGAGAACAATGTAAGTTTTAAAGAACCCCTAAACAATAAGAAATTCCATATGTCAACATCAAATATTTAAGAATTGTGTGTGTTGTATAAATTGTGTGAAGAGTGCACCAATAGTGGCACTATTGGGCTTCAATCACTATCTCATTATGTGTGTTAGGATGTGGCATTTTAAATTAGAAAGTGATCATACATATATAAAAGGGTAGACAAGTAAATCATCAAGACAATCTAAAAAATAATAAATTGTTAGCCTTATGAACTAAGTCATTTCACGTTCCCATGCATTGATTTGTGTAAGGATGTGGTTAAAATGTCAATTTTTTTTCAAAAATTGTAAGAAATAAATGTATCAAGAGCAAAATTTGACCATGATGCAAATTTGTAAACCCTTTTCACAATTATTTATAAAGAACTTAACTATCAAGGTGTTCCATGCATTCATGTACTCATGTGAAGCTTAAGAGTGTTTACTATGTCATAGATATGTTACCTAGATCTGTTAAATCCAACATTAACAAGTAAAAAGATGATATTGTGTCCTTACAAGTAACGTGCTAATCATTTTTAATTTACGTTAATCATTTTTAATTTTGTCACTTATTATCTAGTCATATATTTTAGTCCTAGATTAAATTAGTCATTTAAGTTAGTCACTCAATATCTAGTCATATATTTTATCCCTAAACTAAATTAGTCGTTTAAGTTAGTCATACTTAGTGCGGTCACTTAAAATTGCTCAAATTTAGTAGTAATTCACTTGAAATACTTGTGGTGACTAACGTTTTTAGTCACGTAGTCACTAATCTATCATTTTGTACTAGTGATAGTTAGTATAACTTGCAGTGACCAGACTTTTGCCCCCAACATGACTTGCAATGGCTGAAGGCTCATCTCCAACATGACTAGCTGAGGTTGGTGATGAATGGATATAATTATTATTCTTATTCGTCTTCCTCTTTCTCTTATTTTTAGATCTCTTATTACAAGAGGGAGGAGGAAGAAGAATCCTAGATTTCTCTTTAAAAGAAGATGAACAATTAATGCCCATTTGATTCCCTTTAAATAAAGCGTTCATCCTAGAAGCTTCAAGAACATTAGGAATATTCGAAGTGGACCACAACCAAACTAGTAGTCCAACATTTAATCTAGGAATATTCAAAGTGGCCATCAAGGGGGTACCAATGTTTCCAAAGAAAGGAAAAGCACAAGGATCCCCTTTTGGAAGGGTACCTTGGTTGGTCTCCACAGGAATAGTGGCCATACCAAACTTATTCACAGATCCTTCCCTTACGGGAATGTACAAATGACTTTCCAAGGAAGAGAGATGCACAATCAAAACCTTTGCCCTTGAGGAGGCAACTCCACAACTTTCAAAAGAAAGATCAAAATCCTTTCAAGATCGGTAGAGTGGTAGGTCAGTCACTCAGAGTCTAAAGTCAAAAAGTGACAAGACAAGTCCACCTAAATCCAAATAAATACAAAGAGAAAAGAGCACTCGACTATAAAGTCCCTAAAGATGCAACCAATCAAGCAACTTCCAAGTATTTCTGCTCTGGGTGATGAGGACCAGACACCAAAATACAAGAAAGTGAAAATCAAGGGCCTTCCGAAAATAGTCTGGGGTAATTACGCCCTAGGCCTACTAGCGAAGGTATCAGAAGCAGTTACGCTGACCTCTAGACAATAGCCTTTTCCAGTGCAAGCACCCAAGCTTAGCAAGGGTACCCTCTAGAAGTACGGTTGAACGTGATGCAACGTCAGCCTCAGGTGCCAGGGATTCCCCTCCGCAACCACCTATGAGATCCATAGGAAAAGAAACTATGTGTACCAATTCCTATCAAAAGTAAGGTAGAACAGTCGTGAGGTGGGATCCAACAAGTAGGAGAGGGGGTGTCTCTCTTCCTTGTCTTCACTCTCCCTTGTGCTTAATTCCTAGTCATGGAGCTTTCTCGATCTTGGATTTTGCTCGTTATTCAACTTCTATGTTTGATAATTTGAGTAGCCTTGGAGAGTTAACTCTCCACTCACCTATTCCAAGGCCCTAATTAACCTAAACTTGTTGATGTTTGTTAATGACAAAAATAAAAGTTCTAGTTCATTTTATTAAAATTTTTTATTTTATAGGGCTATTCTTTAAGTCATGGGTAAAAATGAGAGTGAAACTAATGATGTTTTGATGCAACAGAAACATATAGAAACTTAGCTACATGCAAATGCAGTTATTTTCTTCAATGAAAATGGATTTCTATAGAGTTCTACGAATAAACTTGGACAAGCAAATTTTTCTTTTTCCAGAAAACACACTCCAGACACTCAAAAGCTATCAAAAATACTAAAATTCCTACAATGCAAACTATAATGATAGTTCATGGATTCTCATACAAGAAGAAAATGTGTTTCCTTACAAGATCAACAAGCCAACTTGAAAGTAAAGAGGGCAAAAATTCAATAACAAATTTCCCTCAAAGCCAAGCAAAACAATTGAACAAGATCACAATTGCTCAACAACAACAACAGAAAAAGAAACCGAAAACCAAAAGCTTGGAAAAAGAAAAGCAAAGTTATATTTTTGTCTTTTTCTTTCAAGGAAAGTAAAGCAACTTTTGAGGTCACAAAAAGTACTAAATTCGAAAGATAAAAAAAGAAGCACAAAGTGTCTTGATGTCTTTCAAGTTATAAAAATCATTAGTAAATGAAACTTGAAACAAGAAAGACTACAAACTCACGCAAACTGATCCAAATATCAGTAAAAAACTTCACCAAACTGACAAAATGTCAAGAAAGAAAAACTTTCAAAATTGCCAAAAAGACTCTAAAAAAGGTTCGAAAAGAAACAAGGCCAATCAAACAAGGAAAAGCAAAACAAGGCAACTTGGAATTTGGGTTGCAAATGAAATCGAAATCAATTTCTTTTTCTGGAAAAACAGAACATCCAAGACTTCAAACAAAAGTCTTGAACCCAAGACACAAACCACAATATTACTTAAGAAGCAATCCTAAGCCAACTAGGCTTTTCAGTGAGAAGGAGATTTTGAAAAAGAAAGTTTGCAAGAAAACTGAGTTCTCCAGATAGTAGATGACCATACAACAACATAAATCACCAGGCAGGAGACCTAACTAGGTAAAGAGATTTGAAAAAACAATTCAAAAAATTGTATACGCAACCATGTAAAGACACAGAAGAGTGCACACCCGTTTCTAATACAAGAAACTCGCATATATGCTAGTCTACTTGAGGAAACCTGCATTTATACACGACTGTAATCCAAGAAAATAACATATGCAAAGCTCAATTAGGAAAAAACAAAAATCAAGGTTTGATCAAGAAGATCAAACCTGATGCCTGGGACACTAATGAATCAAACAACATTGTAAAAGAAATCAATCAAGAAAATGAACCTTGATTGAGAACAAACAACCCAAACCAGGAATAACAAGAATGTTATCCCTAGCGAAGTCGCCAATTCTGTTGCGGGTGAGATCACCCTAGGGTCTTGGGTTGAAAACCCCAACAGAGCGAATGGCAAACAACAGCAAGAAATGCTCAAGCAAACAACCTAAATGCTTATTCTACTAAACTGTACAAGAGTGTCCTTACCCGGAGGTCCTACGTTTGGGTAGATCCCACAGGGTGCAAACCCTCAGCTTCTCTTGATGTCTTTGAAACCTGAAAATTATTCAAATGAAACATATACAGCAGTAGAAACATAAAGCATTTTCATGATATTAACTTTAGATAATATAAATGAATGAACAATTACACATTAATATAAGATTCATAAACAAATTACAATATAAATCAATGCATAAACACATTTAATATCGAGAACAGAACATCATTTCTTTATTGAAGTAAGCTACAAGTAAAGTGGAGAAATACGACCTGAATCTTTATCGGGCTCCAAGAGGAACGGTACTCCAGATCCATCCTTTCCCAGCCTCAACAATCTTCCTCCATCACCAATACAAGGATATCTCAAGAAAGATGAAGGATATCTCCAACAAGGAAACAAGGGTTTCTTGAAGCTTTGGGGAGTGCAGGAGGCATAGGGATTTCGTCAGACTCGATCAGGGATAATCTCACTATAGTATCAATATCTCATATCTTCTCCCTTAAGGCCTTCCCATGGAGGTTTATTTATACTTCTCCAAATTAGTTTTTTCAGTTGGGAAACAGTTGGGCCACGGGCTATAAGAGGTGAGTAACAGTAAAACCCATGAACTCCGCCCAAAATCAAGGAATTTTTTTTTGAAGTATTTTAACACATGTACGTGGGTTGGGTATATGATGACATGTGTGTACACGCTTTTATAATAGGGCAAAGTAGCGTATAGGGAATAGAACCCTTTTTTTAGATTTTGGACCAAGTATTGAAGGAAGGGTTGCCCTAGACCATAATCAGAGCATCAGATTTACCAAGAGTGATAAATGGTGCTATAACATGGGCGTAATTACATATATAATAAAGCGTAATTTATTGAATAATAATTATTAATAATAAATAGTTATTGATAATTATAGAGTTGTCTATGGAGGCATAGGAATTGCCCAGATGACCAAAAGTGGTCAGAATCCGGGGAAAAAATTCAAAAAATCTTGTAGCAGTGTTTGAATCATGATTTTTATGGTGGAAATGGATTCAGTGCCATCAAAAGCCTCTAAAGCACCCAAAATATTGAAATTTAATAGCTATAACTTGGATTTACAAAAATTCATGCCGAATTTTATCAAAATATGGCCATAATTTCCATTATTTCCAGGGTTGAAAGGCAATTTGTTTAGACTATGGTGATAATTATTATAATTAATATAAATAAATAATAATTAATAATAATAATAATAAAACATGTAAAACTGTTATTTAATAATTATTATTTACTAATAATTATTGATTAATTATTATAATAATGATGATTAACACCCACTAAAATTAATATGAACATTAAATAAATAAATATTTATTATTATAATTATTATTATTAAATAAATATTATTTAAAAATTAAATAATTATTATAATTAATTAATAATAATAAAACGTAAAAACATTGTGAATCTCTACCTTCATCTAATTATTATTATTTACTAATTATTTATTGTTATTTAGTATCCACCCGAGTGCGAGGGTTTAGCTCAAAAAAGAAAATTAATATAGCAAAGATTAGAACGAATTCTCATGAGCTCCATAGTGACACTGGCCGCTGGGTAGTTCCTAAAACGCCATGGATGGAAAGGATCTGCCATATTTGTGAGAATAAGAGCATCGAGGATGAAAACCACTTCCTCTTAGAGTGCCCTGCATACAACCACATTAGATCTCAATTTCACAACCTTTGTTACAATACTGACCTTTCTAGCCTTTTACAATGCCAAAATTATAGTGAGCTCGGGAGGCTTCTCTCCAAGCTTTTTGAGCATCGGAATAAAATCTTAAATCAAAATAAATAATTTGTCTTTTTAGGTCCGATAGATCATTATTTGGTCTCAGTGGACGTTAACAACCATCATCATCATCATCATCATCATTTATTATTATTTAATTATTAATTATTTTTATTAATTGTAATAATAAAAATGTTTTTATTGTAATATGTTTTTTTAATATTCTTTTAATATGATATGTTAATCAATGGTTTGCGTGTGGCGTATATCAACCATATGTTATTGGTGCGCAATGGTTTCGAGACAATGGTATTACATATTGTAAAAGCCTTGAGGATCTACATTGTGATGTTTTAGAGTGGAATGAAAGGCTCACTTGGAGTGGGTATTGGATGAATTTGTTGCATAATCTTTTTTAATTATTTTCTTCCAGCATCATTTTCATTATTCAACATGTCTATTTTGAGATAGAGTTTATAAATTTTATAATTTTATCATTATTAATTAATTGGTGGATGACAAAGATTTAACCTCCATAATATACTCACATTATTTTAAGTAATAATCATGATATGGAGTTGATATTTATCTTAAGGTAATTATGTTATTTTTTCATTTCAATTTAACTAAAAATATATTATAAAATAAATTAAAATATAAATATATAAAAAAAAAATAAAAAATAAAAAATTGATTATAAAATAAATTATAGTTTTTTTGGAATATGAGTTTGATAAGTCTTTGGATGATTAAGAATCTTGTCCTATCTTGTTTAAAATATATATGTTTAATGCATATGTTATTATTTTTATAATTAATAATAATAATAATAATTAAAAATAAAATTATAATTTAATTAAGTTTTAAGATTTATTTTAATTGTGATTATATAAAATTCATAAATGAAATGAAACAATATTTTAAGGTCCACAAGATTAAAAATAGTCTATGAGACCATTAGTTCCTTGTTTTTCGCTTTTTGCAGTTCAACCCTTTTCCAATTCAAATTGATGATGAGCTGGCCCAACCTTCCAACGATCCCCTCGCTAAAAAGACAATGCCAAGAAACTGATGCTAACATGTTTTCATAACTTTCTCTAATGTCTTTGAATGCATTACATTCCAAAATGAAATGTTTTTCCGATTCCACGGCCCCAAACGTGCAAAATGTACACACCCATTCTTCCCAAGCTTCTTTAGGCCTTTTCCACTGTCTTGTTTCACACCGAAGTTGATGTGAGTTGGTCCTTAATTTAGCAATAAGAACCTTTGCCCTCCACCAAATGCTAGCTCCAATGAACTCTTTTTGTTGTAGATCACACGCAGGGTTGAAATCCTCAATGTAATATTTCTTCTTTCTACCCAACTCTTTTCCCCATACCTTTTTACGAAACTTCTCCATAACAAAATCCTTTAGCTCCTTGCTATTTGTGGGATAAGCATTGAGGTAGATATTCCATTTTTGCATCCATGTGTAGTTTTGTTTCATCCATGTTTTCTTTCTTTCACCCATGCCTTCATTGAAGATAACATTAGGCCATCTACCTACTGTCTATTGAAAAGTGTGCAACAAGAAATGCCTGTTGAGAATGCAACAAGATGATGGAGCTTAGTGGAAAGGAGTCGCCTTCACTAAGTGGGCCCGCAGGCAAATTATGGTGCAAAGTCTATTTTTAGACTATGTCTATTTTTAGACATATGGATCATGGTCTATGAGTTGCAGGATGTTGTTTATGGATGATTGGTCATGTTGGGAAAAATAGATGGACTTCTATTTTTGGATCACAGCAGGAGTGATCAGAGTCTATTTTTAGACTTCTAGTCAAAAATCGAAAAGTCAAATATTATTGTCTCATAATAATATTTAGACTATAAACTTTATCTTATCCTCTTAGAGCACTTCAGTTTGAGCTACAGATGTGGCACATGCAGCTGACAGAAGGAAATACGTTTTCTTGTGGGTCAGTTGAGCTATTGCATGCAGGACATCAGTTAGAACTCATGTGGTTGAGTTATGTGGAGTTAGATGAGCAGTTAATGGAGTTGTGTTCAGTTTGACTTATTTGAACTAGTTGTATTTAGTCTAACTGGCCAATAGACTAAGTGATGAGTTGTGTGAATTAGTTATTAATTAATTCACTAATTATTAACTCATAATGCAACTGAAGAATACATCAGTTAACTCAGTGCATGTACAGTTCAGTGGAGACAGGTGTAAGAGGTTGAGATTGCTATCAGTTGTGACTATAGTTGTGCATGAGGATTTGCACAATAAAAGGATTAAGTATGCCCATGAGAATTGCATATGCCCAGTGATATAGCTTGTGCTCACGTGATTTCCAGTGTGAGTGATTTTCCCAAGGTAAATAGAACTTGGAACGAGTTTGGATTCAATTCATTCTCTTGCAGGATTGTGCAGTGGAGGCAGGCAAAGCAGCGGGGGAGATTTGGAGATCAAATCTGAGTTGTATTGTGTGAGGTGGAGATAGTACTGAGTACTTGATCAAGTGCTCATGTCCTAAGTGTCGTAAAATGCTCAAAATTTAAAGTGCTCAGAACTGGCTCAAAGTTGAACGACTGGAAAGTGCTCATCTTCCTGATTCTAGCGCCACAAATGGTTTGAAAAACGGTCGCCGTATGAGGAAGTTATGGCAAAAAGAAGAATTTGTCAATAACATTGGAAATTTTAATTTTTGAAAAAAAAATTAAAAAAAGAATATTCCGCAGAATATTCCTAGGAATATTCCAAGGAATATTCCCTTTTCGGCAACCAATCACAGGCTGCCACGTGGCAGGCCCGGAGGCCACCACGTGGCCCAAGATGACGTCAGCAAATGGCTGTTGGGTGCGCATGTAAAATTTTGGAAGTCCCGTGGTTTGAACCCACGACCTATGTAACAACAATCAACCGCCTTACCGTTAGGTCACGCTGTTATTTCTTATTATATGAATGGAAAAAACAATATTTAAAGTTGACTTTCTGATTGGGCGGGGCCCGAAGGGGGCCAGCCCCCCCGTTCCATATGACCTTGGGCCGAGAACCGTGGGCCAAACCTAACCACCAGCGCGCAATCCAAGAATAACTGCAACGTGGTCACATGCGGAATTTGTGGGAAGTTAAGTAACAGTTAGACTGGCAGATTTTTTGGCAGTGGCGCCAAATTTGGCGGACGCCCAGATTTGGCGGAGCTAACTGGACATTAACTAAAGTTAGCTAGAGTTCTTTTAGGCTAAACTGGAGGGGATCATTAAATGGCCATAACTTTGGCTAGGAAAGGCGGTTTTGGACGAATTGTTTTTTGATTTTGGGTACTTTTGACCTTCTGAAGCCATTGGTGCAGGTATTACAGCCATATGAGGTCATTTGCAGAGGTTTTGGAGCCGTGAAAGTTCTAGGAGCCACTAGGGCCCAGTTTTATGAAGACTGTATAGGGTTGCAGGTCTCCATTGGAGGTGATCCAATAGTCAATCCTGAAGGATTCAAGTGTTCTAAATCCATTTTTACCATCTATTTCACATGTAGATGCTTCTATTCAGCTGTATATTCAATTTTAGCATTTAATGAAAACAAGGACAAGCCCATTTGGGAGCTTTGGACCTAGCAGATGTAGCCCAGGAGGGGTGAACTGCTTTATCAACTTCTTTTGCATCTGTGGTTGAATTATTGTGCAAAAAAAAATTGTTTTAGTGTGTTAAACAGTAAAAGGAAATAAATCTGCTATGTTTAAATGGATCATGAACAGCTGAAAATTTCATTTGTTTTCTTTCTGCAAGACATGGAAATCTTTTAAACATGTATAATTCTGAATTGAATACCTTGCAAACAAATTACAAGTAGTTTCAAATTCAGATCAAGTTGGTATCAGAGCTCAGGGTTTTGTGCAAAGATCTTCTAACTGTCTTGCAAAGTATTGATGCTTACCAAGTTGAAACTTAAAAGAGGGGAAGGACAGTTGACTAGAGAACGAGAGAATCCTCAGTCAAGGAAGGCCAGAGAGCCATCACCTCCACCTTCAATTTCACCCTCAAGAGTCTCAGCAGAAGCTTCAAGAATGTCTGCACATGAAGGAGAAATTCCTGTAGACATGGATCCAAAAGAAGAAGAAAGAGTCTTCAGAAAGGCTTTCTTCAACCTCACTAAAATGGTGAGGATATTGTACCAAGAAAGAAATGAGAAATTGGCTGGAGAAGGGTCCAAACATCCACATGAAGGAGAGGGCTCTTCAGGAGGTAAGAAGGATGATGATCATTCCAAGAAAGTACATGGAGGAAATGGTGATCCACCACCCCCATCGTCACCTTCTTCCTCTTCATCCTCGTCTTCTTCTTCTGTGCATAAGCATAGATCCTCTGGAAAAAGTCCTTTTTTGAAGCTTGATGTAAAATTCGAATTACCTATGTTTAATGGTGAAGTGAATGTAGAAAAGCTTGACAACTGGATTAGGCAGTTGGAAGTTTACTTGAGGATCCAGAATATGCATGATGATGCCACAAAGATTCAGTTAGCTTCTTTGAGAATGGATGGAGCAGCATTGGTCTGGTGGGAGGCCAAGACTAAAGAGGAGATCAAGAAATTTGGTAAGGTTACCTTAACATGGCCTGAATTTCTATTAGCCATTAAAAAACAGTTTTATCCTCTTGCTCACATGCAGAAAGCCATTATGAATTGGCAAAATTTCAGACAACTTAAGGGTCAGAGTGTCCAAGACTACACCCAAGAATTCAGGAGAAGAGCTCTCTTGTTAGGGGTAGATTTACAGACCCAGGAAACCTTGCTAAAATACATTGGTGGCTTGCATAGCTACCTTAGACACACCATCTTGATGTTTAACCCTACTAGCCTGGACGAGGTTTGTGTCCAAGCTACCCATTTAGAGGCAAGGGGAAAAAACACATTTGAAGAGGGTAGAAACAAGCCCCCCAAGGGGAAAAACAAAGAGAAAACCTCCAAGGGAAAGGGCAAAAAGAATGTATCTGTCAAACAGGAGAGTGAGAAAGTGATCTGTAAACATTGTTCTAAACCAGGCCATGAGGAGAAAAACTGTTGGAAATTACATCCTGAAAAAAGACCTCAATCTAACAAATCCAAAGGGAAACAGAAAATTGTTGCTACTACATCTACACCACAGGATTTAGGGGAAGATTCAGGTGATGAAACCAAAATTGCAGCAATGGGTTTGAAAAACTTGAAGGGAAAAGAAATTGAAACTCAAGCCAGCACTAGTACCTCAAATTGCCATGTACAAGCTCCTAATGAGGAAGAAAGAATTGAACTGTTTCATGTGAGGGTGATTTCAAAACATACTAAAATTGACACACTTTTTGATAGTGGGTCACAAGCAAACCTTATATCAGAGGACTTGGTCAAGTAGCTTAAACTTGAGACCGTTCCACATCCGAAGCCATATCCACTTGGATGGATTTGCAAGGATGCAAATTTACAAGTTTCAAGAAAGTGCACATTGCGCTTTGCAATTACGCACATTTTATTGACACAGTTGAACTTGATGTGGTACCTTTTGATATAGCAGGAATTGTTTTGGGAAGTCCTTACTTGTTTGACAGGAAAGCTATCTTTCATCGCCATGAAAACAAATATCATCTTTTCAAAGATGGCAAGGAGTTCATTGTTAGAGCTCATCGCAAGAAGACAAATATAGCGATGGTGAATGCAGGACAGGTAAAAAGGTTGGTCAATTCAAGTAAGAATTTTGTTCTTCTTATGATTAAGCCCAAGGTTGATGTGAATCATGAGTCATTTGACAATTGTGATCCAAAACATAAATCAGATATGTATGATGTAGTTGATGCATATCATGAGATGTTTCAGGAGCCAACAGATTTGCCTCCTAAGTGGGAGATTCAGCATGAAATCCATTTGCATCCAGATTGTCCTCTTCCAAACATAGGCATGTACCGCATGTCTATTATGGAGAATGCTGAAATAAAGAAGCAAATCAAGGACTTGTTGGACAAGGGTTTCATAAGTCCAAGTACTTCGCCATGTGGGTCACCGATTGTATTGATTCCAAAGAAATATGGGACTTGGCGTATGTGTGTTGATTTCAGGGCCTTGAACAAGATAACGGTAAATAATCGTTACCCACTCCCAAGGATAGATGATTTGCTAGACCAGCTGAAAGATGCTCGATATTTCACTAAGCTAGACTTGCGCAGTGGATATCATCAAGTAAGAATTGAAGAAAGTGACATTTGGAAGACAGCCTTTAAAACCAAACAAGGACTCTTTGAGTGGCTTGTGATGCCGTTTGGTTTGTGCAATGCACCTGCAACTTTCATGCGGGTAATGGATGATGTCTTGCGTCCTTTTCTTGATGATTTCGTTATTGTCTACTTAGATGACATCTTAATTTTCAGCAAGTCTAGAGGAGACCATGTCATGCATGTTAGGAAAGTACTTGATGTTTTGAAGAAGAATCAGTTATTTCTTAAAATGTCAAAGTGTGAATTTGGAAAGACTTCTTTGGTTTATTTGGGACACATAGTAGGAGGAGGTGCTTTGAGAATTGATCCTGCTAAGATTGAGGCTATTGTGAAGTGGCCTACTCCCAAACCCATAACAGAGGTAAGAAGTTTTTTGGGTGCAGCTCAATATTGGAGGAAGTTTATCTCTAACTTCTCTTCTATAACAGCTCCTATGTATGCAGTGACAAGTGCGAAGCATGCTTTCCAATGGGGAGGCAAGCAGCAAAAAGCTTTCGAATCTTTGAAAGAGAAGATTAGTTCAACTCCAGTCCTTGCATTACCAGATTTGAGACAGCCATTTGAGATACAAACCGATCCTAGTGATTATGCCATGGGTGCAGTTCTTCTACAGCATGGTAAGCCTATTGCTTTTCATTCTAAAACTTTTAATGGTGTTGTTGTAAATTATCCTACATATGATAAGGAGTTGTATGCATTGGTACAAAGCGTCAAAAAGTGGAAACACTATTTGATGGGCAAAGAAACTGTTATACATACCGACCATCAGCCCTTACAGTACTTGCAATCCCAAAGCAAGTTACAACAGTCACGACACTTCAGATGGATGGGCTTCTTGCAATAGTTCCATTTGGTAATAAGGTACAAGAAAGGTACTTTGAATAAGGTTGTTGATATGCTTTCAAGGCCTATTATTGGTGTTGTTACTTTACTTAAGAATGATTCCATTGTACATGATAGTTACATAGAACAATATGCATCTGATGATGACTTTAAAGATGTGTATGCTAACTTGAGTAAAGGGAATCATGTAGAGGAAAATGACTATCACATGCATAACAATTTGTTGTTTCATTTGGGCAAGTTGTGTATACCACAGGGGGAGAGGATAAATGTCATAAGAGAAGCTCATTCTTCTCTAATTGCTGGCCATTTTGGTGTGAGCAAAACAGTTGCACATCTACAGAGGTATTGCTATTGGCCTCGCATGGTAGATTATGTTTCAAGGTTCATAAGAGGATGTTCATTATGTGCTACAAGCAAGCCTAGCAATAGGAAGCTTGGTTTGTATACTCCTTTGTCGGTACCTTCTAGACCATGGGAGAGCATCTCTATGGATTTTGTAGGAGGTTTGCCAAAATCTAGAAAGCAGCATGATTATTTATATGTAGTAGTTGATCGTCTTAGCAAAATGTGTATACTTATGCCTTGTAAGAAAACTATAACTGCTGAACAAACTGTTGAATTATTTTTTCATCATGTATGGATTCACTTTGGTTTGCCTACTTCCATTATTAGTGACAGGGATTCCAGATTTCTGGGGAATTTTTGGTCCAACCTATGGGAGATGATGGACACAAAGTTGAAGAAAAGTACTGCTTTCCATCCGCAAACAGATGGAAAAACCGAAGTTGTGAACAGAACCATTGTGCACCTCTTGAGAGGTAATTGCAGCAAGCATACCAAGCTTTGGGATGAACATTTGCACTACATACAGCATGCTTACAACCGTGCCAAGCACTCTTCCACAAACACCTCACCGTTTGAAGCTTGTTTTGGTTACTTGCCAAAATCACCTCTTGATTTCATTCTTGAGAAAGATGTTGCCATTGAGGGACATAGTGATATTGACAAAGCTCGTTCATTCATTGAAAGAATTCAGCAAATACATCAGCAAATTCAAGAATAGCTTGAGAAGAGTCAAGGAAAGTACAAGGAAAGACACGACAAGCATAGAGTCGATCACAAGTTTCAAGAAGGGGATGAGGTATGGATGTACATTAGTAAGGAAAGGAAGCAAGGAGAAGGTAAAAAGCTGAAGCCTATTCGTTATGGTCCATTCAAAATCCTCAAGAAGGTTGGAAATAATGCTTTTCAATTAGATTTGCCTTCCTACATGCAGATGTATTCTGTTGTCAATGTGGAGAACTTACGTTTGTATGAACCTCCTTTGATTGCTGATCATGAAAATGCTATTCAGTTGCCATCTATAGAAGATTTCTCGCCAGAATTCTTAGATGAGCTGAAAGAAGATACAATCCTTGACAGAAGGACACGCACTTCAAGGAGGGGCAGTGTAGATTATGTTCGGGTTGGTTTCAAAGGCAGCAAACCGAACAAGGAAAAGTGGATGGAGGTGGACAGAGTGAGGGAGCTGTACCCTCACCTCATTAACAGGTAGTTGAAGGCTTTTGGGGTCCAAAAGCTTCCCAATGGGGAGGCGTGATCAAGTGCTCATGTCCTAAGTGTCGTAAAATGCTCAAAATTTAAAGTGCTCAGAACTGGTTCAAAGTTGAACGACTGGAAAGGCTCGTCTTCCTGATTCCGCGCCGCAAACGGTTCGAAAAATGGTCGCTGTATGAGGAAGTTATGGCAAAAAGAAGAATTTGTCAATAACATTAGAAATTTTAATTTTTGAAAAAAAATTAAAAAAGGAATATTCTGCAAAATATTCCTTGGAATATTCTAGCGAATATTCACTTTTCGGCAACCAATCACAGGCTGCCACGTGGCAGGCCCGGAGGCCACCACGTGCCCCAAGATGACGTCAGCAAATGGCTGTCGGGTGCACATGTAAAATTTTGGAAGTCCCATGGTTTGAACCCACAACCTATGTAACAACAATCAACCGCCTTATCGTTAGGCCACGCTGTTATTTCTTATTATATGAATGGAAAAATCAATATTTAAAGTCTTATTATATGAATGGAAAAATCAATATTTAAAGTTGACTTTCTAATTGGGCGGGGCCCGAAGGGGGCCAGCTCCCCTGTACCATATGACCTTGGGCCGAGAACCGTGGGCCAAACCTAACCACCAGCACGCAATCCAAGAATAACTGCAACGTGGTCACATGCGGAATTTGTGGGCAGTTAAGTAACAGTTAGACTGGTAGATTTTTTGGTGGTGGCGCCAAATTTGGCGGACGCCCAGATTTGGCGGAGCTAACTGGACATTAACTAAAGTTAGCTGGAGTTCTTTTAGGCTAAACTGGAGGGGATCATTAAATGGCCATAACTTTGGCTAGGAAAGGCGGTTTTGGATGAACTTTTTTTTTATTTTGGGCATTTTCGACCTTCTGAAGCCATTGGTGTAGGTCTTACAGCCATCTGAGGTCATTTTCAAAGGTTTTGGAGCCGTGAAAGTTCTAGGAGCCACTAGGGCCCAGTTTTGTGAAGACTATATAGGATTGCAGGTATCCATTGGAGGTGATCCAATAGTCAATCCTGAAGGATTCAAGTGTTCTGAATCCATTTTTACAATCTATTTCACATGTAGATGCTTCTATTCAGTTGTATATTCAATTTGAGCATTTAATGAAAACAAGGACAAGCCCATTTGGGAGCTTTGGACCCAGCAGATGTAGCCCAGGAGGGGTGAACTGCTTTATCAACTTATTTTGCATCTGTGGTTGAATTATTGTGTAGAAAAAATTCGTTTTAGTGTGTTAAACAGTAAAAGGAATAAATCTGCTATGTTTAAATGGATCATGAACAGCTGAAAATTTCATTTGTTTTCTTTCTGCAAGACATGGAAATCTTTTAAACATGTATAATTCTGAATTGAATACCTTGCAAACAAATTACAAGTAGTTTCAAATTCAGATCAGTACTTGTGAGTATTATTGTACTATGTTTGTTACATGTTCTCAATCATTACTATACAGATAGTGTGGGGTTTTCAGCTGTAAGCTTTCCCTGGGTTACATACTGTGTTAATGTGTGCATGCTGTTGATGTTTTATTGTTATTGATGCTGCTAAATTGATGACCAACGTAGAGGAGGTTATGTGTTATGCATGTATTCCACAATAGTGTATAATCGGGATAATCTCTGTGAATATGTGTCATATTATTCAAAATTTCTACACTGTCATTTGCTCAATTCTTTTTAGATGTCTTATGAGTCACACCATAGCAATTGCTTCAATGGGAGTTGCTCCTATTTCACTCAACATTATCTCATAAGGTATTGAACTTTTTATTTTGAACTTGCTCATGATCAAGCGTTTTTGGATTTTCTCAATTTGTTTCCATTTTGAGACGGGAGTGCTACTAACCCACAATTCACCCATATAGCATTACTAGACAAACTAGGAGTCCAAAAGCACTTTAATCGTTTTCCAATCCCATAAGTATGTCTCTCTACATCTGTTTTGAAGAGCTTATAATGCTTTCCTCCCTCCTAAAATTCTCTTCCTTCTGCAGTCCTCCCAATTGAGTTTGTTATCGAAATCAATCCAGAGGTACTTGTACTCATTTACTTCTTCAAGAATGTTCTCTTCAAAGAAGAACGTATGTTGGCTCTACTTCCTTTTATTATAGAAAATCATTATTTTGGTCTTGCTAGTATTGACTTGCATCCCTGCTACTCTACAAAAATGCTAAAGGGAATATAAGTGCATTTGCAATCCATGGGCCGATTTAAAAATCAATACAATATCATCAACATATAAAAGAAGCTTTATCACAAACTCCCCCAACCGAACACCATCTCCACCTTGCAGATTTAGCCACTCTTCCAATTTATCAATATATAGACCAAAAAGAGTAGGGGATAGAGGGCAAACTTGCTTGACTCTAATGTCACTTCTAAAGTTTTCTGAAATAACTACTGAGGTTCTAATTTTGACTTTCACTTCTTCATAAAGTCTATGGACAATGGCTCTATAATGCACAAGAATTTCAATTTCTTCCATTCTACGCCACAAGTTATCCCTAGGGATTGTATCAAATGCTTTTTTGAAGTCAACAAAGCAGCAAAATATGTCTTCTTTGTCCTCCCAAACCTTTTCAACAATGTGTCTCAACGTGATACCATGATACATTGTAGAATGTTTTGGCCTAAAACCCGCTTGTCCTCTTGCCCTCTTTTCTTTTACTTTTGCCCACTTACTAATTTCGTCTTCTACCATGCTACCAAAAAGCTTTGCAAACAAAGGATTGATCATAAGTGTTCTATAGTTGGATGGATTATTAATGTCTCCACTTTTAAGAAGGGGTATTGTTAGGCTAGTTGTCTAGTCTCTTGGGAATCTTTGCTTAATGATGTTGTTGAATATTTCCATGATGTGCGGAGCAAGAGCATTCATTCCCCATTTTAGATACTCTGCTTGAAGTTCAACCAAGTACTTTTCCTTTCCTATTTTCAGCTTCTTAATTCCATTCTCCACCTCCTGTAATGTGAAGAGCTTTAAATTTGTGTTGATCCTAGGGGGGCTCCGCCTCAGATTCTTTCTCATATAGTTGCCTTGCATATTCAAACGATTGATTGGCTGTAATATTATTTTCAATTTGCTTCTTCCTTGGTTGTAGTTCCTGCCAGAAAAGCTTTGGATTATTCTTTCTTAAATATATTAACTCTGCTCTCCTTGTTTGCATGAACTCATCTTTTTTTTCTTTTAGTATCTGCTTATATAACTTTACATTCATCTTCTCCTTTCTTGCCTTTTTCAAGGTTCTTCTTGCCATTTTGCATTCCTCAACAAACCAAGCATTTATAGGAAAACAATTTTATTCTAATTTCCTATTTTTTTGCTCTTTTGCACTTCTCAAGTGCACTTTGAATTATGTTTGTTAACTCATGACTATTGAAGCTTTTGAAACCAGTGTTCTCCTTCCAAATTAATCTCTCTAACATTGTCTTGAAGATAGTACAATTTTCTTGTGTTAGAAGAATTTTGCCCCCTGATAATGATTGTCGAGAGCATTGGGTTTGGGTTTTCCTCCTATGCTACCTTTTTCTAACCATGGCAACCTTATATAAATTGAATTATGTTTTAATTGATTTAATTAAAATTATTTATTAGAAAATAATAGAAATATATATATTAATAATAAATTTTTCTAAATAATAATTCAAAATTTGTTTAATATATATATATATATATATATATATATATATATTTAATGTTTAATTTTTTATTAATAATAATAATTTAAAATAAAATTATAAATTATATATATAAAATGTATTATAAAATATATGTCTTAACTTATAATTTATTTAATTAAGATTAATTATTAACGTACACCGAAAATAATGGAAGAGTGTTTCAAAAGAACGTCCATGGAGGATGACAAACACGTGTCACGCATACGACAGTATACAGATAGCCGAAGTGCCGAGAGGAGCCCTCCTTTTTCTATCATTTTAATTCCACCATCATCATCCTTATTTCAATTTAAATTGCTTCTCTGGCCACAACACTGATTGCATATATGGAAAAGTGGGAGAAGAAAAGAGAACATTCGGTTCACGCGCACTCGTGAAATATTATTTGGGGTGGAAGTTGACCCGCGCACATATCGAGATGGAATCAAGGGAGTTAAGGCGCGTCACTCCATCGCTCACTGCATCCGTGGTCCCAACTTACAGGCCATGATTCCTTAACAGAAAATATTCGGTTCAGGCCGGCATTGGTGAAATATTATTCAGGGTGGGAGTTAACCAGCGTGAATGAATTTACTACGTCACTGCATTCATCATGAGCAGTGCAGTCTTAAGTTTTCAAGGCTTTCAAATTTAAATTTATTTAATAAGAATTAAATAATTTTAATAGGTGTAATTATTTAATTTTTGAATCCCTCACATAAAGATTTATTTTGTCAATATTTTGAATTAGCTAGTGTGATTCATTTAAGGTTAAATGATAAAGAATATCTTATCAATCTCAAGATAAATAATGAAAAAACCTTTAAAAAATCTATATAATGAAAAGAAAAAACAAAATAAAGTCTCTAACACTTGGTAAAAGGAATTTTAAAACTTGATAAAAAGAATCTTAAAACTTGATAAAAAGAATCTTAAAGCATAGAAGATTAATAAATAAAAAAATTGATAATAAAATAAAATATTTTAATTTAAATTTCACATTTAAAAAATAACTTTTTATATAGAAAAGAATTGATAAAAAATTAAAATAAATTATTTACTTAAAATATGAAATATTTATAAAATAAAAATAAATATAGAATATTATTTTGGTTTATAAAAATATTTTAATAAATATATATTTATTTTGTAAATTATATTTTATTTTTATTGGATATTTATTTATTTTATAGATAGAAAACAACAAATGAAAAAATTCAATTAGCTTAGAATATATACGTAGAAAGAGTGGACATATATACATTAAATGTGACTTCTTCATTACTGTAAAGTCTAAATAGATTTGGACCCGCTACGTCCTCTCTGCAATGCAACAATATTATCAAAATATGCATTAAACTCTAGAATTACACACATAATATCCTTAGAGAGTCGTGGAGCCATCCCATTAGTTAATCATAATGGAACTCAGTACAAAGTTTCTTCCATTATATGATTTATCACTTCTTGATTACTTATACTAATAAAGAAAAAAACAAAAACAAAAAAAAGGAAAAAAAAAAAAAACTGCAAGCTGATAGTGTAGGCGAGCTATATTTTCTATGCTATCGGGCCATAAATGAATGGCGGGTGTATATGCCCACTGTTAGATTTCAGCCTTAGTAAAATCGAATAATAAGCATATACGCCCGCCCAGGGGTTAAATTTGACGCCCGTCTGCCCGTTTTTAAGTCTTTTACCCGTAAAATACGTTCTCATTTCAAATATCCACGTCAGCGGTAACTTTCTATTAATTTTTAAAACCGTCAATTTGACGGGCATGTTTGTAAATGAAAAGTTTTAAGTTTTTTTTAATAATTTTTTGATATATATATATATAACATCCAAGTCGGGAATCGGGATCGGTAATAGGTATAAATAGTGAAGACTGAACTTTGAAGTGACTGTAGACTGTAAGTTGGCTCACTGGCTGTACTAGTAGGCTGTAAGTTGGCGGCCCGCGGGCGGCGAGGGCAAGTTGCAACTGCCGTTACCCAGAGTCTAGAGACTACAAATGTGTGACGCGTCACGCGTCCACCAACTTTCACGAATGGAAATAAATTCTGAGCCTGGAACATTTACCACTGGTGACTGTTCCGCCGCCCGCGTGTTCAAGTCTCAAGATATGGAAAGATATCATATGGAAACAGGAAACTTAATTAACAAGTTACAAGCCTCTTACAAGGTGAATCGGAAATTGGCGGGGATTGATGGCGTTAAAGTCGACGTTATTCATGTTCGTGCCTCATTTTATCAATTTTATTTTACCTTTTTTTCATAATCTATTTGACATTAAAGTCAATTGTATGTAATTAACCCGCTATCTTATTTTATTCACAGGTCCTGGAGCTACTGTGCCAAGAGCTGGGCAGTCGGGTTGATCTAAATAAAGCCTATTTCGAGGGTTTGAGCGCTTCTGTGCGCAAGCACTTTAATGGAAATGGAGTTATCGCCAGCATGGAGCATGGCAGCGATTTCGTCTACCTCGGCACAGACCAGATCTGCATAGGCCGAGTTGGTAAGCCATCTTAAAACCTCGCATTTTTTTATCAACAGACAATTTTCTCATGGATAAAGCGTGCTCTGCCAATCTTTTACACACGTTGTCGTAAGAAGCTACAATTTCGTTTTTTCCAAAAGTCTGGAAAGAAATTTTTATAGTAAAGAGCGTTTCATCATTTTTATATTTTAGAAATGTATTCTACAATTTTTTACATTTTGAAAAAAAATTGACCACCAAAAACAAAAAAAAACAAAATCCCATGATAAGGAAACTTAACACACACTCACTTAAATTTAAATTTCATAGGAAAGTATTTAGTTTAGAGTTTCTTTCATTGTATAACTACATACCTATTTTTAATTATTTATGGGAATTTTGGTGGAATTTAAAAAGATTTTGACTATTGAGTCTGCAGCATGCGTTGGATATTGTTTCATTATGTAGAAAAGCTGGATTTTGATGAAACTCTGTATATGTCTATTAATTTTTTATTCAAATAAATATATTAATCTTCAAGATTAACTTAATCTCCTGATTTGGGCTTAGATAAATTTATTGGTTAATATTTTTTATAATAAAATAGAGCTGTAATCAAAATGACGACCTCCAGTATCTAAAATTTTGGGTTATTGTACAGGGGACGACTTCTGTTAGCTTTATCATTTTTTTGGTGGGTCTCAATAACTTATTTCAGTTAGCTTTATCATTTTTTTGAAATATTCCTAAATTTAAAATAGTTATTAGCTTCAATTAATATACAGCAAATTTATGAGGCTAGCCCCTGCCCCAACTCAGCCTAGTGAGCCTACCAAAGAGAGAAAACGATGCCATAAAACTTTAAAAGCAGTACTCACCAATTAAAGTTATGTTTTTCTTGGTTGTTTAAGATTTATTTTTCATATAAAAATGAATTTAGTTTTTGAAAAACCTAAAGCATATAATACATACAAAATTCAGAAATCAAATTTGGAATGTCAACAAATTTATACTAGAAAACCACCCAGTAGTAGAACAATGAGACCTAGGTAGACTATGGCAAAATTTATAAACAATTACACCAAATTATCAGAACTTATCTTAAATTAATATATTCTGAATACTGATACACTTAACTCATAATAACCTTAAGTAAACAACATCTCCATAAAATGACAGGCATTATAAAATATAGGATTAAGTAGGGTTAAGATAACTCCAAACAGAGGCACACCCCATAGTCACCTAATTTGCCAAAACTGTCCAGGAATAGAACCTGGTTCTAATTCCCTGCAATATTATGTGACTCTGTCAGGCGATCAATCTGCATTTTGATTACCATCTTAAACGATCATCAATTTTGTTGTCTGGAATTAAAACAATTTGTTATTATTACAGAGATTGCATGCTTGCAGAAATCTTCTCAACACATTAATATTCTGTCACATTTATTATTATTATAGGTAAGCTCTGTCCTCAGACGCATGACCTTTTTGTTGGTAATTCCCCTGGGCCCTAATTCACTGTTTTGTTTCACTGGCACTGGCCCCCTACAATAAAAACTTATAAATGACCTCTCCTTGTAACAGCTGTTATATTGTTTAGTTTTGGATTTTTGTTGTAAAATTTCATTTGTTGGATTAGTTAATTGAATTTGTTAAAGATGTATTTTTATAGTTTTATTAAATGATTTATTTAGATTTATTTTTAGTGTTTGGGATTTTCAGTAGCGTAACAGTGCAATATTATTTTTTTAATATGGTTTAATTTGATGAAATGAAATTCATATATACTAAATACTTTATTTTTTTTATATAGGTATTATATATCAAAAATGTCTTCAAAAAAAGGAAATCAACTTTCTATCAAAAAAAATTTTGGATGGTCTAATACATCTCAAGCTTCATTGCCTAATAAAGAAGATCATGATTTTGATCTAAATGAAGATTTAGATGTCTTGGGGCATAATGAAGAATATGATATCTTGGAGCATAATGAAAAAAGTGATGAAGAATTTCACCACGGAGAACCTACCACCCAAAAAAAAAGAAAAATGAAAGTAAAAAGAGAGTTTCGTGATCAGTGGAAAACTAAGTATAAGTGGTTGAGAGAGGCAAAGCATGAAGGAAAAACAGTTATGAAATGCATATATTGTGAAATGCATAAGGCAATGGGGCCATGGGGAATTGGGACTGGTTGCTCTACATTGCAGCATGATTCTATAATTGTTCATGCTAATTCAAGCATTCATAAACTCTCACAGGCAAAGTGGATATGTGGAAATGAGAAGAAGGCGAAGTCTATTACAGAACACATTGCATGCATTGATGATATGAACAAAGAAAGAGTCATCACTACTATGAAATTAGTATATTGGATGGTACAAGAGGATCTACCACTTTCAAAATATGAATCTCTTTGTTTGTTTACAATGTCTTTACACATGCCTAATATGCCAAAGAACAAAGAGTACACATCATATGCAAATCACATGGATGCAAAAGAATTCCTTTTCGCTATATCTCAGTACCTTGAAGAGCTACAAACTTCCAAAATGCTAGATAGCCCTTTTTTTTCATTGATGTTAGATGAAAGTACAGACCGTAGTTTAGAAAAACATCTTGTGGTTTATGCCACGTTTTTAAACTCAAAAGGATTGGGTCCTCCAATTTCACAGTTTTTAAAGCTCATAAATGTTTGCGATGGAAGAGGGAAAACAACTTATGATGCAATCAAACATTTAATGGAATCAAGGGGCCTTTCAACAGAAAGATTGATAGGAGTTTCCACAGATGGCGCTTCTTCAATGGTTGGTAATGAAAATGGTTTTATCACTTTCTTGAAGAAAGATGTACCTAATCTTGTAGGTGTTCATTGCATTGCTCATCGTGAAGCCTTAGCTGCATCAGATGCTTCAAAAAAAATACCTGAATTATTATTTGTTGAGAAATTAGCAAATAAGGTATATTCTTGGCTGCAAAATTCTACGAAAAGAAATAGTCAACTTATTGCTCTACAGGAACTTATGCAACTTGAAACTCTTCAAGCTCTTCAAATCCATGGAGTTAGATGGCTTTCAAGGGGACACGTCATTGAAAGACTTGTTGCACTTATGCCTCCCATATTAACATTGTGGAAAAATGAAAGAAAAGACTCATGGTATGATAAGGCAAGAATTTTTTCAGTACAATTTTGTTTACATATGCTTGCAGATATAATGTGTGAATTAAACAAGTTGAACAAGCAATTCCAAGAAGAGTACATTGATGTCGGCTCTTTAGGGGCAGCCATAGATGTCACGGTAAACACTTTGAAAAGGTGGTTTTTAAGAAGCGACACATTTGCAGATGGCACATGTTATTTATCTAAATTTATAGATGCCTCTAAATTTGGCTTTTTAGAAATTTGTGATAAGGAGGGGCTTGTTCACAAGCATGAATTAGGATTTGTATCAATTCCACATGCATATGATGATTGTGTTGATATACAAAAACAATCATGGAAACCGTGTATTGAAGGTTCAATAGAAAGTTGCAAACAACTTGCAAAAGATTGTGTTCAAGCTCTTGTAGAGAATTTGAACGGAAGATTCCCTGATCTTGCATTTTTCAACTCAGCAAAATTGTTTAGCCCTTGCCATTATTTAGAGGATGTTCATGGCAGAGAACGAAATTCAAAGCGTTGGCTCGAAAAGATTTTTCAACACTTACAACATCCTTATTATCAAAGTGAAGAAAACAAAACTACATTTGATTTTGAGGCTTGTTTGAAAGAGTTGCATCCATTTGTTGACACTCTTCGTGTTAATTGCGAGGGATCATCCATGAAAGATGCATGGAGGACTTTTTATGTTACAGGGTTGCATACAAATTTTCCTCACATGTCAAAATTATGGCAGGCGATACTTACTATTCCTGCAAGTACAGTTGCTTGTGAGAGAGGATTCTCAAGACAAAACATAATAAAGGATGTCCGAAGAACAAAGCTATCATTAGTTGCATTGGATGCCTTGATGCGGGTGTCTCTAACAGGGCTTGATTCATCTATGGTGGAATGGGATAGGGTATTTGACATCTGGAAAGATGCTAAAGAAAGGAGAATCTTAAATATTTAAAGTTTTTGCTTTTATTTTTATGTTTGTAATAGTGGTGTTTTGACAATTACCTCTTTTGGTGAAACTGTCCAAAATTTAGTTTGTGTACATGGTGATATTGAATCTACTTTTTGAACATTTACATAGTTCATGCACATTATGTTTTTGGTTTGAAAATTATTTCACAACTATTGTTCTTTTAATGGGATTAACATGGTAGACTTACACCACTTCACTTTCCCACGAGATTTTTTTGGGAGGCAAGACGAATAGATTCAGTCAAAGTTCTTTGCACCTGCATAATTGGAGGGGGCATTATAATGGGCAGGAAGATATATTTTTATAAAATGCTGTTGCGCTTCAAATTCTCATGCTTGCTCCTTTTCTTCTTCTTTTGGCTTCGTGCAAGCTTCCTCAGCTCAGGTTTGAAATCCAATAACACCCTTGTTTCTATTTTATAAGTGAAATCAATGGTTGCAGTCTGATATTCTTTATACCAAAATACACTGTTGCAATCTGATGTAAGTGAAATCAATGGTTGCAGTCTGATAATTCTTTATACCAAAATACACTGTTGAAATCTGATGCTGAAATTCAAACTTATACAGGTTTCTAAAAATATTGATTAAAGAAAAATATTGATCAAAAGATCTTAGCTTGAGTGATTTGATGAAAAATTTGTTTTTGAATTGTTTGGTTCATAAAAATATTGATTAAAAGATTTTAGTGTGAGTGGTATGGTGAAAATTTTATTTTTAGTAAAGTGATTCAAGATTTTCAAAGACATATTGTGACTGACCCATTTGTAAGCTTTATAAAATAGTTGTATTTGATATAAAGTCAATTTGAAGTAAACTTCAATGCCATACGAAATTACAGATTCTCCTAAAATACTCATTCTGATTAATAATAACAAAAAAAAATGATATCCTACCTGAGTGGTAGAGGTGCTCTGCATTCTGTCATGTGCTGAGCTGGGTTGATCTCCTTGATAGCTCATGTTTAATAAGTAGTATTTGAAAGTGCAAAATCAGAGGGTTTTTTTTGAATCCCATGAGTGGTTATCCAGGTTAAGATGTATCCATCTTCTGTTTTTTTTATTTGAGATCCACTGTTAACCAAAGGCCGAGTAGTTTGAGAAATTACCTTATGCAACCTGAGCAAATGCCAGAGTGTCTTGAAAGTATTCAATTGAAATTTGATGGTAGTGATTTAGCAGTGATGGCTGTAACTACCTGCGTTCAATCCACTGAGTGGTCTGTCCAGAACGATGCGAATACCACCAAACGTTTCATCAAAGCTTCAGATACCTCTTCGTTATTTCAGATTGTAAAGGCGATTGACGGAGATGGTTACAATCTTTATTTGTGCCCTTGCAATTGCAGACTTGTTTGTAGCCCAGTCGGAATTTACGTTGACGATGGTGGGAACAGATGGCTGCTTATCGGTAATTCAGCGGAGTCTCTGCGAGTCCACTTTCATAAGAATGAATGAATGAGAGACAACCGATTAAAAGAGAGTCGTGGTGTCGTAGAGAGCTGTGTATATGTTGTTAGTGCTATTCCACCAATAAATAATGCGCTCTGCAGTTTTTTTGGGCATGTAAATGTCTAGAGAATGACCGTGTGGTCATTCTCTATTTATCCAATTTACAATAATAAGAAGAGATTTCAATTAAATTTATATGATAATGATTTCTTGTTTTCGTTTTCTTAAACGGTGGGAAACCTATCAGATTTGAGCAGTTAATCTGGCCCAGGAGAAGCAATTTAATGATTTTTATTTATAAATTAAAAAATAATTAATTTAAAATTAATAATATTTAAACTAAATAAAATAATTTTTTAAATTTGGAAGAGAGATTGAAGCATCCTTGGTACTACCATAACCGCCGAGTAAATGCCCCTCCTGAAGTTGTCATCCTCTGTGAAAAAGCCGCATACAATTGGCAGGGATTCATGATCAGCAGGTCTCAAAACAAAGTGTAGCAATGAGACTTGAGCCGAATTGTACAACAAAAAATGAAAAATTTGAACAATTATGAGTACAATTTGAAATTAGATAAAACTTGTACAAATAAATTTTAAAAGTCATATGATGGGCAGTTTAAAAATAAAAACGTCATAAAAAAATTCCTTGACGGGTAGGGTCACCCGTCAAATTTAACCCCTGCACCCGCCCGTTCATTTATGGCCCAATAGCATGGGATTTATTGATCCCCGATAGTGTATGTGTGTTTTTCCTTTTATTTCCGTTATGATGACTTTGTTATCGACCAACTCTGAAGGTGAGCAATTATTTCCTATGCTATTGGGTATTCAATGCGGTTTAAGAGTACTATGATGGGACCTCAGCGAGCAATCGCTTAGAAACTTCACCATACATGCATGGGCATGTAACGGGACAACTCTCCGGCCCAGAAAGGACTTCAGCGTCACCGGAAAATACTGACGCGACCTGCAGGACCTCCAATGTCAGACGAATTGGATGGGCCGGACGAATTGGGCGCGCGCCGAACAGTGGATCGATTTGAAATTTGAATTTATCTGCATTCATTGTGAAAATTTGCAATGTATCTGCTTTTCTCATTCTCGTTCTCATTCTCAGACAGAGGGCACCAAAAAAAGCAAAACGATTCATCTGTAGCTGCTTTATGCCTTGGTCCTCATACTGTTCACATATATTTTTCTTGATATTTATGTGAACCACATGCACAGATTTGGCTTTCTTGGCATTGAGTTTGGTGTTTCTGCGGCTTGCAAACGCCCAGGCTTAACTGCACAAGTGTTTAAGCATAATGAATGGGAAGCCATGGCCAAAAACAGCAGCGAGTTGTGCGGGACGAGAGAAGGATTCTTGGACAAATATGAAGATCAGGTTGAGAATCCATGGCGGCAGATGAAGTGGATAGGAGGTAGCTGCCTGCCCTCTAAAAGGTCATCTCACTGAGAAGCTCGACGATCGCAACAATTTCCGTAGAGGTTTCGCCCTCTGATTTTCCAACGATGTGCAGGACAAAACGCACATCTTGGCGTGGCTTCTGCCTTCCAAGGCGATCGATATCCATCGCAGACAGCGATGGGTTCTGCTGGATCTAGTTGCTAATGCATTCAGCACCAGCCTAGCCTGGTTTCTTCGCATGTACCCCTTCGATTTCATCGACATTCACGCCTTCGAAGTCGATTCCAAGCTCCTGCAAAAGCCGAGCCTGCTTGGTTTTGACAAAGAGTAACGTGGCACAGACGAATCCCTCCTCCCTCACTGTAAAGGCCACTCCCCAACCTCCGCACCAGCTGCACTACAGCTTTGTGTCAGACTGAGATGATAAAGCCAGCAATGTCATAAATATAACGAGGTTTATGAAAGGGGAGCTGCAATTGAAAGCGACTGATACAGTGGTTGTAAAGATGGACATCGAGGGAAGCGAGTGGCCGATTCTGAGGCGATGGCTCAGCGATCCAGAGATGCCTCTCATTGTGGACGAGCTCTTTGTGGAGGTTCACTACAATCACCCATCCATGTGGAACTACTTGGTAAGATCACCAGGCAAAATGCGAAAAAAGCTTCTTGCAGATCTCAGATGGCATGGCTTCTACGCCCACTTTTGGCCCTAACTCATTAACCTACCTCACGCCCTCCTTTCACGTTCACCGTTGTTGCTCTCTTTCCATTGACCATTTGCCATCTCTGATCATAAAAAGAAAGGAACAAGACATAATCACATGGAATTACTGGCCGGTTTTATTCTTGGAGGGATCTTATTTAGTTTTCTTTTTCGCTTTTATTTATATTTTTGCAATTAGACACAGGTTGACAATCATGCTAGAAAAGTGTTGGGCGTTTTGAATTGATAGAGCTAGTCTGCTTTTTATGATACTTTGTAAAGTAGAAAGTATGGGTAAGTTTGATTTAAGAAAAGTTCTGAGTTGATAGTTGAACATCCTTCAAACGGCACTGTAAATTTGGAGTTCACCAGAAATTGCAGCGTTTGGCTTATGGAACCCCTGACCAATTTAAAATAAATTGTACTTTGGTCAGAGATAACAGTCGAACATATTTAAAATAGATTATTATGGATAAGTAGTAAGAGAAACGGTTTAGCTTATGAAGGCTTAAGCAAATTAAAACAAGTGGTAATCGATAATAAAAAAGAGAGAGAAATGATGATCATTGTGAAGAAAAGCGTTGCATGTCTTTAAGCTTTTGAAGTCGTCTATAGAGATGTTGTATTTCATATGTATTTAATATTAAATTTTAATTATAAAATGGGTTTATAATTTTTATTTTTAATTTATATATTAAGATAAAAGTGGAAGAAGATAAATCAGCTAAAATAAAAATAAGACCAAAAAACAATTATGTGAGAGGGTGAAAACAATACAAATTAGATTAAAATATTATAATTATTTAAAAAATAAAATAAAAAATAAGATGTAATATTTAAAAAATATAAGTGAATTTTTTTTATTATTAAGTTGTTGATTTTGAATTAAAAGAATAATGAAAAAGAAATAACATCTTATTATTGGTCTTCTACAAAATATTTTTAGTTTTAAATTATATATATATATATATATATATATATATATATATTAGGAATTTAAACACTAAGCATTTACATGTATAAATTTGAAAATATATTGATTTTGAAAAAATGTCATTTTCATTTACATATACAAATTTGAAAATATCTTGATTTTGACAAAGTGTCATTTTTCTAAGATTCATGAAACTTCCATTGTATAGAGCATTTCATTTAAGGATCATTCCTACCACATAGTTTCTCATTTCCTAAGATGACTCTATAGCATCTTAAGATGACCCTATAACATTTTGAATTTCTTGGTTGAAGAGAAATCCAAGTTATTCTTCTAAGATAACTATGATAATACATTCTTCAAGCTATTTGTTAGGATATTTGTTATGATCTTATAAATTGAGTAATTAAGAAATTAGTTTATAGTCCTCGAAAGATTTCAGAAGATTTTTCTTTAGAATTAGGGCTTTAAATGTCACATTTAGAGTTTTTGGATTCTTTAATTAACTCTCAACAAATTAGTCTCCAATAAAATTTTATAGAAACCCATATAAAATTCCATTATCTTTTCTTCACCCTCAAGAAATCCTCTTCCAACATGTGATAGACACCCCAATAAATTTAATTGTCGAAGTGTGTTTGAAGAAAAACCTTTGCCTCTTTCTTTAACTCCCAACAAATCCTCGTCAAACATGTTATAGAAACCCAAATAAAATTCCATCACCTTTCCTTACCCCTCAACAAATCCTCTTCCAAGATGTTATAGAAACCCAAATAAAATTCCATCATCTTTCCTTAACAATTAGCAAATCTTCCTCTAACAAGGGGCTATGTGTAAGTATGTCCGAGCTTATTTTGGAGTTGACACGTGTCCCTCTTAAAATAAAAATAAAATATTCTCTAAATAGAAAAGCAATGTTGGCTATAACCAACATAGACCAACACACATTAAAATGGTTTTTGTTTGTTATTAATATATTTTTAATTCTAAGTGAATAGTAATTCATAAAATTCACAAAATATCTTCATTTTATACCCAATGTGAAGCAAAGTGCTAAAAATTTCTCTTATGTGATTTCTACCGAAAGACTTTGCTTAATTTATTATGGATCAGATATTAATATATTTTTAAGTATACCTGAATATTAATTCATATTAAAATATTTTATTAGTAACTCACAATTAAAATATTTTATTAGTAACTCACATTAGATATTTATTATACACGACATTAAAATATTTTTTTTAACATTATATATATATATATATATATGAAATTTTAACCTTTGTTATTGGGTTCCCAAGTTTTGACAACCAATGGTATTTGAAACTTCATATATATTTGTATACGAAAAAAATGTTAAAAGAATATACTTTACTATTGTATATAATAAAATATCCAATGTGAATTATGAAAATAATATTTTAATATGAATTAATATTGAACTATACTTAAAAATAAAAAGTTTGAAGTGGTATGGTGTTAGTATTTTATAGTTTAGTGTGTGTGTGTGTGTGTGTGTATATATATATATATATATATATATATTTTCAAATCCAACAAAGATTTTTTGGACATACAAGTTTAAGTTATGTAATCTCTATAGCATTCAAAAATACAATTAGACAATGAAATGCTACACATTATTTTTGCATTCTAAAATAAGTTTTCACCTGAAGAAATTTAACCCTTCTCAGCTCATGTTAGATTCGTACTTAAGATAGATCTATGCTACTAAAATACATGTTATAGATACCCAAATAAAATTCCATTATTTTTCCTTAACCCTCAACAAATCCTCCTCCAACATGTTGTAGATAATAAAATAAAATTCCATTCTCCAATTACATCCAAAACAAGATTTTTGATTGTCCAATTGTATCAGAAGCAAGACTTTTGGCTTTTTGAATAAGCACTTCACTAATTTTATTTATTTTGGATATTTCAGCTTATTGCCTCAATGGGTGCATCATAATGAAAAGGTAAGTGGCTAGGTTGAGAGTTACACATCACACTTCATGTTTAGATTTATACAGATCTTGATGCAATGTAAGCTATATAAATTTTTGGAGTGCTAGAAATTATAATGCCCTAATTTTATTGAACAAAGTTGATTGTGCAATAACAATATGACCCTATAATAATATATAAGGGCAAAGGATATTATGATGCGATAAGGGCTTGGAACCAAGGATGGATCTAGAAGGTTTGAATTCTAGTTAATTTGATCATGCATTCTAGTTACTCAAATGAAAAAAAATAAATAGCTTTAAGCTAGTTCTTTGGTAAGGAATTTTTAATTGATTGAACATTTTAAATGTCTATTCTCTCTTATTTTGAAATGAACAATCCAACAATGCTCATGTCATAAAACAAAGACAATATTGATTCATAATTTACTACAAACATATATGGAAGATGTTTAAACCCAAAAAAAAAAAAAGATTATGTAAAATAACAAAGGTAGATACCAAAATACATGAGCAAGAAAAAAAGGAAAACTCAAACTAGGAAAGTGTTCACCCATAATTGAAAATCATCAACAACTCCTTATAAATGAAATTTACTTTTCCACCAACATTATGAGCTATGCCCATATCAATGATGCCTAAATTGATTCCCATATTGGCTTTGACATTGCCAATGACAATCTTAGTACACTCTAACTCTCAACTTTTTGTTTGCTAGTTTTTGTGACTTTCATGACTAATCTATGGCTTGAGTAGCCACAACCTAGGGGCATCTAAGTCGTCAAAATTAGTAAGGGATCACACGTGGCTTGGGCCACACCAACTCTTAGCATGTATGGATTTTTGCCCACAGAGTTTCGAACCAGTGACCTTACACCATGGAGTGCCTTAACATAGCACTGTGTCACTGTTTACTCTATTCCTAGTGGGATAACCTAGCTCTCAACTTTGGTTGTTTACTTTACCCTCAATAAAAAATAGTCCACAAATCCGTGGAAGTTATCAAGGCCACAAAGAAACTTGTAAGAACATTAAGGGTTGCAACTACATTTTAAAGAATGAGCAAACAATTTTCAAGGAAAAATGAGAGCTTATATCCATTTTCAAATATGTCAATACATGGTTGATAGTGTTGGAAACAAAAATAACCCTAATGCAATTTCAAGTTATATCAAAATGTCATTCTTGCATAAATAAACATGTTCAATGATTTCTATCTTATGTTTTGTTACTCTTACAAGTTATCTTGGTCATTTAAGGATTTAAATCCCATCAATATACTCTTCAAACAATGGCAAGAAAGAATTGATGAACCGTGGAGATCAGTGAATGCTACGTCCATGGAATATTTGTAACAAATAAAACTACTACGTCCATGGAGTATTTGTAACAGGCAAATCCACCTAAAGGGATCACTTCTTGTCGACTCAACCGCGGAGTCTGACGTCGAGAATGCTGAAAGAATTGAACAAGTGACATCTCAATAACTATGGTACTTTAATAACAGGACTCAACCAATTAACCCTTAAGACTATATATATATATATATATATATATAAACTTTTCGAAACTATATAAAAAATTAATGTAAAGAAAATGAACTAATAGCAAGCTTAAATAATTTTACTTCCAACAAATCAAAATTATGACAATGTCTAATAATTAAAAAAAGGACTTGAAAAAAGAGAGTTAATAATCATAATAATTGTGTTGTCTTATAATAGTAACTTGATACACCTAGTACCATGATATAGCCCATTCAAAATGATAATTTGTGTTACATGCCTTGAAGTCATGATTGTAACTTAATATACCTAGTACCATTAGTACCATGATAGGGCCCATTGCAAGTGTGATTCTTTATCCCTCCTAGAAATTCATTGGATAAAAACTTGAAGTCACATGTTTTACCTAAAATTTTTGAAATATCATAGTTCTCTCTTTATATACAATTGAGTCTGGATGAAGGTACACAAATGCACACCTTTCCTCTCATTATTCATAAATTTACACCCACACTTCATATACAAAAATATTGATCCGCTAACTTTGCACTTCCACCCAACCTTAAGCTACTTTTCTTGGCTTTAATTCGCATGTATACATGCTCTCCTACCTGAAACTCTTTATAAGTGTTTTTTTTATCAACATATGTTTTTTGCCTATCTTGGGCAACCTTCAGATTCTATTAAACTTTCTTCACTGTCTGTTCCATTTCCACAAGCATATCAAGTCCTAGGATTAACTTATCTTCAAGATTGTTCCAATTTGTAGGTGTTCTGCACCTTTTTCCCTACAACACTTCATAATGGCTCATTTTTAAAGATTCATGATAATTGTTGTTGTATGAAAATTCAACAAATTGAAGGTATTCCTCCCATTTGGTTGGTTATTACATCACATACATTCGTAGCATATCTTCTAGGACTTGATTAACTCGTTCGGTCTGCCCATCTATTTGTGGATGGTATGTTGTACTGAATTGAATATGAGTGCCTAACCCAGTAAAAAGGGCTTTCCAAAATGCAGAAGTAAACTTTACATCCTGTTCAGAAATAACTACTTTCGGCATGCCATACAACCGAAATATCTCCCTCATAAATATATCTACAATTTCAACAATTTTGTAAGTATATGTGATAGGGATAAAATGAGTTTTTTCTCCCAACTTATCCACCACAACCAATAATTTTTCTTTCTGGATTTGGGCAAGCCTATTATAAAGTCCTATTGTAGCAGCTACAATCACCTTCCAAAATTTTTCCTTCGCTTTATTTTAGAGCCTCCCTCCTTGAAATCATAACAGCTATCCTACAATGATAAGGTACTTATGTTTATTTTTTTTTATCTGTCACTTAATAGCTTGTTTTCACTCACTTGTTCCGTCCCAAAATTTTGAATTTGATCCTCACAAAAGTCGTATTTGTTGTACTTAGCATAATGCTAATTTTCTCTTAAGGTTTTCAACATTATCTGAAGGTGCTCCTTATGCTCTTCTAAGTTCCTCGAGTATATAATAATGTCGTCAATAAAAATCAAAATAAATTTATCTAAGTAAGGGTGAAAATACTATTCATTTAACTCATGAAAGTTGCAGGGGAATTAGTAAGCCCGAACAGTAAGATGACAAATTCATACTGACCATAATGGGTTCAAAATGTTGTCTTGCAGATTACTCGCACTTTTATTTTGATTTGATGATACCTTGACAATAGATCAATTTTAGAAAACTGAGTCGCTCCCTTGACTTAATCAAATAAATCATCGATTCTTGGAAATATGTACTTGTTTTTAATAGTTAATTTATTTAGTTGCCTATAATTGAGACATAGGTGCAAGGTCCCATCTTTCTTTCTCACAAACAACATTGGGGCTCCCCAAGGTGATACACTTGGGCGAATGTACCCTTTATCTAGCAACTCTTGTAGCTACATCCTAAGATTTGTTAATTCAGGCATACTCATTCGGTAAGGGGATTTTGACACTGGGGTAGCTCCTGGAACTAGCTCTATATTGAAATCAATTTCTCTTTTTTTGGGAAGCCTGATAATTTTTTTCGGAAAGACATCTAGGAATTCTTGTTGTCACACATGTGAACCTTGTAGTATTCATCATCATGTAGAATCAAAGAATATCAAGGTTACTTTCTATGATCACCTTATAGTACCTGGACCTATTTCTGAGCGCTATGTTGCAGATGGTCTACTTCAATATGCCATCGAGTATCATGAATATGAGTTGTCAAGACTGTATTCTTTATAGCAAATGATTCAATCCGAGGTAGTGATTGTCACTATTATGATGCCATCATGTTATTATTGAGATCACTGTATGACATAGACCGAAACTGTGGGAGACACCAAAATTGTTGATATGTACTCGAGTTCTGAACGCTTCATCTTTTGACTGAGATTACTTGATCCTAGAACTTTAGATAAGGATCCAAATCAACCTTGTTGTAGGACTAAATTGTCTTGTTGTTGTAGACTTTCTCCTTAATTATATAGAAAAAAGCCCTTACCATTGTATATTGTTGTTGTAGACTGATCCTTCAATCCCTGAAGTAGGTTTTGAAACACAAAACCCTTCAACTTTCTTTGATGCCCTTCTTGAAAAATGATCCTTGAATATCTCTTTTTGCCTCCCTTCCTTTGACTTCAGCACCTTAGCTTTGATACCATGTTGAAGAATCTAGGGCAAATTATGTTAATAAGATTCTTCTCACCAGGATAACTATTTGTGAGGTATTTTTAACTGTTTCTTATTAGCACTATCTTCGCTTTTTATTATTAGAGTGCATTCTTAGTTCATCAAATAGTTACCAAAACCAAAGAGACAAGGACACAAGATGTTGGCTTTCTGCCAAGGCCAAAACCTCTCACTCTTTAAGAGGAAAACCCAGTACACAAAATTTTTCTTATAGAGATTCCAATTGCCGAATACCAAGGCCATTACCCTTGATCTATTAGGCCACTCCAATACCAAGACACCAATCCTCTTCTTTGTCGCTGCTGAGATCATCATCATCACTGTTGCTTCACTGAGGTCATCATTATTGCACCGCATATATCATTATAGTTGCACCATTGCAACACCTTTATTAAGATCATTGTTACTCTTCCACTAAGATCATTGCTGCTCCTCCATTGAGACTTTCACCATAACACCGAGATCTTTATACTAAGATATGTATATATATACCAAGATCTTCATCATGCTTATGACTATGTATTAACTATGATTACTTCTATGCTCAAATTATAGTTGCATCTTAAATGTATGCCAAGACAGAGAGTGATAGTTTAAGATCCTCCTCTTCACAAGAATGTCGAGACTATATGTTGAGACAAAGGTATGCCAAGAGTATATTACTGACAGATCTTCATTACACATATGTGGACAATAGGACTACATCTTAGTATGTCAAGACATTACTTCATTAATACTATGAGGAGGCCGAGACATCACCGAAAAACACAAAGATCCTTATTCATCCACAACATTGAACTACTGTACTCATCGGATATTTCTGAACCACTGTACTTGTCCAAGATTTCAAAGGATCCGAGTTCCTATCCTTCTTATAATGTAGATCCTTTTCACGCCTATATATAGTGGTTTGCCTTGTATATATGCCGACACGAGAGAGGGAACCATTGTGTCTCTTTACTTGAGCCGACATGATTGTTTTTTATTCATTTTGCAGGCCGAGATGACAAAGAAGATTGTGCTTATCATTTGGAGGGCTTCTTGACATTTCTATAGACTTGTATACATTAAACATAAGCTCAAGAAGAGCTTCTTCATACATGACATTGACTCTTTGACTTAATAATAAATCCTAAGTCTCTCAATGTGAGCCACTAACAAATAAACCTATTGCTCAAGAAACCCACGCAACAAGGCATACAAAAATAATTTTATTTCTTTTATTTCATCATTTACAAAGATCATTTCATTATGAAGACTGAACCTAGTTACACCTTTTTCAACACAATGTCACATTGTGACTAAGATTTTCTCAATATGAAAATTAACCATGGCCCAACGTCACATTGTCACAAAGATTGGCTTGATTTGAAAATCAATCATGCTCAAGAATGGTCAACCACGGTTGAATGCCACATTGTGACAAATATTTTTTGAATATGAAAATGAACCATGGTCAACCACGGTCAACCATATTTATTTTAGGGTTTATAATATTTATATTTCAGTTTATATGCTTTGGGTTTATAATATTAATCCCTTGGGTTTAATATTATTGCCTTGGATTTATAATAACTAGGGGTTTTAGAAAAATATATAGCATTTTATAAAGATAGATGTTTTCTCTTTGTATTAACATTTTAATGTGGAGAATATGAATCATAAATAAAATATTTCAATGTCAACTACTTATAAATTATATAAAACAAGTGAAAATAAAAAATATTATAATTAAAACAATTTTTTTAGTGTGTTTCCCAAAACCAACCTCGATCCATTTAACTATGGATCTACCAATACTAGTCCAAAGGAATAAAATATCTAAAGGTGCAAAATTTTCCTTGAATTTTACATTAAAAAATGTTTGCATTTTGAGATATTTGATCCCTCTCAATCCTTGGTTTATATATATATATATATGGGGAGAGAGATTAGATCATATCGACTAGATTTTTATATGTACTGACATTTTAATGTGGAGATTGAGAGTCATAAATAAAATATTTTAATGTGAACTACTTATATATTATATAAAACAAGTGGAAAAAAACTTATAGCTAAAATATTTGATTAGAGTGTTGGTCAAAACTAGCATAGATTCATCTTAACACTGGTATATATTATATAAGACAAGTGAACAAAAATAACTTTTTTAAGTTAAAAATTTACTATTTTGTTGCTCAATATTACCACAGATTCATCATAATTCTAGATCTACCAAGAGCTTAGAGGAATCAAAGCTCCATATGTATACCTTTACTCAAGTTTTACACTTAGAATGAGATTTGCAATTTGACAGATTTGATTCCTCTATGTGCTTGGTAAATCTGGATTCAAAATGGTTCTATCCTAATTTAAATATGAAATTTATAATTTGTTCATCTATTTTTATATACCCTAAAATAATTGTAGTATCACTTTATTTCTTTAATATATACTAAGTTTATTTAAATATTTTATTTTGGTTATTTACATTTCTTCATTTATCCTATAAAAATGCTTCACCAAAACATTATCACATATTGATTATTTTACTTTTATTTATTTATGATAATTATAAGTAAAATATTTTTATGTTCATATTAAAAACATAATTTTATATATAGAGAAAAAAATTAATTTAAATTAAAATATTTCTTATATTTTTATTTTTTATTAGCCTATATATATAACCTTATGGATATATGTTTTCTATTTCCAAATATGTGGCATGTATTCACATTTTAAAGTAGAGAATATGAAACATAAATAATTTAATGTCAAAAATTTATAGTTAAAATAGTTTATCAATATAAATTTATAGATTTACAAATAGTCAAGACAAATCAAACTTCTATAAGTGCAAACCTTTCCTCAAATTTTTCATTTAAAAATCATTTGCATCTCAAAATATTTGATTATTTAATCATTTATGGGTAAATGAATCTACTGGTTCCATCACAATGAAACTCAATTATTTTTAAATTTTCAAAACTTTATATTATGGTATGCTATTAAACACAATATTACAATTTTTGTTTTTAATTTATTTATTTTAGAAGTGTTTTGGGAAAAGGGATATTGAGTTTATATTAACCATTTCGTGAAAAAAAAAAAGTTAATTTGGTATAATTCTTTTTTTTTCTGGTTTTTGAAAGATAGTGAAAAAGGAGCAAGGTGGGTAACTTGGTTGGTTTTGTCTCCCGCATTATTAAGTTTGAAGTTTGGAGGCGATGGTTTAAAAAATACTAAGATTTTGAAGTTTATGAAATGGAAAAATTACAATTGCTCTCGCTTTTTCTGTAGGTTGATTTTAAACTTCTCATGGTGTTTGGAGGCGATGGTTTAAAAAATACTAGGATTTTGAAGTTTATGAAATGTAAAAATTACAATTACTCTCGCTTTTTCTGTAGGTTGATTTTAAACTTCCTCATGGTGATAGTCTTAGTCGTTAATATTATAGTTTAACGCAAGTTGTCTTTTAAATTCGAACAAAGATGCCATCCCTAACATGTTTTTTGAACATTGAATTTTGGAAATGATTTTAGAGTTTAGTTTGCTAAAAAAAACCTTTTGAAATTGTTATTATTTTAATCTTAGACTCGCGCATATCAAACCAATTTCCAATATGTTTTTAGGATTTTTTTTTTTTAAACGTAGATATCAAAGCATTGATCCATTTGAAATGATTTCTTTCAATGCATTTTAATGGGAAGAGTTCGATTCATGTCCGGTTGATACTCGGACACCCCATGAAACCCAGCGCATTAAAACTGTTATGAATGGCACTTACCTATTTCGCCGGAGCAGGAATCGAACCCGATCAACAGATGCATTTTCATTTCAAGTCTCCAATTTAAATTTTAAACAACCAAATACAATGAATTGAACCTATTTGCCAAGCTGAGAATGGAGCTCGATAATAAGATTCCCTTGTCACATTCAAATCACAAGATTCCCTTTCCTATCAGATTCAAATCACGGCGGATAAATTTTTTCCATCCCAGCCTGTAGCTTTCACGTCGAACTCACATTCAAAATCATTCATGTGATATTTCGACTTGAAATGGAGATACAACACGGAAATCGTAATGGAATCACGGGCAAACTGGCCATCTTTGTAAAAGTGCGCGAAAAATTGTAACAATGGTTCAAAATGAAATCGATAGCTTCTTGTCTTCTTCTACCGTCCGCAGTCCTGGGCCCTTTAATCCCGATCGCAATTTATATAAGTTTCCACATTATTTCCAGGGAAGCACAACCCTCCTAGTAAAGTTGTATATATGTACGTTACATTTGCAATGATAATTATGGTTTCTCTTATTTACCAGCCCTTCATGGTGTACGGTTATGGATAGCGGCTATCTCAAATCACTGGTGGCGAGTTTGGTGCTTTTCGTGGTGCCACAACTGGGAGCTTCAGCCAGCGGTATGGACTATTCAGCGGTTTGGTGTTTGATATTTATTGTTTGAGTTGAGGATTTATGCTAGTGCCATACTCCTGAGATATTGTCTGTGTGTGTTGCAGATGGCGGCGTTCAGTATGGTCATTTCGCCACCACAGAGGTGAGAGGCCAAAGTGATTGTAAAATTTAAAGTGAAGAAGTTATTTCTGCAATAGGATTAGATTAATACAGTAGAATATTCTGTGTATTCTTATTTCGGAGAAAAAAATTAGGATCTATGCTATTATGTGAATTTGTAAATGAGTTTAAGGCTAGGCATATCTCAATATTAGAAATTTTCAGATTTGGGTGATTGTACTGTAATTGAAAAGCGACTTTGGACAGTTGCATAGTAAATCCGAAACCTTTCATCGCAAATATTTGTGGTTTGATAGTTGTTGTATATATATATGTTGCAGTGCCTGCAAAAGCCACCTTCACCTTCATACGGAGGAGGAGTTATCGTGAATCCCGATATAAACAATGGGGTCCAGGGGTGGACTCCTTTTGGAAACACCACACTGGAAGTACGATCGGCCCCGGACGGGAATAATTATCTGGTCGCTCAGGGAAGGAAAAACAGCTACGATGCTCCCTCTCAGAACCTCAATCCGACCCAAGGAATGATGTATACTCTCGCAGGTATTTTTATTTGCTGCCATGAATCATTTCATATTATTTGCTGCTTTTGGATTTTTTCAATTTGCTTCCATTTTGAGACCTGAGTGCTATTAACCCATAATTCACATCCTTATAGACAAACTAAGAGTCCAAAAAGCACTTTAATTGTTTTCCAATCCCATAACTATACCTCTCTACATCTGTTTTGAAGAGCATATAATGCCTTCCACCCTCTTAAAATTCTCTTCTTTCCTCAATCCTCCCAATTGAGTTTGTTGTTGAAATCAATCCCAAGGTACTTGTACTCATTTACTTCTTCAAGAATTTTCTCTTCAAAGAAGAAAGTATGTTGGCTCTACTTCCTTTTATTAGAGAAAATCATTATTTTGGTCTTGCTAGTATTGACTTGCATCCTCACTGCTCTACTAAAATTCTTAAGGGAATATAAGTGCATTTGCAATCCATGGGCTGATTTAAAAATCAATACAATATCATCAACATATAAAATAAGCTTTATCATAAACTCCCCCAACCGAACACCATCTCCACCTTGCAGATTTAGCCACTCTTCCAATTTATCAATATATAAACCAAAAAGAGTAGGGGATAGAGGGCAACCTTGCTTGACACTAATGTTACTTCTAAAGTTTTCTGAAATACCTGCTAAGCTTCTAATTTTGACTTTCACTTCTTCATAAAGTCTATGGACAATGGCTCTATAATGCACAAGAATTTCAAGTTCTTCCATTCTACGCCACAAGTTATCCTTAAGGACTGTGTCAAATTCTTTTTTGAATTCAACAAAGCAACAAAATACTTCTTCTTTGTCCTCCCAAACCTTTTCAACAATGTGTCTCAACATGATACCATGATACACTATAGAATGTTTTGGCCTAAAACCGGCTTGTCCTCTTGCCCTCTTTTCTTTTACTTCTGCCCACTTACTAATTTCGTCTTCTACCATGCTACCAAAAAGCTTTGCAAACAAAGGATTGATCATAAGTGTTCTATAGTTGGATGGATTATTAATGTCTCCACTTTTAAAAAGGGGTATTGTTAGGCTAGTTGTCTAGTCTCTTGGGAATCCTTGTTGAATGATGTTGAATATTTCCATGATGTGTGGAGCAAGAGCATTCATTCCCCATTTTGGATACTCTACTTGAAGTTCAACCAAGTACTTTGTCTTTTCTGTTTTCAGCTTCTTAATTCCATTCTCCACCTCTTGTAACGTGAAGAACTTTGAATTTGTGTTGATCCTAAGGGGGCTTCGTCTCAAATTCTTTCTCATATAGTTGCCTTGCATATTCAAACGATTGATTGGCTATAATATTATTTTCAATTTGCTTCTTCCTTTGTTGTAGTTCTTACCAGAAAAGCTTTGGATTATTCTTGCTTAAATATATTAACTCTACTCTCCTTGTTTGCATGAGCTCATCTTTTTTCTCTTTTAGTATCTGCTTATATAACTTTACACTCATCTTCTCCTTTCTTGTCTTTTTCAAGGTTCTCCTTGCCATTTTGCATTCTTCAACTAACCAAACATTTATAAGAAAATAATTTTCTTCTAATTTCCTATTTTTTTTACTCTTTTGCACTTCTCAAGTGCACTTTGAATTATGTTGTTAACTCATGACTATTGAAGCTTTTGAAACCAGTTTTCTCCTTCCAAATTAATCTCTCTAACATTGTCTTGAAGATAGTACAATTTTCTTGTGTTAGAAGAATTTTACCCCCTGATAGTGATTGTCGAGAGCATTGGGTTTGGGTTTTCCTCCTACGCTGCCTTTTTCTAACCATGGCAACCTTATATAAATTGAGTTATGTTTTAATTGATTTAATTAAAATTATTTATTAGAAAATAATAGAAAAATATATATTAATAATAGATTTTTCTAAATAATAATTCAAAATTTGTTTAAAATATATATATTTAGTGTTTACATTTTACAATTATTTATAATAATATTTAAAAAAAAATTATATCTTACTTAAATTTATGATCTGTTTTACTTTTGACAATACAAAATGTATTATAAAATATATGTCTTAATTTATAATTTATTTAATTAAGAGTAATTATTAACGTACACCGAACACAATGGAAGAGTGTTTCAAAAGAACGTCCATGGAGGATGACAAACACGGTACACCCAAGTTTATAAAAGCTTGAATACGTGTCACGTATCGATAGTATACAGATAGCCGAAGTGCCGAGAGGAGCCCTCCTTTTTCTATCATTTTAGATTGTATTTAATTCCACCATCATCATCCTTATTTCAATTTAACTTGCTTCTCTCTTGAGAACACTGATAGCATATATAGAAAAGTGGGAGAAGAAAAGGGAAAACAGTAAATCATTAACCAATCCAAATAATTGTGTGTTGAAAATAGAAAAACGTACTTGAGATTGGCTGTGGGGGTTCAACAACCCCGAGTTAACATCTCAAAATGGTTCTACGTTACACTCGCAGCTCAACAACCCCTCCCCTCTTTAAAATGGAGATAATAAGTAGCACTGAAATATGTATGGAGGTGTGTATCTATGGAGGAGCGCCCCTGCAATATAAATTTACATTTTTCAATGCTGCAGCCTTCTTGTTGTGCTCGTTACTGGCCTGCCTGGACTGAATGGCCATACGTTATAGAACCACATTTCTACTTCCATGTCTCAGCTCTTGTGGAATACATGAGGGGATCGGCATTCATTATAAATAACACGATTTGGGTACGCATCAATTTACAAATTAATAATATCTTTACACAACGTAATAAACATCATTATCTGGCCTTGTTCTGGAGTTGGCACTTTATCTGCTTCATGTTCTCATTCTATGGATTCATCTATTTTTTATTTGGTTAAATGAAAGCAGTTTATTTTTGCTGTGGCAAAAATAAAAATGATTGATTTTCTTTTTTTGAGAAGAAAAATCAAGATGTAATTATATTAAGGAAATATAACAAGTTGTATACATGAGAGGACATAACAGAGCAGTTCGGATTTAAATTGATTTTTTTTTTCAATATGGAAAGTGTTTCAAAATGGCCCTATAAATTTAAGAAAAAACCAACCATCAACGTGTAGAACGGTGGCCTTCACCACTGCATTGTTAGTATTTATTTCCCATATCTGTATTTATGCTAATCAATTATAGTGTGTAATTTGTGTTATGAGAATCATATCTATATTCATGGTCTGTTTCTTCATCTCGAGTTGATGATAAACCACATTTGTTGGTAAATTTCTTTTATTTGATTTCTACCGAAATACTTTGTTTAATTCATTATGGATCACAAAAACTTGAATACAGAAATGTTAAATACTCTTAGTCAATCACAATTATTTTAGCAATATGAATTTATTAAAAATAACATATACATGGGTGACGACTAACTAATAAATTTTATTGTTAAGCTTTATATTATAAGAATACAGTATTCTAAATATTGACAAAATTGAATTTAACAAAAAAAAATATTTATTTAATTAAAAAAACAATTTGATTGATTAAATTCATATTGCTAAATATCATGGTCAAATCTTCTAGACCCCCTTAAAATTAGATTTTGTTAAAATCCTTTTAAAACCAGATATTTATTCACGTCCCATCCAATAGTATCTTTAAAAAGAATCCAGTCATTCAATCTGTTGTTCATCTCAAGATTCACGATAATTCCTCCCGTGGATGAAAGTGACTTTGGCAAGCTGAGGCCACCCTACTGGGCCAAATATAAAACCAAGAAATTGGTCAATTCACAGACATTTATCATGCAAGCTATGGGTGAAGGTACCTCAACTACAAAAATTTGGCAGGTAAAAGGGAAGTTCACCCTCCCACCACTGGGTAAAGGTGTCCCTACTGGAGTCATTTGGAATTAGAGAGTGGACCGTCCCTGCCTCAAATAACATCTAAGATCAACCACTCCAAATTACTTAGCCACTAAAAACAAAGTCTCTCATTATATATATTTCCATCTTTTGAATGGAAGCTTTTACGGATGAAACTTACAGATTTATACTGCTAGTAATATGAGCGTAGAAGATTGAAGCTATGGGTTAGATATATGAATAGAATCACTTATAGAATTCATTACAACTCAGTAACAGCACGTGGAATTCAGCATTTTGATAGCCAGAAACAAAACCACTCGCTCATAATTTATTGGGATATAGAAGTGGGCAATAATAAGATTAAGCGAATTTGAGGAGTGTCGTGATTTACGATGTCATGAAGTACAGATAAGTGGAACGTTCGTAGCTGTCTTCTTTGGAATGTCTTATCCTCAACCTTGCTTGTCTCAGGTTGTGCCATGAAAACTTCGTCTATTCCAAAATTATCTTCACATTTTCCCACCTTTCTTAGGAAATCTGTATTTCTGAAAGAAAAAAAACTGCGTGCACGACACAACCTTCTTTCTAAAAACATTTCATTCGTGCACCACACTTAAGGTCATTTATGTGGGGTCTCTCATTTTTCATTACGTCAAACACAAAGTAATGTTAGATGAACTGTAGATACGTATACTCCTTCAAATATAGGAATATATCAAAGTAATCAACCACAAAGTTGTTAGATGAGCTGTATATATTCTCTTATACTCAAAATATATAAGAATATGACAGTAATCCACTACACAATTGTGAGCCCAGTACTTGTCACATATAGCAAAGAGTTGTATATGTTCTTTTATATTCTTATTAAAATCAGATTAAGCAAGCACACAGTTGTAACTCGCAATACTTGTGGTCACCTATATCATAATGTGGTCTTTACATCATTACACATAAACCCTTTTTTTAAATAATTTTTTTGAAAAAATTAAATTATAAATTTACAAATTTTAATAACTTTTTGAAAAAAATAAATTATAAATTTACAAATTCTATATATATATTTCGAAAATATTATATAAAATTTATATTTAAATAAATTAGATTAAAAATTTTTAATATCATTTTTAAAAATTACATCCCGGATCTATTTCAAATTCAAAACTCAAATATTTTACGCAACTATATGAATGTGTTTATAGTATATTTTTTTCAACTCGCTCTTAAATTAATTATTTTATATTTTTTTTATAAATTAATTTATCTTTTTATAGAAAGAACCCAAATGATTTAATTAATTACATATAAATATTTTATTAATTTCTATTCAATTTAATTATTTTGTAGGGTATATTTTATTATTTTTTATTTAAATTAATTATTTTATATAGTATATTTTATTAATAATTATTTATATCAATATTTTCCTTCAGACCATTTCAAAAAAATATTTTCCAAATTTATTATTATAAAATATTTTTTATTTTTAAAATAACTATAAAAATATTAGGAAATCAAAATTTTATATATATATATATATATATTTATATATATAAATTTATTTAATAAGAATTAAATAATTTTAATAAATGTAATTATTTAATTTTTAAATCCCTCACATAAAGATTTATTGTGTCAACATATTTATTGTGTCAACATTTTGAATTAGCTAGTATGATTCATTATGAAGGTTAAATGATAAAGAATATCGTATCAACCCCAAGATAAATAATGAAAGAACCCTAAAAGAAAATCTATATAATAAGAAAATAAAAAAATAAAAATAAAAATAAAAACCTAAAGTCTCTAAGACTTGGTAAAAAGAATCTTAAAACATAGAAAATTTATAAATAAAATAGATTAATAATAAAATAGAAAAAAATATTTTAATTTAAATTTCACATTCATAAAATAACCTTTTATATAGAAAAGAATTGATAAAAAATTAAAATAAATTATTTACTTCAAATATGAAATATTTATAAAATAAAAATAAATATAGAATATTATTTTGGTTTATAAAAATATTTTAATAAATATATATTTATTTTCTAAATTATATTTTATTTTTATTGGATATTTATTTATTTTATAGGTAGAAAACAACAAATGAAAAACTTTAATTAGGTTAGAATATATACGTAGAAAAGAGTGGAGATATATACATTAAATGTCACTTTTTCATTACTGTAAAGTCTAAATAGATTTCCTACGTCCTCTCTTCAATGCAACAATGTTATCAAAATATGCATTAAACTCTGGAATTACAGACAGAATATCAATATTATCAAAATATGCATTAAACTCTGGAATTACAGACATAATATCCTTAGAGAGTCGTGAAGCCATCCCATTAGTTATTCATAATGGAACTCAGTACAAAGTTTCTTCCATTATATGATTTATCACTTCTTGATTACTTATACTAACAAAGAAAAAAAAAAACAGGAAAAAAAAACAGGGAAAAAACAAAGAAAAAAACTGCCAAGCGTATAGTGTACGTGGGTTTTTCCTTTTATTTCCGTTATAATAACTTTGTTATCGACCAACCCTCAAGTACCAGACGGATAAGATGCCCCTGCTTTAATGGAAAGCTTTATAATTTGAGATTCACAGCTTTTAAGAAAATGTTATACATACTTTATTTTCTTCTCCGTTTTTGCTGTAATTTTTATATAGATGCTTTTATTTTCTTCTACGGTTTTGCTTTTATTTTTATAGAAATTTAACGATACAAGTTGGTGATATTGTTTTTTAGTTTGATATTTACTTTTATTTCTATAGAAATTTAACGATACAATTGGGTGATATTGTTTTTTTAGTTTGATATTTATCTTTAGTATAGAAATGGATAGAGAATTTTAAAAATCTTCCATTGATTACAATCCATTTATATAAGTTTCCACATTATTTCCAGGGAAGCCCAACCCTCCTAGTAAAATTGTATATATGTGCGTTACATTTGCAATGATATTATTGTTTCCCATATTTACCAGCCTTTCATGGTATTTGGTTATGGATAGCCGCTATCTGCAACCACTGGTGGCGATTTCGGTAGTTCTGGTGTTGGCCCAACTGAGAGCTTCTGCCAGCGGTATGGACTATGCAACGGTTTGATGTTTGATATTTATTGTTTGAGTTGAGGATTTATGTGATAATCTCTGTGTGTATTGCTTTCAGATGGCGGCGTTCAGTATGATCATTTCGCCACCACAGAGGTGAGAGGCCAAAGTGATTGTGAACTTTAAAGTGAAGAAGTTATTTCTGCAATAGGATTACATTAATACAGTAGAATATTCTGTATATTCTTATTTCTGAGAAAAGTCTGCGGTTTGATATTTGTTGGATATATATCTATATATATGTTGCAGTGCCTGCAAAAGCCACCTTCACCTTCATACGGAGGAGGAATTATCGTGAATCCCGATATAAACAATGGGGTCCAGGGCTGGACTCCTTTTGGAGACACCACGCTGGAAGTACGATCGGCCCCGGACGGGAATAATTATCTGGTCGCTCAGGGAAGGAAAAACAGCTACGATGCTCCCTCGCAGAACCTCAATCTGACCCAAGGAATGATGTATACTCTCGCAGGTATGGTATTTTTATTAATATCAATATTATAGAGCCAATTTATTGTAAGTAGCATCAAAATAGAACTTATAGTTCTTAAAAACCCCACCAACTAATTACGGAATCATGATAAACTCTAACTAAACTTAATTACAATACTCAAATACTGAAGTAAATTATTATTTCCAACATTAATCATTAACGTAATTTACTATTTCCAATTTTTTTTTTTGGAGAAAAAAAACGGCATAACTTTATATTAAAAGTATATAAAGATCATCAATACATAATTCGAGATACTAATAAAATATAGATATATCCAGATCTCTTCATAAAATGCATACAGATTATCCATACAGGCAGAATACTATTTCCAACCTTAATCATTCATTTTTGCATTCCTGGTCAAATTTATAAGATATTCTCTAATTAAGTTCAACCAAACTTTGGCATAAAATTCTCAGGCATTGTAACATTCAATTTCAGCTTGGGATACAATTTGAATGGTTGAAATACCCTTTAGCCAATGTAATGGGACTAGATTGGGTAATAACGAGGTGGGATATTTGGGTCAGCGTGGTTGCAGATCTCGGGAATAAATACGAAGAGTGCAGTTGTGAAGGCCACGGTTGCTGCTAATTACAGCAACGGCGGAGCCGGAACTGACTACAACTGCGCCGGGACTGTTATTGCACGCGCTGGTTGCTGGTCTCTTCTCAAAGGAGGCCTTACCTTAGATTCCTCTCCCTCTTCCGCCACGTTATACTTTGAGGTACCTTGACATTTAAGGCTACTACCCAATTCCATTTATTTTTTGCAATGTTGTCTAATATCGCCTGTCTTCCAGAGCAACGATACGGAAATAGAGATCTGGTTGGATAGTGTATCGTTACAGCCGTTTAGTCCAGAGCAATGGCAAGCACACCAAGAAGCCAATATCCAACAGGTATTATATTATTACCCTGGGATTCCAATTATTAACATTAAAATTTATTCAAAATGCACTCTCAAATCTTTTAATTCCATTATGAATCATTATCAGATGGAACTTCCTTTGGAATTATTATTTTACTCAAATTAAATGGAATCTTTTTATGAAATTTCAAAAACTAAAAATTATGTTTTTTTTCAATTTTCTCTTTTCATTTTCAACTCGCTTATTGCTCAACAATGCTGGCTAAAATTTGTAATCAAAATGGTCGAAATTGAGTTTCAGTTTGTATTATATGAATATAATTTAAATCAAAATTGAGTTGGTATTATATTTTGTATTATATGAATATAATTCAACTCAAAATTGAGTTTGAATTATATATTGAAGGTGATATTTAAATTGCAGTTTTAATATTGATTGTTTGACCGGTTTTTTCTATTACATTTTTGAAATATTTGGAAATCTGCAATCAAGATATATAGAGATTAATTTTTTTTTCATCAAATTTTGTTAGATATTCAGAAATTTTTAATCAAGATATACACTAGGCAACATCTAAAATTAGACAATATTCAGAAATTTTTAATCAAGATACATATTAGACAACATCTAAAATTAGACATGTCTATTTTGCTCCAAGATATATGGAAATATAAGTTAATTATCAATAATTATTAAGTAGATGTTAGAGATTTAACCTCCACTGAATAATCTAAAATATTCTTAATAATAGTTACAAATTAAAAGTTAAAATTAGTTTAAAATCATATCAAATGAGTTTATAAATTTTTGAACATATAGTATTAATAACCTTTAGTATAAAACTTATTTATAAACTACTAATCTTCATAATAAATAATAAATTATATATATTTAATTCACTTTTTAATTTTTTTATAAATAATAATAATAATATAAAATAAAATTATAATTCAATTATTTTTTCATACCTATTAAAATATTTTGATGTATATTCATATTTATCACCTATATAAATGTTACCTTTAATACTTCATATGACTTTAACTGGTAAAGTGTAAATAAAATGAAATAAATGTTTATCATTTACCATATTTTATATAACTTTAACTTGTGAATTTAAATGAAATGAAATAAATGTTTATCATATTTGCCCATCATTAAATTTTTTATGTTTTTAATTTTTTTTAATCTGTGTACCTGTACCTGTTTTAATATTTTTTATTATATTATTTATGACATCAGATTTGATATAAATTTAACTTTCACATTATTTTGCACTGGGCTAAAAAAAAGTGGAAATCTTGGCCCATCATCCTCCATCTCAACATTCTTTGAACATTACAATGATTTTTTCTGAACTTCATCTACAATATAAAGATTGCTGGGTTGTTAATTTTTGAGTCTGGTGTGTTGTTAATTGAGATGGGTACATATTACAGAGTCGCAAGGGACATTTCGTTGTGCACGCTGTCAACAGTACAGGGCATCCATTGAAAGGAGCCAAACTATTCATCAAGCAAGCCAAGAGGGACATTCCCATAGGATGCGCTATAGCCAACACAATACTGAACAATAGTGTTTATCAGGTGGACTTAATCACTGAATTTACCCAGTTTTTCGCTTTTTATTTCATCTCGATTGAAGCCATTTTGATTTCAGAAATTATCCTTTTAACCCTTCATGTTTGGCTGAATTTTTTTTCCTTTAAAGCTATTATAATCTAATTTCAGAAATGGTCTCTTAAGCTATTATAATCTGATTTCAGAAATGGTTTCTTGAACGTTTCAACGTAGCAACATTTTTGAACGAGCTAAAATGGTACAGCACGGAGACTGAGCAAGGGCAAGAGAATTACAGGGACGCAGATGCCATGGTGAGCTTCTGCAAAGAAAACAATATAAAGATGCGGGGGCACAACATAGTGTGGGAGGATCCAAAATATGTTATGCAGTGGGTAAAGAATCTGAATGCCCAACAACTCCAAGAGGCAGTGGACAATCGAGTCCATTCAGTAGTGGGAAGGTACAAGGGCCAATTCATCCAATGGGATGTCAGCAATGAGATGCTTCATTTTTCATTCTTTGAGGACAAGTTGGGGCCCAATGCCTCTGCAAATATCTTCCAACTGGTTCAGCAATTAGATCCCTCCACTCCATTGTTCATGAACGACTACAATACAATCGAGACCTGCAGTGACATGGCCACCATACCCGATGCATATGTGCAGAAGCTGCATGACATTAGTCGGCCAGGGCTGATTGAAGGAATTGGATTGGAATCCCATTTCTCAAAGCCTAACTTACCATTAATGAGATCTGTATTGGACAAATTGGGATCTTTGGGTCTGCCAACCTGGCTAACAGAGGTCGATATTGACAACGACGTGAATCAAACTACACAGGTAAGCAAGCTTTCAGGTCCATAATTTCTCTTTTCAATAAATCAAAACGTCTATGAATCTCATGTTTAATGTTTGGAACAGGCCGAGTATTTGGAAGAAGTACTGCGGGAAGGATTTTCTCACCCTGCTGTGGGAGGCATAGTCATTTGGTCGGCATGGCCGCCTCCCAGTGGATGTGACAGGATGTGTCTCATTGACAATAATTTCAATAATTTGCCTCCAGGCAATACGGTGGACAAATTGTTAAAAGAATGGCAAAGCAGAGGCATTAGTGGTTTTACTGATCATGAGAGCGGGACCTTCAATTTTTCAGGATTTTACGGCGAGTACACCGTCACTGTAAAGCATCCCCACATTACTGGTACTAATTCTTTCAAGATTTCGAGAACATCTGAACAACCACAACACATTAGCGTTGTTGTGTAATTATCAATGAAAAGATTGTAACCTGCGGTATATACTAACAATGATATAAATATAAAGAATTAAATATATACAAGTAATAGAAAAACGTAGTTGAGATGGGGATTCAACGACCCCGAGTTAAGATCTCAAGATGGCTGTACGTTACACTCGGATCTCAACAACCCCATGTTAAAATGGAGATATGCGTGTGTATGGAAGACTAGCACTGAAATATGTATGGAGGTGTGTGTCTATGGAGGAGAACCCCTGCAATATAAATTACCTTTTTCAATGCTGCCTTCTGGTTGTGCTCGCTACTGGCAAATAATCATGGTCAACCGTCTTCTGACATCACATGATGACAAATATTGTCTCAATATGAAAGTCAACCTTGTCCAACGGTTGTCAACCATGGTCAACCGTGGACCAATATCACATTATGACAAAGATTGTCTCAATATGAATCAACCATGGTCAAGCATGGGTCTAACATCGCATTGTGACAAAGATTATCTCAATATGAAAGTCACCCATGGTCAACCATGGTCGAATGTCGCATTTTGACAAAGATTGTCTTAATATCAAAATCAACCATGGTCAACCATGTTTATTTTAGAGTTTATAATATTTTTAGGGTTTACAATATTTATCTCAAGGTTTATATACCTTGGGATTATAATATTTATCCATTGGGTTTAATACCTTAGGTTTATAATCCCTTGGGTTTTTAATATTAATCCTTTTGGTTTATAATATTTATCTTAGGGTCTATATACCTTGTGTTTATAATATTAATCCCTTGGGTTTAATATTATTCCCTTGGGTTTATAATACCTTGGGGTTTTAGAATTAATCCCTTAGGGTTTATACTATCAATCTCTTGGTTTTATCAATTGAAGTGTTCATATCCCTCGGGTTTATCAATCCCTTGGTCCAATGTCACATTGTGATAACCGTGCTCATACATGGTCAACCATGGTCCAACGTCGCATTGTGAGAAAGAGTGTCTCAATATGAAAATAAACTATGGTCAACCATGTTTATTATAGGGTTTATGGCCACATTGTGTCAAAGATTGTATCTTGGTCCAAAGTCACATTATGAAAACCATGGTCATCCATGGTCAACCATGGTCCAATGTTGCATTGTAACAAAGATTGTCTCAATATGAAAATCAACCATGATCAACCATAGTCCAACATCACATTGTGCCAAAGGTTGTCTTAATATGAAAATCAATCATGGTCAACCATAGTCCAACATCACATTGTGATAAAGCTTGTGTCAATATGAAAATCATATGTGGTCAACCATGTTTATTTTAGGGTTTATAATATTTATCTTGGGGTTTATATACCTTGGGTTTATAATATTTATCCTTTGGGTTTATTATTATTCCCTTGGGTTTATAATCCCTTGGGTTTTTAATATTAATCCCCTGGGTTTATGATATTTATCTTAAGTTTTATATGCCTTGGGTTTATAATATTAATCCCTTGGGCTTAATATTATTCTTGGGTTTATACTTTCAATCCCTTGGGTTTATCAATTCAAGCGTCCATATCTATTGGGTTTATCAATCCCTTGGTCAAATGTCACATTATGACAACCATGGTCATCCATGGTCGACCATGGTCCAACGTTGCATTGTGAGAAAGATTGTCTCAATATGAAGATCAACCATGGTAAACAATGATCAACCATGTTTATAATATGATTTATAATATTCTCTTGGGTTTAATATTATTCCCTTGGGTTTATAATCTCTTAGGTTTTTAATATTAATCTCTTGGGTTTATTCTCTTGGTCCAACGTCGCATTATGACAAAGATTGTTTCAACATGAAAATCAACCATGGTCAACCATGGCCAACCATTGTCCAACGCCGCATTGTGCCAAAGCTTGTCTCAATATGAAAATCAATCATGGTCAACCACAGTGCAACATCGCATTGTGACAAAGATTGTGTCAATATGAAAATCAATCATGGTCAACCACAGTGCAATGTCGTATTGTGACAAAGATTGTGTCAATATGAAAATCATTTGTGGTCAACCATGGTTAACCATGTTTATTTTAGGGTTTATGATATTTATCTTAGGGTTTATATACCTTGGGTTTATAATGTTTATCCCTTGGGTTTAATATTATTCCCTTGGGTTTATAATCCCTTGGATTTTTAATATTAATTCCTTGGGCTTATAATCCCTTGGATTTTTAATATTAATCCCTTGGGTTTATAATATTTATTTTAGGGTTTATATACATAGGGTTTATAATATTAATCCATTGGGTTTAATATTATTCCATTTGGTTTATAATACCTTGGGGTTTTAGAATTAATCCCTTGGGTTTATACTATCAATCCCTTGGGTTTATCAGTCGAAGTGTTCATATCCCTTGGGTTTATCAATCCCTTCGTCAAACATCACATTGTGACAATCATGCTCATCCATGGTCAACCATGGTCCAATGTTGCATTGTGTGAAAGATTGCCTCAATATGAAACTCAACCATGGTCAACCATGTTTATTATAGGGGTTTATGGTCACATTGTGACAAAGATTGTCTCTTGGTATGACGTCGCATTGTGACAACAATGGTCATCCATGGTCAACCATGGTCCAATGTCGAATTGTGACAAATATTGTCTCAATATGAAAATCAACCATTGTCCAAGGTCACATTGTGCCAAAGGCTTTCTCAATATGAAAATCAATCTTGGTCAACCATTGCCCAACATTGCATTATGACAAAGATTGTGTCAATATGAAAATCATTCGTGGTCAACCATGTTTATTTTAGGATTTATAATATTTATCTTAGGGTTTATATACCTTGGGTTTATAATATGCTTTTCTCAATATGAAAATCAATCATTGTTGACAATTGTCAACCATGGTTCAATGTTGCATTGTGAAAAAGATTGGCTCAATATAAAAATCAACCATATTCCAACATTGCATTGTGACAAAGATTGTCTCGACATTACAATTAATCATGGTCAACCATGGTCAGTCACAATGTGACCATGGTTAATAACCATGGCCACATTGTGACGAAGGTTGTCTCTTGGTCCAACGTCACATTGTGACAACCATGGTCATCCATGGTCAACCATGGTGCAACGTCGCATTATGACAAAGATTTTCTCAATATGAAAGTCAACGATGGTTAAGAATGGTCAACCATTGTCCAACGTCGCATTGTGACAAATATTGTGTCAATATGAAAATCATTCATTATCAACCATGGTCAACCATGTTTATTTTAAGGTTTATAATATTTATCTCAGGGTTTATATACCTTGGGTTTATAATATTTATCTTAGGGTTTATATACCTTGGGTTTATAATATTTATCCCTTTGGTTGAATATTATTCCCTTGGGTTTATAATCCCTTAGGTTTTTAATATTAATCCCTTGAGTTTATAACATTTATCTTAGGGTTTATATTAATACCTTGGGTTTATAATATTATTCTCTTCCATTTAATATTATTCCTTGGGTTTATAATACAATGGGGTTTTAGAATTAATCCTTTGGGTTTATCAATCCCTTTGTCTATCGTGACATGGTGACAACCAAGGTCATCCATGATAAATCATGGTCCAACATTGCATAGTGAGAAAAAGTGTTTCAATATGAAAATCAACCATAGTCAACCATGTTTATTATAGGGTTTACAATATTCATTATTTATTATTAATATTTTTAGTAACAATAATATTATATATTTAAATTATTAACTTTTATTTGATTATTTAGTAGTTTAATATTTTAAAATTATTTTTTTTTAGTATTATTATTATTATCATTAATTAATAAAAAATAAAAAATAAAAATAAGTGTAGCCCATTCCAATGAGTATTTGATGTTGTGTATTCGGATGGAGTTGGGTAGTCTTCACTTTAGGGCTACGACTCCTCCCCATGCCCCAGGGCTACTAGCGAAGGTATCAGAAGCAATTACGTTGACCTCTAGACAATAGCCTTTGCCAGTGCAAGCACCCAAGCTTTGCAAGGGTACCCTCTAGAAGTACTGTTGAACGTGATGCAACGTCGACCTCAGGTGCCACAGGATTCCCCTGCGTAGCCACCTATGAGATCCCTAGGAAAGGCAACTATCTGCACCAATTCCTATCAAAAGTTGGGCAGAACAGTCGTGAGGTGGGATCCAACAAGTAGGAGAGGGGGTATCTCTCTTCCTTGTCTTCACTCTCCCTCGTGCTTAATTCCCAGTCACGGAGCTTTCTCAATCTTTCTAACGATATTGGATTTCGCTCGTTATTCAACTTCTATATTTGATAATTTGAGTAGCCTTGGAGAGTTAACTCTCCACTCACCTATTCCAAGGCCCTAATGAACCTAATCTTGTTGATGTTTGTTAATGACAAAAATAAAAGTTCTAGTTCATTTTATTAAACTGTTTGATTTTATAGGGTTGTTCTTTAAGTCATGGGTAAAAATGAGAGTGAAACTAATGATGTTTTGACGCAAAAAAAACCAATAGAAACTTAGCTACATGAAAATGCAGTTATTTTATTCAATGAAAATGGATTTCTATAGAGTTCTACGAATAAACTTGGACAAGCAAATTTTTCTTTTTCCAGAAAACACACTCCACACACTCAAAAACTAACAAAAAGACTAAAATGTCTGCAATGCAAACTATAATGATAGTTCATGGATTCTCATACAAGAAGAAAATGTGTTTCCTTACAAGATCAACAAGCCAACTTGAAAGTAAAGAGAGCAAAAATTCAATAACAAATTTCCCTCAAAGCCAAGCAAAACAAATTGAACAAGATAACAATTGCTCAACAACAACAAAACAAAAGAAACCGAAAAACCAAAAGCTTGGAAAAAGAAAAGCAAAGTTATATTTTTGTCTTTTTCTTTCAAGGAAAGTAAAGCAACTTTTGAGGTCACAAAAAGAACTACTAAATTCGAAAGATAAAAAAAGAAGCGCAAATTGTCTTGATATCTTTCAAGTTATAAAAATCATTAGTAAATGAAAATTGAAACAAGAAAGACTACAAACTCACACAAACTGATCCAAACATCAGTAAAAAACTTTACCAAACCGACAAAAATGTCAAGAAAGAAAAACTTTCAAAATTTCCAAAAAGACTCTAAAAAAGGTTCGAAAAGAAACAAGGCCAATCAAACAAGGAAAAGCAAAACAAGACAACTTGGAATCTCGGTTGCAAATGAAATCGAAATCAATTTCTTGTTCTGCAAAAACAGAACATCCAAGAACTTCAAACAAAAATCTTGAACCCAAGACACAAACCACAAACTTGCTTAAGAAGCAATCCTAGGCCAACTAGGCTTTTCAGTGAGAAGGAGATTTTGAAAAAGAAAGCTTGCAAGAAAACTAAGTTCTCCAGATAGTAGATGACCATACAACAACATAAATCACCAGGCAGGAGACCTAACTGGGTAAAGAGATTTGAAAAAACAATTCAAAAAATTGTATACGTGACTGTGTAAAGACACAGAAGTGTGCACACGCGTTTCTAATACAAGAAACTCGCATATACGCGAGTCTGCTTGAGGAAACCTACGTTTATACGCAACTATAATCCAAGAAAATAATGTATACAAAGCTCAATTAGGAAAGAACAAAAATCAAGGTCTAATCAAGAAGATCAAACCTGATGCCTGGGACACTAATGAATCAAACAACATTGTAAAAGAAATCAATCAAGAAAATGAACCCTGATTGAGAACAAACAACCCAAACCAAGAATAACAAGAATGTTATCCCCAGCGGAGTTGCCAATTCTGTTGTGGGTGAGATCACCCTAGGGTCTTGGGTTGAAAACCCCAACAAAGCGGATGGCAAACAACAGCAAGAAATTCTCAGGCAAACAACCTAAATTCTTATTCTACTAAACTGTATAGGAGTGTCCTTACCTGGAGGTCCTACGTTTGGGTAGATCCCGCAGGGTGAAAACCCTCAACTTCTCCTGATGTCTTTGAAACCTGAAAATTATTCAAATGAAACATATACAACAGTAGAAACATAAATCATTTTCATGATATTAACTTTAGATAATATAAATGAATGAACAATTACACATTAATATAAGATTCATAAACAAATTACAATATAAATCAATGCATAAACACATTTAATATCGAGAACAAAACATCATTTCTTTATTGAAGTAAGCTACAAGTAAAGTGGAGAAATACGACCTGAGTCTTTCTTCGGCTCCAAGAGGAACCGTCTTCTAGATCTATCCTTTCCCAGCCTCAGCAATCTTCCTCCATCACCAATACAAGGATATCTCAAGAAAGATGAAGGATATTTCCAACAAGGAAACAAGGGTTTCCCAAAGCTTTTGGGAGTGCAAGAGGCATAGGGATTTCGTCAGACTCGATCAGGGATAATCTCACTATAGTATCAATATCTCATATCTTCTCCCTTAAGGCCTTCCCATGGAGGTTTATTTATACTTCTCCAAATTAGTTTTTTCAGTTGGGAAACAGTTGGACCACGGGCTATAGGAGGTGAGTAATAGTAAAACCCATGAACTCCGCCCAAAATTAAGGAATTCTTTTTTTAAGTATTTTAACACATGTACATGGGTTGGGTATATGATGACCTGCACGTACACGCTTTTATAACAAACAAAGTAGTGTATAGGGAATAAAACCATTTTTTTTAGATTTTGGACCAAGTCTGGAAGGAAAGGTTGCCCTAGGCCATAATTAGAGCATAAGATCTACCAAGAGTGGTAAATGGTGCTATAACATGGGTGTAATTACGTATATAATAAAGCGTAATTTTATTGAATAATAATTATTATTAATAAATAGTTATTGATAACTATAGAGTCGTCTATGGAGGCATAGGAATTGCCTGGATGACCAAAAGTGGTCAGAATATGGGCAAAAAAATCAAAAAATCTTGTAGTAGCAGTGTTTGAATCATGATTTTTATGGTGGAAATGGATTCAACGCCATCAAAAGCCTCTAGAGCACCCAAAATATTGAAATTTAATAGCTATAACTTGGATTTACAAAAATCCGTGCCGAATTTTATCAAAATATGGCCATAATTTCCATGATTTTCAGGGTTAAAAGGCAGTTTGTTTAGACTACGGCGATAATTATTATAATTACTATAAATTAATAATAAAACATGTAAAACCATTATTTAATAATTATTATTATTTATTTATTATTATTAATTAATTATTATAATAATGATGATTAACACCCACTAAAATTAATATGGAGATTAAATAAATAAATATTTATTATTATAATTATTATTATTAAATAAATATTATTTAAAAAATAAATAATTATTATAAATAATTAATTAATAATAATAAAACCGTGTAAAAACATTGTGAATATCTACCTTCATCTAATTATTATTATTTACTAATTATTTATTAATATTTAATTATTAATTATTTTTATTAATTATAATATTAAAAATGTTTTTATTGTAATAGGTTTTTTTTAATATTTTTTTAATATTATATGTTAATCAATGGTTTGTGTGTGGCATATATCAACCATATGTTATTGGTGGGCAATGGTTTTGAGACAATGGTATTATATATTGTAAAATCCTTTAAAAGGCTTGAGGATCTCCATTGTGATGTTTTAGAGTAGAGTGAAAGGCTTACTTGGAGAGGGTGTTGGACGAATTTGTCGCATAATATTTTTTAATTATTTTCCTCTAGCATCAATTTAATTATTCAACATGTCTATTTTGAGATAGAGTTTACAAATTTTATAATTTTATCATTGATAATTAATTGGTGGATGACAAAGATTTAACCTCCATAATATAGTCACATTATTTTAAGTAATAATCATGATATGGAGTTGATATTTATCTTTAAGGTAATTATGTTATTTTTTCATTTCAATTTAACTAAAAATATATTATAAAATAAATTAAAATAAAAATATGTAAAAATAAAAATAAAAATTGATTATAAAATAAATTATAGTTTTTTTGGAATATGAGATTGATAAACCTTTGGATGATTAAGAATCTTGTCCTATCTTGTTTAAAATATATATGTTTAATGCATATGTTATTATTTTTATAAATAATAATAATAATAATAATTTAAAATAAAATTATAGTTTAATTAAGTTTTAAGATTTATTTTAATTGTGATAATATAAAATTCATAAATGAAATGAAATGATATTTTAAGGTCCACAAGATTAAAAATAGTCTATGAGACCATTAGTTCCCTGTTTTTCGCTTTTTGCAATTCAACCCTTTTCCGATTCAAATTGATGATGAGCTAGCCCAATCTTCCAACAACCCCCTCACTAAAAAAACAATGCCAAGAAACTGATGCTAACATGTTCTCATAACTTTCTCTTATGTCTTTGAATACATTACATTCAAAAATGAAATTTTTCTCTGATTCCACGACCCCAAACATGCAAAATGTACACACCCTTTCTTCCCAAGCTTCTTTAGGCCTTTTCCACTATCTTGTTTCACACCGAAATTGATGTAAGTTGATCCTTAATTTAGCAATAAGTCCTTTGCCCTCCACAAAATGCTAGCTCCATTGAACTCTTTTTGTTGTAGATCACATGCAGGGTTGAATTCCTCAATGTAATATTTCTTCTTTCTACCCAACTCTTTTCCCCATACCCTTTTACGAAACTTCTCCATAACAAAATCCTTTAGCTCCTTGCTATTTGTGGGATAGGCATTGAGGTAGATATTCCATTTTTGCATCCATGTGTAGTTTTGTTTCATCCATGTTTTCTTTCTTTCACCCATGCCTTCATTGAAGATAACATTAGGCCATCTACCTACTGTCATTTGCTCAATTCTTTTTAGATATCTTATGAGTCGCACCATAGCAATTGCTTCAATGGGAGTTGCTCCTATTTCACTAAACATTAACTCATAAGGTACTGAACTTTTTATTTTGAACTTGTTCATGATCAAGCATTTTTGGATTTTCTTAATTTGTTTCCATTTTGAGACGGGAGTGCTACTAACCCACAAGTCACAACCTTATAGCATTACTAGACAAACTAGGAGTTCAAAAAGCACTTTAATCATTTTCCAATCCCATAACTATACCTATCTACATCTGTTTTGAAGAGCATATAATGCTTTCCACCCTCCTAAAATTCTCTTCTTTCCGCAGTCCTCCCAATTGAGTTTGTTTTTGAAATCAGTCCCAAGGTACTTGTACTCATTTACTTCTTCAAGAATTTTCTCTTCAAAGAAGAAAGTATGTTGGCTCTACTTCATTTGATTAGAGAAAATCATTATTTTGGTCTTGCTAGTATTGACTTGCATCCCCGCTGCTCTACAAAAATGCTCAAGGGAATATAAGTGCATTTGCAATCCATGGGCCGTGTTAGAGTCAATCTGGTCAGTCCTCCGTTAGAGATCAAAACTGTTTATGCATTTCATTTTTTAGGAGTCCCACTCCATTCACTCAGCTGCATTCCGCTAGGGGCATGCCATTATCTGACGGAAAAGGTCATTACTAGTCATTTCCCCCCATGTCTGGCTCCTGCTGGCTTAGGTCTTTTGTCAATGATCACCAAAGTCCATGACAGTCAAGGTCTAGTCCTTTAATGGACAAAAGTCATTTTCGATCATTAGGTCTAGGGATTAATCAATTTGGTCTTAAAATATGTCCAGTAAAGCCATGCAGGCCAGAGTGAGGCCCTTACAAAGTAATGATTCAGAGAGTTTCATCGTCATATTGATAAACTTCGACTGTTCTTCAAAACTCTATTTTGAAGAAAAGTCAAACAGTGTCATTGGTGATAAAATTTTCAAAAAAGTCGTCAGTTGATTTCTTTAGATGCAGACATGGTTTCCATGGCCAAATGTCCTATCATGCAATCCCTGTAAAGAGTGCCGAAAATTTCATCATTTGAGCTAAAATTTCAAAGGGAAAGTGAAAATCAGTGTTGCTTTAAGTCAGTGAAAAAGTGTCAAAACATAACATTAGAAAAATGGGTTTTTGGAGAAGCAAAAATTTAACCCATGACTTCCAAGTCTTTATATACAAGTTTCCACCAAAATCAAAGCCATTGTGCAAATCAAGTGCATAGGGAGAAATTGCAAAGTGTTTGAGAGGCAAAGTGCGTGTTTGGAGAGAGTTGGAGGCAGTTTCCAGGAGCGCGGCGCACACAAAGCCATCCCTCAGTGTATTTTTTCAACGGGCGCGGTGCACACCCAGGGCGCGGCGCACTGGGTTTTGCGCGCGGCGCACACCCACAAAGGGCCAAAACTGTGTCAAACTTCCTCAAATTTCTTGTGAAGCCCCTCAAATTGAAAGGTAGGCCCTATGACATGACTTGTTCATCAAAGTTTATAAATGCTATGGTGGTTATGGCTATGTTTGAATGCAACAAAACTCATAAAATCAACCACAAGAAAACACCAAAGGCCATTGTTGCTAGGGTTGCATAATTGTGGTATTGAGGCCAAGGTTCCATTTTCACCCACCATTTTTCCCTCACCTACCATTTTTCCCTATCCTCCCTTTCTCATTTTTCCTATTATCCCTACCCTAAAACACTACCAAACCCTATTCTCTTTCCCCTCCTCTTATTTGTCAACATAACACCCCAAAAACCTACCCTATCAAATACCCAAACCCCCTACATATCCCTAAACAAACTTCTCCCCATAACCCCTATTCCCATCACATTACTTCCCTCCTAATACTCCCTTTTGTTTCATTGCTCCTCTTGGTGGCAGATATCACAAAAGCACCCAGCTTCACACCAACATCAAAGGGTAGCCTAAATACAGTACACACAGCAGTCATGGCATCACAACATTCATCAGAGTATGAGATGGAGACACAAAGTGACTCATCCTCGGAAGAGTAGGCTCCCAGGAGACATCACAAGAGTGGCAAACATGTTAGGGATGAGCCAACCACCCTCACAGAATTGCAGGCATGCCCTCTTGCTATGTCATGTTTCCAGCATCTATCATGTTTTGAATTTTGTCAAAGAGTGGCTAATGTTCGAGTTCATCATAAGTTGGCCCATCTTTTTGTGCTTCACCTACATGGAGATCACTCTATCTTGGCCGGCATCACCTTCACACTGACACCCGAAACTATCTCATTAGCAACCAGTATACCGAATGTTGGAGAACCATGGCACAAGAAACAAAAAGTTGATCGACAGCATTATGAGCCTTACATTAAGGCCAGTTGCTTGAGGCACCTCACAAGAGTCTTTCCATTCAGATATTTGAAATATGAATATGCTCCACTCATGAAGTTGATCATGAAGTACTTCAGCTGTGAGGGGAGGTTCTCTCGTCTATATGCCTATCACATCAGGTTGCTCATGCACTTTACCAGGGTACGGATGATGAACATCCCATTTTTCATTTGCAGGAACATAGAGAGGATGAACACCTTCATGCAGCACAAGACCCCTCAGCAGCAACTTAATAGTGTTTATCACTTTGCTCTTATTAGGATTTTGGTGGATCATCAGCTGGGATTGCAGGGCATTAATGGTATCATCAGCAAGAAAATTTGAATTAAGTTGGCATTCTTGAAAATTCCAGAAAAAATCACATCGACAAGTCATGTGCTGAGTTGCCCCGGAATCCAAGATCCAGGCATCTTCATAGTCACTTCTAAGATGAGATGAAATTTGTGATGCTGGTGAGGAAGTAAAAACATATTCTGAGCTATCTTCATCTTGATCATTTGCAAATTGTGCTGAATGTTGCTGAAACTTGGGAATTTTATTAAGTGATGTTCGACAATCTTCAGCATAATGGCCAACTTTGTTACATCTTCGACATACAATTTGACTTAAGTCTCTTCCTCGTCCTGAAGATTGTCCTCTGCCTCTGCTTTGACCTCTATTTTGAGATTGTCCTCTACCTTGACTATTATATCCTTGTCCTTGAAAATTGCCTCTTCCTTGGTTGTTTCCTCTACCTTGAAAATTATTTCTTCCTCCTCTGTTAAAATTGTTGCCTCTGCTTTGGCTTCGACCTCGATTATGTGCTGCTTGATTCTGATTCCATCTGCCTCTTCCTCGAGAACTATCTGCTGATGACTTACTTGTGCTAGCTTCTGTGAGAAAAACATCTTCACCAACTTTCTTCTTCTTCCCAAAATTTTTATCATGTTGACTTAACATTTCACAGAGTTCATCAAACTTTAGTTTTTCTAATTTCCCAGTTACTTGTAAAGTTTCTAAAAAATGCGTATAGGAAGAAGGAAGCCCAGCAATTACAATTGTGACCATAAAGCTATCATCAATTGCGGGAAAACCAGCGTTAATAATTTCCTGCTTAATATTCTTAAGTCTGGAGAGATATTCAAGAATATCACCATCTTCAGTTAATTTTTGTTGCAACAATTTTAACTGTAGATCAACCTTCTTCGATTCAGGCTGAGTATCAAAGAGGTCTTTAAAAGTTTTCAAGGCAGTCCATGCATCTGTGGCATTTTCTATATGTACATACATTTCATCATTTACAGAAGATTTAATAAGAGCTAAGGCTTTAGCATTCTTGATTTCCCATTTTGCCAGTGCATCTGCATCTGTGGGTTTATTCGGCTTTACATCTCCATCACATATTCCTTGCCATAATTCATTGTAAATGAGTGTGCTTTCAATAAGACGATGCCACGTTTTATAAGATTTGGTGCCTTCAAGTTTGTCGGAATCAGAAAATAAGTTAATCAACTTAGACATTTTAGCGATGAAGAGACGCACCAAGAAGCAGAACAGAAAGGACAAGATAGTCAACACAACACACCACGCAAAAAACACGATCTATCGGGGCTTGGCCTTGACCCTCGAATAGTCGTCAAAACAGGAGAATATTGACTGAGCTTTGCACTTGGCTCTAGTCAATTTCTCAAATTTTTACAGGGAAACTTTCAAAATTTGACGTTTTACAATGGTGCTTTTGCACAATATGGTAAAAAAAAATTACCCCCCCTCAAAGCAAAAAATACTTTGAGTTACAATGTGATGATCCCAATTGAAAAATAAAATAGAACTTCTTAAAGAACAAATTACCCAACTCACCTTATCTCTCCAATTTACAAATTACAAAGAAAAACTCCTTATTACTCCAAAAAATTACAAATCACCTTATTCCTCCACAAATATTACAATTAAAATCCAAAAATTTACACATCCCCTTATTACTCCACAAACAATAAATTAAAACACCCCATATCTCTCCAAAATACAATATTAAAAAATCCTTATCTCTCATATAAATATTCTCACTAAATCTCTCATGGAAACACTCCACTCATTCTCTCACATTCCACTTGCTATCTCTCTTTTGTTTTTACATTCAATAGAAAATTAAACCCAAAAGAGAATGTCTCGTTGATAACTATTTGAATTACTTTAGGTTTATGAAAACCGTGATTAGTATCCCCACATAAAACTATATGTCACTTATTCCTCCATAAAATGTATGCCGCTTATTCCTTCGAAGATGACGCTGTGAATTTTGTTAATGGCAGTAAATATGCAGAGAAGCTTCGGTTCCGCCATCCCCATTCATTTCACGTTACAGAGGTTTGAACAAACTTCAAAGCCAACTAAGCTTCGCATGGTCCAGCTTTGTCACATCAAGAGATACTCGAGTTTCGAACCTGGTATCCATCGATATATTTAAAAATTTGCTTTTCAGGCCACGGCAGAAACACTAACCCGTTGTTTATCTGAAAATGAGTTGCCACTAAACAGTGATGATACAAGAATGCTAAAAATTTTGCGTACAGTAGTTATTGTCAAAGACCCAAACAGACTTATCGTCATAAAGATAAAATTCTGCCCTATCGCTCCACAAACACAGAACCATAAAATATCCTGTGCAGCTTCAGGGTGCTATTTACAGAACTGCAGTGCCGCAAAACCACATCGGCTTCTTCATAGACCGACCTGACTAACTGGTCGATCTTATCCTCCTGGTAAAAAAAAATCAACTGCGTCCGGAGATTTAATTGCCTACAAAGCAACTCGTCCACAATTTTTTTAATCCGTCTATGAGGAATTCAATTGGGCCGTTATGCTAATTATCATTCAAATTTTAATTCTTGAGTTTTCCTGTACTGAAAAAAAATCAACTGCGTCCCATACAACTAGATGTTGATTGTCAGTGTTAATGAATTTTGACCAACAACGCTTTCATTAATACATTTTCTTCAACGCTTTCAATATTATACTAAAAAAAAAATAATTCCATCCAACTTTGCATTAAATCCAGGCAGGGCGTATGTTCCACCATCAAAAAATCATAATCAATTTGCAGATTAAAATCTGAAATCACAAAACTGGGAAATTTCATACCAATTATTCACTTGATCAAATCAAAAAAGTTTTCTAAAAACTTGTAGAGCTGGAATCTTCTCCTCAAATCCACTGCAGCATTACTGGAGCTCTAATACCACAATAATGGCAGAAGTGTCCTCAGACACGTAATTTTATTAATCAGAAAAAAACAATTACATAATTGATTTTGCAAGAGTTTACACCCGAACAACCAAACACTCTTGCAATGAGCTATTTATAAGCTCCATGTCCTAACTACCTCTAATTATGGATCACTTATTAAATAACAAGTGTCCATTTACAATAAATGCTATTCAAACCAACTAGCTAACTAATCTCCTATAATAGAGCCTAAGATACGACACATTTGGAGAGTCATATCTAGTTACAACAATATGCTAATTCTAAAAGTCTCCATTAAATAATTAAACATTCTAGAATAATAATTATTAATTTAATATCTTAAATTAATAATTATTTTATTCTAATTTTATAACCGATGATAAAATTTGTATTTTTGGATCATCTAACAGGCATTTCTTGGGAGGACTTCATCTCCCGTGACTTCTTCAGCACTTCACAAGTATTATCAGAGGTTAAGCAAGAGGGTGAACCTTCTCGTCGGTATGAGCGCCATGAGACTGCTAGTGTTCCGGTTTTCATTACATATCAGAAAGGCACCCGACGTTTATTTGCAGTGGAAAAGCGAGTGTTATCTCCACCCGGGGTGGAAGGGGCCTCGCTTCCACCATCAGCATCATTGGAATAGGACAAAGGCAAGGAGCCAATGCAGGATGAGGGGCCTTCAGGTGAGCCATCAGGTGAACGAGAGACCAAATTTGTTCTCCTTCATGATGATGAGACAGATACAGAACCGAAAAGTGCACAGCTCAAAGAGATCATCCAAGAGCATCAATCAGAGACTGAAGCCTTATCCCTTAACTTGGAGAGGGCTAAGTGGAACATGAAATATCTGGAGCAGAGGAACAAACATCTTGAGGATTAGCAAGCGATCATGGAGCTACAAAACATTCGTGAGCATCGCCAAGCTGCACAAAGGAGAAGAGTTGAACTCATGTCATTGGAGCAAGGGATCAATGAGGATCAGGAGGCCAATCTCGAGAGAGTTAACATGCACTTGGAGAGGCTATTAGACAAGGCCGACAAGGACCATGCATTGCTGAGACACATAGCTTTCCACTACATGGCGCGAAACAAAGTATGCAAGGCCCGAATCAGGAATTTGAAGGCGAAATTGAGGAAGGCAATCAAGAAGCAAAAGAAGCAAAGGGAGCTCGATCGACTTCAGATATTGGCCGAAGCCTCTTTCGCCTAGCATAGCACTTCATAAAGAACCTCCGGACCAATTTTTTTGAAATTTGGGGAAATTTTGGTCACGTGACAAATTTTTGGGCACAAAACAGGGTTTTTCTCCCTGGCGCTTAGGATTGGGAGCTCCAAATCACAAATGGTTTGCATTTTTGGATTCAGTAGGCAAAATCACGACTACTGGTGATTGGACAAGAAATTTGGGCATGATTTGAGTCTCCAGGAGGTCAAAAACACTCAAAAAATGACCTCTCTGCCCCTATTTTGACACACAGGAAGCAGTCTTGGGAGAATGAAGATTTGGAGGGGCAAATGAGCACCAAATTCAGAAATTCCACTTGGGTTGGAAAGTAGACAGGACAGGCTTTCCAACAAGCACACTTGGGCACATTTTGGACTCCTGCAAGTGCCTCAAAACAGGCTCCAAAGTGGCGCGACGCATATAGAAAGTGGTGCGGCGCATATAGGGAAAAAGGCCAATTTCACCTCCATTTCGCGAAATTTCGATTCATGACTTCTCCAAGTGGGCCCGCTCATCTACATTTCACTTTTTCGGCACCTAAGGTGGCATTTAAAGTATTTTCACTCCAGATTGGCTTCTATCCAAGTGGCAAAGGAAGGCAAACAGTCACCCAAGCCATTTGTCATGTTTGTAACGCTGCACCTGTAGCTAATGGTTGGCTTTCCACCTCCATTTTGTAATGATTCGAGTAACTCCCCAACCCTTGGGCGTTCTATCTCTTCATGGCACATTCTATATATTGTATGCAAACTATTTGCAAAAGGTTGGTTGGAATTTCTGGGAGCAGTGTGGAGGAAAACCCAGCACTTGCATTGTACACATTTTGGCCAGGGAATTAATAAAATGATGCAGCTCTGATTCATGAGATTCATGTGGTATGATGTTTAGCAGATGTTTCTTCTTTCTATTTCATATGTGTATTTGTTATGTTTTATATAGTCCATTCATAACCATTTCCAGTTGAATGATTTAAAGTAAGAAAGGCGGAATCCAGTTCACTGCTCTGCCTCAGTAAGGTATTCATGTTGTGTGTTTTATTCTTCTGTTTGAAAAGGGTTCATTTGCTATGCCCTTTTTAACCTCTTAACAGTCCTTCCATTTCATATTACTTCAATCTTACTGCTAAATCTCCGCCTATCTTGCCTCAAGAAATATTCTGTGTCCTTGATTTAATTTCCGAGCTCAGATGTTCCTTTGGTCCCTACAGCCCAGAAAATTCAGTCATTCAAAATCGCCTTTTCCACATCTATTTACTAGCCTAAAATCAGTATTTCATTTTGAGTCATCTCAGACTTTATTATGTATTTTTACTGAGTGTGACCCGGAGAGATCCCTCTCCTGTTCTGGTAGGGCTAGCTACCAGACTGAGCGTGGTTTGTGGTTACCCTGAATTTTGCCTTCCTTCAGCCTAAGGCAGATTTAGGTGCTAACAGGCCGATTTAAAAATCAATACAATATCATCAACATATAAAAGAAGCTTTATCACAAACTCCCCCAACCGAACACCATCTCCACCCTGTAGATTTAGCCACTCTTCCACTTTATCAATATATAAACCAAAAAGAGTAGGGGATAGAGGACAACCTTGCTTGGCTCTAATGTCACTTTTAAAGTTTTCTGAAATACCTGCTGAGGTTCTAATTTTGACTTTCACTTCTTCATAAATTCTATGGACAACGGCTCTATAATGCACAAGAATTTCAAGTTCTTCCATTCTACGCCACAAGTTATCCTTAGGGACTGTGTCAAATGATTTTTTGAAGTCAACAAAGCAGCAAAATTCTTCTTCTTTGTCCTCCCAAACCTTTTCAACAATGTGTCTCAACGTGATAGCATGATACACTGTAGAATGTTTCGGCCTAAAACCCGCTTGTCCTCTTGCCCTATTTTCTTTTACTTCTGCCCACTTACTAATTTCGTCTTCTAACATGCTACCAAAAAGCTTTGCAAACAAAGGATTGATCATAAGTGTTCTATAGTTGGATGGATTATTAATGTCTCCACTTTTAAAAAGGGGTATTGTTAGGCTAGTTGTCTAGTCTCTTGGGAATCTTTGCTGAATGATGTTGTTGAATATTTCCATGATGTGTGGAGCAAGAGCATTCATTCCCCATTTTAGATGCTCTGCTTGAAGTTCAACCAAGTACTTTGCCTTTCTTGTTTTCACCTTCTTAATTCCATTCTCCACCTCCTGTAACGCGAAGAGCTTTGAATTTGTGTTGATCCTAGGGGGGCTCCGCCTCAGATTCTTTCTCATATAGTTGCCTTGCATATTCAAACGATTGATTGGCTGTAATATTATTTTCAGTTTGCTTCTTCCTTGATTGTAGTTCCTGCAAGAAAAGCTTTGGATTATTCTTGCTTAAATATATTAACTCTACTCTCCTTGTTTGCATGAACTCATTTTTTTCTCTTTTAGTATTTGCTTATATAACTTTAAATTCATCTTCTCCTTTCTTACCATTTTCAAGGTTCTCCCTACCATTTTGCATTCCTCAACAAACCAAGCATTTATAGGAAAACAATTTTATTCTAATTTCCTATTTTTTTGCTCTTTTGCACTTCTCAAGTGCACTTTGAATTATGTTTTTTAACTCATGACTGTTGAAGCTTTTGAAACTAGTTCTCTTCTTCCAAATTAATCTCTCTAACATTGTCTTGAAGATAGTACAATCTTCTTGTGTTAGAAGAATTTTGCCCCCTGCTAGTGATTGTCGAGAGCATTGAGTTTGGGTTTTCCTATTATACTGCATTTTTCTAACCATAGCCACCTTATATAAATTTAATTAAAATTATTTATTAGAAAATAATAGAAAATATATATATTAATAATAGATTTTTCTAAATAATAATTCAAAATTTGTTTAAAATATATATATTTAATGTTTACCTTTTACAATTATTAATAATAATATTTAAAATAAAATTATATCTTACTTAAATTCATGATCTGTTTTGATTTTGATAATATAAAATGTATTATAAAATATATGTCTCAATTTATAATTTATTTAATTAAGACTAATTATTAACGTACACCGAAAATAACGGAAGAGTGTTTCAAAAGAACGTCCATGGAGCATGACACACACGGTACACCCAAATTTAGAAAAGCTTGAAAACGTGTCACGCATCGATGGTATACAGATAGCCGAAGTGCCGAGAGGAGCCCTCCTTTTTCTATCATTTTAAATTGTATTTAATTCCACCATCATCATCCTTATTTCAATTTAAATTGCTTCTCTGGCCACAACACTAATCGCATATATAGAAAAGTGGGAGAAGAAAAGGGAAAACAGTAAATCATTAACCAATCCAAATAATTGTGTGTTCAAAATAGAAAAACGTACATGAGATTGGGTGTGGGGGTTCAACAACCCCCACTTACTTACGTTACACTCGCAGCTCAAATATACTGAAATATGTATGGAGGTGTGTATCTATGGAGGAGCGCCCCTGCAATATAAATTACCTTTTTCAATGCTGCAGGCTTCTTGTTGTGCTCGCTACTGGCCTGCCTGGACTTAATGGTCATACGTTATAGAACCACATTTCAACTTCCATGTCTCGGCTCTAGTGGAATACATGAGGCTATCGGCATTCATTATAAATAACAGGATTTGGGTAAGCATCAATTTACATCATTATCTGGCCTTTTCTGGAGTGGGCACTTTATCTGCTTCATGTTCTCATTGTATGGATTCATCTATTTTTTTTTGTTAAATGAAAGCAATTTATTTTTTTGAGCGGAAAAAGTAAGAATATTGCTTTTTGTTAAGATTTAAATTGATTTATTATTAAAATTCAAAGCGTTTCAAATAGCCATAAATTTAGGTGTACAACCGTGGCCTTAGCCACTGCACTGTTTGTATTTGTTTCCCATATATGTATCCATGCTGATCAATTATAGTGTGTAATTTGTATTCCGAGACTGTTAGTATTTGTTCCCCATATATGTATCCATGCTGATCAATTATAGTGTGTAATTTGTATTCGGAAACGTTTTAAAATATGTTGAATAATTTTAGTAAATCACAGTTAATATAGCGATATGGATTTATTAGGAATGACATATATGACTGAAGACAAATAAAATACATCTATTTTAAATATAGATAAAACTGAATTTAACATTAAAAAAAACTAGTTTAAAAGATAGTTTAGTTGGTCGAGTTTTTGTTCCTAAATATTACAAGGTCAAATATGTTCAATGCTCTATAATTAAACCTTAGACCTTACTAATTTAGCTAACAAGTAAATCCTTTAAAAACTAGATCTTTATTCACACTCACATCATATTTCTAAAAGAAACTAGTCATTCAATCTGTTGTTGTTTGGCCAACAGTTTAGATATAGAGGCCACCCTATTGAACCAAATACAAAACCAAGAAATTTGTCAATTCACCGACATTTATCATCCAAGCTACATGATCTTCTATGGGATGAAAGCACCTCAACTACAAAAAAATTGGCATGTGAAAGGAAAGTTCAGCCTCCAACCATTGAGTGAAAGTGTCTCAACTAGAGTCATTTGAAATTTGGGAGAAGACCGGCCCTGCCTCAGTTATCATCCTAAGATCAGCCACCACAAATTACTGACCGACTAAAAGCAAAGTCTCTCATTATATATATTTCCATCTTTTGAATGGAAGCTTTTACAATGAAACTTGCAGATTTATACTGCTAGTAATATGAGTGTAGAAGATTGAAGCTATGTGTTAGATATATGAAATAGAATCACTTGTAGAATTAATTACAACTCTGTGTTAGATATATGAAATAGAATCACTTGTAGAATTAATTACAACTCAGTAACAACACGTGGAATTCAGCATTTTCATAGCCAGAAACAAAACCACTCCCTCATAATTTGGGAGCGAATTTGAGGAGTGTCGTAATTTACCATGTCATGAAGTACTGTGAGTACGGATAAGTGGAACGCACGCAGTCTTCTTTGGAATGTCTTACCCCATTGCTTTTCTCAGGTTGTGCCATGAAAATTTCGTCCATTCCAAAATTATCTTCACATTTTCCCACCTTTCTTAGGAAATCTGTATTTCTGAAAGGAAAAAAAACTGCGTGCACGACACAACCTCCTTTTTAAAAACATTTCATTCGTGCACCACACCTAAGGTCATTTATGTGGGCTCTCTCATTTTTTCATTACGTCAAACACAAAGTAATGTTAGATTAACTGTAGATACTTATAAGAATATCAAAGTAATCAAATTAAAATCAAATTAAGCAAGCACACAGTCGTAAGTCGCAATACTTGTGGTCACCTATATCATAATGTGGTCTTTACATCGTTAGATATAAACCTTTTTTTAATATTTTTTTTGAAAAATTAAAATTATAAATTTACAAATTTTATATATATATTTTGAAAATATTATATAAAATTTATATTTAAATTAATTAGATTAAAAAGTTTTAATATCATTTTATTAAATTACATTCCGGATCTATTTCAAATTTAAAACTCAAATATTTTAAGCCATTATATGAATGTGTGTTTATAGTATTTTTTTAACTCTTACTTAAATTAATTATTTTATATTATTTTATAAATTAATTTATCTTTTTTTATAGGAAGAACCCAAATGATTTAGTTACTTACATATAAATATTTTATTAATTTTTATTTAATTTAATTATTTTGTAGGGTATATTTCATTATTTTTTATTTAAATTAATTATTTTATATAGTATATTTTATTAATAATTATTTATATCAATATTTTTCTTCAGACCAATTCAAAAAAATATTTTTCAAATTTATTGATGATGATGATGATGGTTAACTTCCGCTGAGACCAAACAATGGTCTATCAGACCTAAAGAAACAAATTATTTATTTTGATTTAAGATTTTATTCCTATGCTCAAAAAGCTTGGAGAGAAGCCTCCCGAGCTCACGATAATTTTGACATTGTAAAAGGCTACGAAGGTCAGTATTGTAACAAAGATTGTGAAACTGAGATCTAATGTGGTTATACGCAGGGCATTCTAAGACGAAGTGGTTTTCATCCTCGATGTTCCTATTCTCACATATATGGCAGATCCTTTCCATCCATGGCGTTTTAGGAACTGCCCAACGACCGGTTTCACTATGGAGCCCATGAGAATTCGTTCTAATCTTTGCTATATTAATTTTCTTCTTTGAGCTAGTTAAAATAGAGAGATACTTTTGATCTTCTAGGGTGGGGTTGATGACCTTCTTATAATAATTTAATTTTCTTTTAGCCGCTAAATCTTTCTCACACCACATTTTTTCTTTGAAATTAGAGGTAACAATATCTTTAATGTTATTTATGTTTTGCAATGCATCATTTTCGTTGATCTCCCAATAGTTTAACCAGGCCCTTGTGTCTTTATGCCACCCTCGATTGAGCCTTAGGTGGTTTTGGCTAGAATATAAAGCTAGCTTAGGAAGTCTATGATCGTCTATGTTACTAATTTTGTGCTTGTACAACAAAAACCTAAGCATAGCTAGGCTCTCAATAGGGGAAAGACCTGCTTCTATCAGGAGAATAGGATAGGGTGTATTACTTTTAATTTTCAGGTTATAAGTTATAAAACGATTCTTGATTTGCTCAATCTTTCTCCATGATTCTCTGGAGATGCTGCAACCCCAAACCTCACAGCCATATAAGATAACAGGAGTGACTAAAGTTTCAAAGAAGAACTTCTTTTTATCCCACATTACGAGGTTTGCTATTTTACAATTATTTTCAAGACCAAAATAAGCTTTCCACCCCCTATTAATCCTTTTCTCAATGCTATGGTTCCAGTTGAGCTTGTGATGAATATCAATTCCTAGGTACTTGTAAGAATACACTTCCTCCAAGTTATTATTGTCATACATAAAATTAGCGTAAGTATCCTTCTTGGATTTAATAATCATAACTTTTGTTTTGTCAGTGTTAACAGTCATACCCATGGTAGAGCAGAAATCCTTAAGAAGCTTTAGTTGCTTATTAAGATCAGATGGGCACCTTGCCAAAAGAACAATATTGTCAGCATAAAGAAGAAGGATGACGACTATCCCAGCTAAGATCGTGCCATCACATCCTGCTTCCTCTAAATAGCCTTCGAGCTTATCGATGTAAATGCCAAATAGGGTAGGGGAGAGGGGGAAACCTTGTTTAACTCCGATGTTACACTTAATATCTTTCGACCACCCCTCATTGCTCTTTAGCTTGGCAATTACATTCTCGTATAACCTTATAGCGGCAACTCTCAACTCAAGAGGAACCTTTAGCTCTTCTAATCTATTCCAAAGGTTGTATCTAGGAACCGTATCGAAAACCTTTCTAAAGTCCACAAAGCAACAAAATAAATTGGATTTATCATTACGACATTCCTTCTTGGATTTATAAAATGTTTTTTATTTTTAAAATAACTATAAAAATATTATGAAATCAAAATTATATCTATATATATATATATATATATATATATTATATATATATATAATTTAAAGTTTAAATTTATTTAATAACAATTAAATAATTTTAATAGATGTAATTATTTAATTTTTGAATCCCTCACATAAAGATTTATTGTGTCAACATTTTGAATTAGCAAGTGTGATTCATTATAAAGGTCAAATGATAAAGAATATTTATCAACCCCGAGATAAATAATGAAAGAACCCTAAAAATAAATCTTAAAAAAAAGAAAAAAAACCACCTAAAATCTCCAAGACTTGGTAAAAAAAATCTTAAAACTTAGTAAAAGAATCTTAAAGCATAGAATATTAATAAATAAAAAAAATTAATAATAAAATAGAATAAAATATTTTAATTTAAATTTCACATTCATAAAATAACCTTTTTATATAGAAAAGAATTGATAAAAAATTAAAATAAATTATTTACTTAAAATATGAAATATTTATAAAATAAAAATAAATATAGAATATTATTTTGGTTTATAAAAATATTTTAATAAATATATATTTATTTTGTAAATTATATTTTATTTTGTATTGGATATTTTTTTATTTTATAGGTAGAAAACAACAAATGAAAAAATTCAATTAGCTTAGAATATATAAGTAGAAAGAGTGGAGATATATACATTAAATGTGACGACTTCATCTCTGTAAAGTCTAAATAGATTTCGACCCCCTACGTCCTCTCTAGAATGCAACAATATTATCAAAATATGCATTAAACTCTGGAATTACAGACATAATATCTTTAGAGAGTCGTGGAGCCATCCCATTAGTTAATCATAATGGAACTCACTACAAAGTTTCTTCCATTATATGATTTATCACTTCTTGATTACTTTTTTTTTTCTCCGTAAATACTAATTCTATTAAAAAAGTGAAAAAATATATACAATGAGGTCAAGACCTCAGAGGAGGCCGAAGCCTTTCCTCAGCCAAAAAATCAGGGACATTACAGTTCAGCCCTTCAACCAGATTTACAGTACAGACTTCAAAAATTTTGCTTTGGTTCCTGACATACTGACCCAACTTACCAGACCTACCATCTTCATTACCTACATTGACCAAAAAAACAAAGTAGCAACTAGCATAGGCATTTTTAAGACAAAAAATTAAGCCTGTATTGGCTGTTGTTACTGCCTGTAGCATGAGAATAAACCATACATAGACCTCTAATTTCAGACTCAAAAACACAAGACCAAGATTGCATAGCATATAAGCGAGAAAGCGACCCGGCAGAAAGGAGCTGTGATCAATCTGCATGACTTGGTGAAGCTGGCGTATCCTCCTTTGCCTGGCTAGTAGAAGCTACCCAGGTCACGAGACCGTCTTCGTCCAGTACCGGCTCACCTCCATCAGGATTAGTAACCAAATGTAGAATACCAGCTTCTCGTTGAGATGTCCTGCAAGCTAAATCATCTTCCTGTATTGGATCAGGCTGCTGAGGCGCTTCCGAAACAGGGGCATCCTCTTGCATGTGGTCCGCATGAAACACTCTCCCCGTCAGGTCCCCTAGCAGAACACTATCATCCTGAGAAAGTGAGGGAACGGAAGGAGACGAACTGAACTGGTTGCTCTCCTCCTCCGAGACAAATATGGTAAAATTTACTGTCACCATGGGCCTGTTGAGCCGACTTTGGAAGGTAAACCTGGAGGTCTGATAAGAATTATTCGGGAGAAGCCTATCTTGGTCCGAAGGCGGAGAAGAAGGAGGAGCTAAGGCGATGGGTGCAACATTCTGAGGGGCATGTCGAAGAAGGCTTCCTCTGTTCCCTGAGTGACTGCCTCTGCGCGGGATTCCTCGTCTTCGAGGCATGGTTACAGAGACTGAAGGACTGGGAGAACGATTGAAACAGAGCAAACCAGAAGTAATGAAAGCGCTGAGAAATTCAGGGCATTTCCAGAACCTTTCTAACATCCAGACCCGAATGACTATACAGCGGATCTGAAGCGGCTTTGCTTCATAATAAACATAGTCATTAACTGCGTTACGCGGATCCATGTCAATGAGCCAAAGTGTATGCAGAGCAGCCATGCTTGCATTGAATTCAAACCAAATTCGAGGTTGCGCGGTATTTAATTCCCCTGCCCTGAACCTGATATACCAACCTACGACGTGTACCATACAATCCTTCCGCCTGCCATCCGTCAGGCCAGATGTCTGTCTAGCGGAGTCCATCATTGAATGCTGGTAGAGTCACCCGCATCCGGGTATCACTTCTTGATTACTTATACTAACAAAGAAAAAAAAAAAAACAGGAAAAAAAACAAAAAAAAACTGCAAGCGAATGGCGAGCAATATTTCATATGCTATTGGGTATTCAATGCGGTTTAAGAGTACTATGATGGGACCTTAAGTCGGCCAACAATCGCTTAGAAACTTCACCATACATGCATGGGCATGTAACGGGACAACTCTCGGGCCGAGAAAGGACTCCAGCATCACCGGAAAATATTGACGCGACCTGCAAGACCTCCAATGTCAAATGAATTGGATGGGCGGGATGAATTGGGCGTGCATCGAACAGTGCATCGATTTGAAATTTGAATTTATCTGCATTCATTGTGAAAATTTGCAATGTATCTGCTTTTCTCATTCTCAGACAGAGGGCACCAGAAAAAGAAAAATGATTCATCTGTAACTACTCTATGCCTTGGTCCTCATACTGTTCACATATATTTTTCTTGATATTTATGTGAACCACATGCACAGATTTTGCTTTCTTGGCATTGAGTTTGGCGTTTCTGCAGCTTGTAAACGCCCAGGCTTAACTGCGTAAGTGTTTAATAATGAATGGGAAGCCATGGCCAGAAACAACAGCAAGTTGTGAGGGACGATAGAAGGATTCTTGGACAAAGATGAAGATCAGGTTGAGAATCCATGGCGGCAGATGAAGTGGATAGGAGGCAGCTGCCTGCCCTCTAAAAGGTCATCTCACTGAGAAGTTCGACGATCGCAACAATTTCCGCAGAGGTTTCGCCCTCCGATTTTCCAACGATGTGCAGGACAAAACGCACTTCTTGTCGTGGCTTCTGCCTTCCAAGGCGATCGATCTCCATCGCAGACAGCGACGGGTTCTGTTGGATCTAGTTGCTAATGCATTCAACACCAGCCTAGCCTAGTTTCTTCGCGGGTACCCCTTCGATTTCATCGACATTCACGCCTTCGAAGTCGATTCCAAGCTCCTGCAAAAGCAGAGCCCACTTGGTTTTGACGAAGAGTAACGTGGCACAGACGAATCCCTCCTCCCTCACTGTAAAGGCCACTCCCCAACCTCCGCACCAGCCGCACTACAGCTTTGTGTCAGACTAAGATGATAAAGCCAGCAATGTCATAAATATAACGAGATTTATGAAAGGGGAGCTGCAATTGAAAGCGATTGATACAGTGGTTGTAAAGATGGACATCGAGGGAAGCGAGTGGCCAATTCTGAGGCGATGGCTCAGTGATCCAGAGATGCCTCTCATTGTGGATGAGCTCTTTGTGGAGGTTCACTACAATCACCCATCCATGTGGAACTACTTGGTAAGATCACCAAGAAAAATGTGAAAAAAGCTTCTTGCAGATCTCAGATGGCATGGCTTCTACGCCCACTTTTGGCCCTAACTCATTAACCTACCTCACGCCCTCCTTTCACGTTCACCGTTGTTTCTCTCTTTCCACTGACCATCTGCCATCTCTGATCATCAAAAGAAGGGAACACGACATAATCACATGGAATTACTGGCCTGTTTTATTCTTGGAGGGATCTTATTTAGCTTTCTCTTTCGCTTTTATTTATATTTTTTCAGTTAGACACAGGTTGACAATCATGCTAGAAAAGTGTTAGGCGTTTTGAATTGATAGAGCTAGTTTGCTTTTTATGATACTTTGTAAAGTAGAAAGTATGGGTAAAGTTTGATTTAAGAAAAGTTCTGAGTTGATAGTTGAACATCCTTCAAACGGCACTGTAAATTTGGAGTTCACCAAAAATTGCAGCATTTGGCTTATGGAATCTCTGACCAATTTAAAAGAAATTGTACTTTGATCAGAGATAACAGTTGAACATATTTAAAATAGATTATTATGGATAAGTAGTAGGAGAAATGGTTTAGCTTATGAAGGCTTAAGCAAATTAAAACAGATGGTAATCGATAATAAAAAAGAGAGAGAAATGATGATCATTGTGAGGAAAAGCGTTGCATGTCTTTATGCTTTTGAAGTCGTATATAGAGATGTTGTATTTGATAGGTATTTAATATTAAATTTTAATTATAAAATGGGTTTATAATTTTTATTTTTAATTTATATATTAAGATAAAAGTGGAAGAAGATAAATCAGCTAAAATAAAAATAAGATCAAAAAACAATTATGTGAGAGGGTGAAAACAATACAAATTAGATTAAAATATTATAATTATTTAAAAAATAAAATAAAAAATAAGATGTAATATTTAAAAAATATAAGTGAAATTTTTTTATTATTAAGTTGTTGATTTTGAATTAAAAGAATAATGAAGAAGACGTAACATCTTATTATTGGTCTTCTACAAAATATTTTTAGTTTAAAATTAAATATATATATTAGGAATTTAAACACTAAGCATTTACATGTATAAATTTGAAAATATATTGATTTTGACAAAATGTCATTTTCATTTACATATACAAATTTGAAAATATATTGATTTTGACAAAGTGTCGTTTTTCTAAGATTCATGGAACTTCCATTGTATAGAGCATCTCATTTAAGGATCATTCCTACCACATAGTTTCTCATTTCCTAAGATGACTCTATAGCATCTTAAGATGACCCTATAACATTTTGAATTTCTTGGTTGAAGAGAATCCAAATTATTCTTCCAAGATAACTATGATAGTACATTCTTCAAGCTATTTGTTAGGATATTTTTGATGATCTTATAAATTGAGTAATTAAGAAATTAGTTTATAGTCCTCGAAAGATTTCAAAAGATTTTTCTTTAGAATTAGGGCTTTAAATGTCACATTTAGGGTTTTTGGATTCTTTAATTAACTCTCAACAAATTAGTCTCCAATAACATTTTATAGAAACCCATATAAAATTCCATTATCTTTTCTTCACCCTCAAGAAATCCTCTTCCAACATGTGATAGACACCCCAATAAATTTCATTGTCGAAGTGTGTTTGAAGAAAAACCTTTGCCTCTTTCTTTAACTCCCAACAAATCCTCATCAAACATGTTATAGAAACCCAAATAAAATTCCATCACCTTTCCTTACCCCTCAACAAATCCTCTTCCAAGATGTTATAGAAACCCTAATAAAATTCCATCATCTTTTCTTACCCCTCAACATATCCTCTCCCAATATGTTATAGAAACTTAAAGAAAATTCCATTATCTTTTCCAAATAAAATTCCATCATTTTTCCTTACCCCCCAACGAATCCTCTTCCAACATGTTATAGAAACCCAAATAAACTTACATTAGAAACCCAAATAAACTAACATTATCTTTCCTTAACCGTTAACAAATCTTCCTCTAACAAGGGGCTATGTGTAAGTATGTCCGAGCTTAATTTGGAGCTGACACGTGTCCCTCTTAAAATAAAAATAAAATATTCTCTAAATAGAAAAGCAATGTCGGCTATAACCAACATAGACCAACACACATTAAAATGGTTTTTGTTTGTTATTAATATATTATTAATTCTAAGTGAATAGTAATTCATAAAATTCACAAAATATCTTCATTTTATAGCCAATGTGAAGCAAAGTGCTAAAAATTTCTCTTATGTGATTTCTACCGAAAGACTTTGCTTAATTTATTATGGATCACAGAAACCTGAATATAAATATTAATATATTTTTAAGTATACCTGAATATTAATTCATATTAAAATATTTTATTAGTAACTCACATTAGATATTTATTGTACACAACATTAAAATATCTTTTTTAACATTATATATATATATATATGAAATTTTAACCTTTGTTATTGGGTTCCCAAGTTTTGACAACCAATGGTATTTGACACTTCATATCTATCTGTATACGAAAAAAAAATGTTAAAAGAATATACTTTACTATTGCATATAATAAAATATCCAATGTGAAGTATGAAAATAATATTTTAATATGAATTAATATTGAACTATACTTAAAAATAAAAAGTTTGAAGTGGTATGGCGTTAGTATTTTACAGTTTAGTATATATATATATATATTTTCAAATCCAACAAAGATTTTTTGGACATACAAGTTTAAGTTATGTAATCTCTATAGCATTCAAAAATACAATTAGACAATGAAATGCTACACATTATTTTTGCATTCTAAAATAAGTTTGCACCTGAAGAAATTTAATCCCTCTCAACTCATGTTAGATTCGTACTTAAGATAGATCTATGCTACTAAAATACATGTTATAGATACCCAAATAAAATTCCATTATTTTTCCTTAACCCTCAACAAATCCTCCTCCAACATGTTGTAGATACTAAAGTAAAATTCCATTCTCCAGTTACATCCAAAACAAGACTTTTGATTGTCCAATTGTATCAGAAGCAAGACTTTTGGCTTTTTGAATAAGCACTTCACTAATTTTATTTTATTTTGGATATTTCAACTTATTGCCTCAATGGGTGCATCATAATGAAAAGGTAAGTGGCTAGGTTGAGAGTTACACATCACACTTCATGTTTAGATTTATACAGATCTTGATGCAATGTAAGCTATATAAATTTTTGGAGTGCTAGAAATTACAATGCCCTAATTTTATTGAACAAAGTTGATTGTGCAATAACAATATGACCCTATAATAATATATAAGGGCAAAGGATATTATGATACGATAAGGGCTTGGAACCAAGGATGGATCTAGAAGTTTTGAATTCTAGTTAATTCGATCATGCATTCTAGTTACTCAAATGAAAAAAAATAAATAGCTTTAAGCTAGTTCTTTGGTGAGGAATTTTTAATTGATTGAACCTTTTAAATGTCTATTCTCTCTTATTTTGAAATGAACAATCCAACAATGCTCATGTCATAAAACAAAGACAATATTGATTCATAATTTACTACAAACATATATGGAAGATGTTTAAACCCCACAAAAAAAAATAAAAAATAAAAAATAAAATAAAAAATAGATTATGTAAAATAACAAAGGTAGATACCAAAATACATGAGCAAGAAAAAAAGGAAAACTCAAACTAGGAAAGTGTTCAACCATAATTGAAAATCATCAACAACTCCTTATAAATGAAATTTACTTTTCCACCAACATTATGAGCTATGCCCATATCAATGATGCCTAAATTGATTCCCATATTGGCTTTGACATTGCCAATGACAATCTTAGTACACTCTAACTCTCAACTTTTTGTTTGCTAGTTTTTTTGACTTGCATGACTAATCTATGGCTTGAGTAGCCACAACCTAGGGGCATCTAAGTCATCAAAATTACTAAGGGATCACACGTGGCTTGGGCCACACCAACTCTTAGCATGTATGGACTTTTGCCCACAGAGTTTCAAACCAGTGACTTTACACCATGGAGTGCCTTAACATAACACTGTGTCATTGTTTACTCTATGCCTAGTGGGATACCCTAGCTCTCAAATTTGGTTGTTTACTTTACCCTCAATAAAAAATAGTTCACAAATCCGTGGAAGTTATCAAGGCCACAAAGAAACTTGTAAGAACATTAAAGGTTGCAACTACATTTTAAAGAATGAGCAAACAATTTGCAAGGAAAAATGAGAGCTTATATCCATTTTCAAATATGTCAATACATGGTTGATAGTGCTGGAAACAAAAATAACCCTAAAGCAATTTCAAGTTATATCAAAATGTCATTCTTGCATAAAGAAACATGTTCAATGATTTCTATCTTATATTTTTTTACTCTTACAAGTTATCTTGGTCATTTAAGGATTTCCATCCCATCAATATACTCTTCAAACAATGGCAAGAAAGAATTGATGAACCGTGGAGATCGGTGAATGCTACGTCCATGGAATATTTGTAACAAATAAAACTGCTACATCCATGGAATATTTGTAACAGGCAAATCCACCTAAAGGGATCACTTCTTGTCGACTCAACCACAGAGTCTGACCTCGAGAATGCTGAAAGAATTGAACAAGTGACATCTCAATAACTATGGTACTTTAATAACAGGACTCAACCAATTAACCCTCAAGACTATATATATATATATATAAACTTTTCAAAACTATATAAAAAATTAATGTAAAGAAAATGAACTAATAGCAAGCTTAAATAATTTTACTTCCAACAAATCAAAATTATGACAATGTCTAATAATTAAAAAAAAGACTTGAAAAAAGAGAGTTAATAATCATAATAATTGTGTTGTCTTATAATAGTAACTTGATACACCTAGTACCATGATATAGCCCATTCAAAATGATAATTTGTGTTACATGCCTTGAAGTCATGATTGTAACTTAATATACCTAGTACCATTAGTACCATGATAGGGCCCATTGCAAGTGTGATTCTTTATCCCTCCTAGAAATTCATTGGATAAAAACTTGAAGTCACTTGTTTCACCTACAGTTTTTGAAATATCATAGTTCTCTCTTTATATACAATTGAGTCTGGATGAAGGTACACAAATGCACACCTTTACTCTCATTATTCATAAATTTACACCCACACTTCATATACATAAATATTGATCCGCTAACTTTGCACTTCCACCCAACCTTAAGCTACTTTTCTTGGCTTTAATTCACATGTATACATGCTCTCCTACCTGAAACTCTTTATAAGTGTTTTTCTTTATCAACATATGTTTTTTGCCTATCTTGGGCAACCTTCAGATTCTATCAAACTTTCTTCACTGTTTGTTCCATTTCCACAAGCATATCAAGCCCTAGGATTAACTGATCTTCAAGATTGTTCCAATTTGTAGGTGTTCTGCACCTTTTTCCCTACAACACTTCGTAATGGCTCATTTTCAAAGATTCATGATAATTGTTGTTGTATGAAAATTCAACAAATTGAAGGTATTCCTCCCATTTGGTTGGTTATTACATCACATACATTCATAGCATATCTTCTAGGACTTGATTAACTCGTTCGGTCTGCCCCTCTATTTGTGGATGGTTTGTTGTACTGAATTGAATATGAGTGCCTAACCCAGTAAAAATGGCTTTCCAAAATGCAGAAGTAAACTTTACCTCCTGTTCGGAAATAACTACTTTCGGCATGCCATACAACCGAAATATCTCCCTCATAAATATATCTAAAATTTCAACAATTTTGTAAGTATATGTGATAGGGATAAAATGAGTTTTTTCTCTCAACTTATCCACCACTACCATGATAGAATAATTTTTCTTTCTGGATTTGGGCAAGCCTATTATAAAGTCCTATTATAGCAGCTACAATCACCTTCCAAAATTTTTCCTTCGCTTCATTTTAAAGCCTCCCTCCTCAAAATCATAGCAGCTATCCTACAATGATAAGGTACTTATGTTTATTTGTTTTTATCTGTCACTTAATAGCTTGTGTTCACTCACTTTTTCTGTCCCAAAATTTTGAATTTGATCCTCACAAAAGTCGTATTTGTTGTACTTAGCATAATGCTAATTTTCTCTTAAGGTTTTCAACATTATCTGAAGGTGCTCCTTATGCTCTTCTAAGTTCCTTGAGTATATAATAATGTCATCAATAAAAATCAAAACAAATTTATCTAGGTAAGGGTGAAAATACTATTCATTTAACTCATGAAAGTTGCGGGGGAATTAGTAAGCCCGAACGGTAAGACGACAATTCATAATGACCATAATGGGTTCAAAATGTTGTCTTGCAGATTACTGGCACTTTTATTTTGATTTGATGATACCTTGACAATAGATCAATTTTAGAAAACTGAGTCGCTCCCTTTGACTTAATCAAATAAATCATCGATTCTTGGAAACAGGTACTTGTTTTTAATAGTTAATTTATTTAGTTGCCTATAATCGAGACATAGATGCAAGGTCCCATCTTTCTTTCTCACAAACAACATTGGGGCTCCCCAAGGTGATACACTTGGGCGAATGTACCCTTTATCTAGCAACTCTTGTAACTGCATCTTAAGCTTTGTTAATTCAGGCATACTCATTCGGTAAGGGGATTTTGACACTAGGGTAGCTCCTAGAACTAGCTCTATATTGAAATCAATTTCTCTTTTTGTGGGAAGCCTGATAATTTTTTTCGGAAAGACATCTAGGAATTCTTGTTGTCACACATGTGAACCTTGTAGTATTCATCATCATGTAGAATCATAGAATATCAAGGTTACTTTCTATGATCACCTTATAGTACTTGGACCTATTTCTGAGTGCTATGTTGCAAATGGTCTACTTCAATATGCCATCGAGTATCATGAATATGAGTTGTCAAGACTGTATTCTTTATAGCAAATGATTCAATCCGAGGTAGTGATTGTCACTATTATGATGCCATCATGTTATTATTGAGATCACTGTATGACATAGACCGAAACTGTGGGAGACACCAAAATTGTTGATATGTACTCGAGTTCTGAATGCTTCATCTTTTGACTGAGATTACTTGATCCTAGAACTTTAGATAAGGATCCAAATCAGCCTTGTTGTAGGACTAAATTGTCTTGTTGTTGTAGACTTTCTCCTTAATTATATAGACAAAAGCCCTTACCATTGTATACTGCTATTGTAGACTGATCCTTCAATCCCGGAAGTAGGTTTTGAAACACAAAACCCTTCAACTTTCTTTGATGCCCTTCTTGAAAAATGATCCTTGAATATCTCTTTTTGCCTCCCTTCCTTTGACTTCAACACCTTAGCTTTGATACCATGTTGAAGAATCTAGGGCAAATTATGTTAATAAGATTCTTCTCACCAAGATAACTATTTGTGAGGTATTTTTAACTGTTTCTTATTAGCACTATCTTCGCTTTTTATTATTAGAGTGCATTCTTAGTTCATCAAATAGTTACCAAAACAAAAGAGACAAGGACACAAGATGTTGCCTTTCTGCCAGGGCCAAAACCTCTCACTCTTTAAGAGGAAAACCCAGTACACAACATTTTTCTTATAGAGATTCCAATTGACAAATACCAAGACCATTACCCTTGACCTATTAGGCCACTCCAAGACCAAGACACCAATCCTCTTCTTTGTTGCTACTGAGATCATCATCATCACTGTTGCTTCACAGAGGTCATCATTATTGCACCGCATATATCATTATAGTTGCACCATTGCAACACCTTTATTAAGATCATTGCTACTCTTCCACTAAGATCATTGCTACTCCTCCATTGAGACTTTCACCATAACACCGAGATCTTTATACTAAGATATGTATATATATACCAAGATCTTCATCATGCTTATGACTATGTATTAACTATGATTACTTCTATGATCAAATTATAGTTTCATCTTAAATGTATGCCGAGACAGAGAGTGATAGTTTAAGATCCTCCTCTTCACAAGAATGCCGAGACTGTATGTTGAGACAAAGGTATGCCAAGAGTATATTACTGAGAGATCTTCATTACACATATGTGGAAAATGGGACTACATCTTAGTATGTCAAGACATTACTTCATTAATACTATGAGGAGGTCGAGACATCACCGAAAAACACAAAGAGCCTTATTCATCCACAACACTAAACTACTGTACTCATCGGATATTTTTGAACCACTATACTTGTCCAAGATTTCAAAGGATTCGAGTTCCTATCCTTCTTATAATGTAGATCCTTTTCACACCTATATATAGTGGTTTGCCTTGTATATATGCTGACATGAGAGAGGGAACTATTGTGTCTCTTTATTTGAGCCGACATGATTGTTTTTTATTCATTTTGCAGGCCGACATGACGAAGAAGATGGTGCTTATCATTTGGAGGGCTTCTTGACATTTCTATAGACTTGTATACATTAAACATAAGCTCAAGAAGAGCTTCTTCATACATGACATTGACTCTTTGACTTAATAATAAATCCTAAGGCTCTCAATGTGAGCCACTAACAAATAAACCTATTGCTCATGAAACCCACGCAACAAGGCATACAAAAATAATTTTATTTCTTTTATTTTATCATTTACAAAGATCATTTCATTATGAAGACTGAACTTAGTTACACCTTTTTCAACACAATGTCACATTGTGACTAAGATTTTCTCAATATGAAAATTAACCATGGCCCAATGTCACATTGTCACAAAGATTGGCTTGATTTGAAAATCAGTCATGCTCAAGAATGGTCAACCATGGTTGAATGCCACATTGTGACAAATATTTTCTGAATATGAAAATGAACCATGGTCAACCACGGTCAACCATATTTATTTTAGGGTTTATAATATTTATATTTAAGTTTATATGCTTTGGGTTTATAATATTAATGCCTTGGGTTTAATATTATTGCCTTGGACTTGGGGTTATAGAAAAATGTATAGCATTTTATAAAGATAGATGTTTTATCTTTGTATTAACATTTTAATGTGGAGAATATGAATCATAAATAAAATATTTCAATGTCAACTACTTATAAATTATATAAAACAAGTGAAAATAAAAAATATTATAATTAAAACAATTTTTTTAGTGTGTTTCCCAAAACCAACCTCGATCCATTTAACTATGGATCTACCAATACTAGTCCAAAGGAATAAAATATCTAAAGATGCAATTTTTTTTTTTTAATTTTACATTAAAAAATGTTTGCATTTTGAGATATTTGATCCCTCTCAATCCTTGGTTTATATATATATATATATATGGGGAGAGAGATTAGATCATATCGACTAGATTTTTATATGTACTGACATTTTAATGTGGAGATTGAGAGTCATAAATAAAATATTTTAATGTGAACTACTTATATATTATATAAAACAAATGGAAAAAAAAAACTTATAGCTAAAATATTTGATTAGAGTGTTGGTCAAAACTAGCATAGATTCATCTTAACACTGGTATATATTATATAAGACAAGTGAACAAAAATAATTTTTTTAAGTTAAAAATTTACTATTGTGTTGCTCAATATTACATAGATTCATCATAATTCCAGATCTACCAAGAGCTTAGAGGAATCAAAGCTCCATATGTAAACCTTTACTCGAGTTTTACACTTAGAATGAGATTTGCAATTTGACAGATTTGATTCCTCTATGTGCTTGGTAAATCTAGATTCAAAATGGTTCTATCCTAATTTAAATATGAAATTTATAATTTCGTTCATCTATTTTTATATACCCTAAAATAATTGTAGTATCACTTTATTTCTTTAATATATACTAAGTTTATTTAAATATTTTATTTTGGTTATTTACATTTCTTCATTTATCCTATAAAAATGCTTCACCAAAACATTATCACATATTGATTATTTTACTTTTATTTATCTATGATAATTATAAGTAAAATATTTTTATGTTCATATTAAAAACATAATTTTATATATAGAGGAAAAAATTAATTTAAATTAAAATATTTCTTATATTTTTATTTTTTATTAGCCTATATATATAACTTTATGGATATATGTTTTTTATTTCCAAATATGTGGCATTTATTCACATTTTAAAGTAGAGAATATGAAACATAAATAATTTAATGTCAAAAATTTATAGTTAAAATAGTTTATCAATATAATTCTATAGATTTACAAATAGTCAAGAGAAATCAAATCTCTATAAGTGCAAACCTTTCCTCAAATTTTTCATTTAAAAATTATTTGCATCTCAAAATATTTGATTATTTAATCATTTATGGGTAAATGAATCTACTGGTTGCATCACAATGAAACTCAATTATTTTTAAATTGTTTAGATAATCTTTGGCAAAATCACATAACCAATTTATTGTCGACGCGTTTCGAACCAACCAGTGTGGTTCATCGTCAGGACAATCCAGATCGGTTCTTCACCTTGTCCTGACGATGAACCACACTGGTTGGTTCGAAACGCGTCGACAATAAATTGGTTATGTGATTTTGCCGAAGATTATCTAAACAATGTTATGGATCACAGAAGTCTAAACTCCTTAATATTTTTAAATTTTCAAAACTTCATATTACGGTATGCTATTAAACACAATATTACAATTTTTATTTTTAATTTATTTATTTTAGAAGTGTTTTGGGAAAAGGGATATTGAGTTTATACTAAGCATTTTATCTAAACAATGTTATGGATCACAGAAGTCTAAACTCCTTAATATTTTTAAATTTTCAAAACTTCATATTACGGTATGCTATTAAACACAATATTACAATTTTTATTTTTAATTTATTTATTTTAGAAGTGTTTTGGGAAAAGGGATATTGAGTTTATACTAAGCATTTTGTAAAAAAAAAAAAAAGTTAATTTAGTATAATTTTTTTTTTTTTTTGGGTTTTTGAAAGATAGTGAAAAAGGAGCAAGGTGGGTTGGTTGATTTTGTTTGCAGCATTATTAAGTTCGAAAGATAGTGAAAAAAGAGCAAGGTGGGTTGGTTGGTTTTGTTTGCAGTATTATTAAATTTGAAGTTTGGAGGTGATGGTTTAAAAAATACTAGGATTTTGAAGTTTATGAAATGAGAAAATTACAGGTTGATTTTAAACTTCTCATTGTGATAGTATTAGTCGTTAATATTATAGTTTAACGCAAGCTGTCTTTTAAATTCGAACAAAGATGCCATCCCTAACATTTTAATCTTAGACTGGCGCATATCAACCCAATTTCCAGTATGTTTTTAGGAATTTTTTTATTTTAAACGTAGATATCAAAGCATTGATCCATTTGAAATGATTTCTTTCATTGCATTTTAATGGGAAGATTTCGATTCATGTCCGGTTGATACTCGGACACCCCATTAAAACTGTTATGAATGGCACTTACCTATTTCGCCGGAGCAGGAATCGAACCCGATCAACAGATGCATTTTCATTTCAAGTCTCCAATTTAAATTTTAAACAACCAAATACAATGAATTGAACCTATTTGCCAAGCTGAGAATGGAGCTCGATAATAAGATTCCCTTGTCACATTCAAATCACAAGATTCCCTTTCCTATCAGATTCAAATCACGGCGGATAATTTTTTTCCATCCCAGCCTGTAGCTTTCACGTCGAACTCACATTCAAAATCATTCATGTGATATTTCGACTTGAAATGGAGATACAACAGGGAAATCGTAATGGAATCACGGGCACACTGGCAATCTTTGTAAAAGTGCGCGAAAAATTGTAACAATTGTTCAAAATGAAATCGATAGCTTCTTGTCTTCTTCTACCGTCCACAGTCCTGGGCCCTTTAATCCCGATCGCAATTCATAATCGGTGACCTCCGGTTGGCACATAATCAGTGATGAGGCCTTTAAAAGTTGTGTGCTCAAGCAAAAAAATAATGGCGAAAAATGCAAAAGCTGTTATGATTCCGTTGTTCTTGAGCGCCCAGGCGAGCACGACAGCCACCAGGGAAATTTGCAATGTGGAGACTGTTGCTTATTCTGGTTGTGATGTCCCTTATTCTATCCACGGGAGCCGACAGGAAGGGCGAATTGAAGAGATGATCTTCCGGGAACTGCCCCTCCTCCGCCATCAGGCTGCGGCCAGCATTGCTATTTGGAGCTAATGAATTTGGGATCAGACATGCAGATACATTGCAAATTTTCACAATGAATGCAGATAAATTCAAATTGATCCACTGTTCGGCGCCCACCCAATTCGTCCCGCCCATCCAATTCGTCTGACATTGGAGGCCCTGCAGGTCACGTCGGTATTTTCCGGTGGAGGCTGGAGTCCTTTCCCAGCTGGAGAGCTGTCCCGTTACATGCCATGCATGTATGGTGAATTTGCTAGGCGATTGCTGGCCGACTTGAGTTCCCATCATAGTACCGCATTGAATACCCAATAACATAGGAAATATTGCTGGCCAACTCTGAAGTACCAGACGGATAAGATGCCCCTGTTTTAACGGAAAGCTTTATAATTTGAGATTCACAGCTTTTATGAAAATATTATACACCACAATGACAAAAGCTTAGTCTACATATTTTGTTTTCTTCTCCGTTTTTGCTTTAATTTTTATATAGAAGCTTTTATTTTCTTCTACGGTTTTGCTTTTATTTTTATAGAAATTTAACGATACAAGTTGGTAATATTGTTTTGTAGTTTGATATTTACTTTTATTTTTATAGAAATTTAACGATACAATTGGGTGATATTGTTTTTTTAGTTTGATATTTATCTATAGTATAAAAATAGATTGAGAATTTTAAAAATCTTCCATGGATTACAATCTATTTATATAAGTTTCCACATTATTTCCAGGGAAGCACAACCCTCCTAGTAAAATTGTATATATGTGCGTTACATTTGCAATGATAATTATTGTTTCTCATATTTACCAGACCTTCATGGTGTATGGTTATGGATAGCGGCTATCTCAAATCACTGGTGGCGAGTTTGGTGCTTTTCGTGGTGCCACAACTGGGAGCTTCAGCCAGCGGTATGGACTATTCAGCGGTTTGGTGTTTGATATTTAATGTTTGAGTTGAGGATTTATGCTGGTGCCATACTGCTGAGATATTGTCTGTGTGTATTGCTTTCAGATGGCGGCGTTCAGTATGATCATTTCGCCACCACAGAGGTGAGAGGCCAAAGTGATTGTGAAATTAAGAGTGAAGAAGTTATTTCTGCAATAGGATTAGATTAATACAGTAGAATATTCTGTGTATTCTTATTTCTGAGAAAAATCTGTGGTTTGATATTTGTTGGATATATATATATGTTGCAGTGCCTGCAAAAGCCACCTTCACCTTCATACGGAGGAGGAATTATCGTGAATCCCGATATAAACAATGGGGTCCAGGGGTGGACTCCTTTTGGAAACACCACGCTGGAAGTACGATCGGCCCCGGACGGGAATAATTATCTGGTCGCTGAGGGAAGGAAAAACAGCTACGATGCTCCCTCGCAGAACCTCAATCTGACCCAAGGAATGATGTATACTCTCGCAGGTATTTTTATTAGCTGCCATGAATCATATCAATATTATTGTAAGTAGCATCAAAATAGAATTTATAGTTCTTAAAAACCACACCTACTAATTACGGAATCATGATAAACTCTAACTAAACTTAATTACAATACTCAAATACTGAAGTAATTACTATTTCCAGCATTAATCATTGAAGTAATTTACTATTTCCAACTTTAATCATTAAACTTTTCATTCCTGGGTCAAATTTATAAGATATACCCTAGTGAAGTTCAACCAAACTTTGGCATAAAATTCTCAGGCATTGTAACATTTAATTTCAGCTTGGGATTCAATTTGAATGGTTGAAATAGCCTTTAGCCAATGTAACGGGACTAGATTGGGTAATAACGAGGTGGGATATTTGGGTCAGCGTGGTTGCAGATCTCGGGAATAAATACGAAGAGTGCAGTTGTGAAGGCCACGGTTGCTACTAATTACAGCAACGGCGGAGCCGGAACTGACTACAACTGCGCCGGGACTGTTCTTGCACGCGCTGGTTGCTGGTCTCTTCTCAAAGGAGGCCTTACCTTAGATTCCTCTCCCTCTTCCGCCATGTTATACTTTGAGGTACCTTGACATTTAAGGCTAGTACCCAATTCCATTTATTTTTTGCAATGTTGTCTAATATCGCCTGTCTTCCAGAGCAACGATACGGAAATAGAGATCTGGTTGGATAGTGTATCGTTACAGCCGTTTAGTCCAGAGCAATGGCAAGCACACCAAGAAGCCAATATCCAACAGGTATTACATTACCCTGGGATTCCAATTATTAACATTAAAATTTATTCAAAATGCACTCTCTGGGAGTAACAGTGCAAGATAATTCCTTTACAAATGACCATTTAATAGTTGGTTTTGTTCGCAAGAATCCACAATCCGCATACATTGAGGTTTGACAAGTCATTCTAAAATGAAATCTTTTAATGCCATTATGAATCATTCTCAAATGGAACCTCCTTTGGAATTATTATTTTACTAAAATTAAATGGAATCTTTTTATGAAATTTCAAAAACTAAAAATTAATCTTTTCAATTTTCTCTTTTCGTTTTCAACTCGCTTATTGCTCAACAATGCTGGCTAAAATTTGTAATCAAAATGGTCGAAATTGAGTTTCAGTTTGTATTATATGAATATAATTTAAATCAAAATTGAGTTGGTATTATATTTTGTATTATATGAATATAATTCAACTCAAAATTGAGTTTGAATTATATACTGAAGGTGATATCTAAATTGCAGTTTTAATATTGATTGTTTGACAGTTTTTTTCTATCACATTTTTGAAATATTTGGAAATCTGCAATCAAGATACATAGAGATTAATTTTTTGTGTTCATCAAATTTTTTAGATATTCAGATATTTTTAATCAAGATACACACTAGGCAACATCTAAAATTAGACAATATTCAGAAATTTTTAATCAAGTTACATATTAGGCAATATCTAAAATTAGACATGTCTATTTTGCTCCAAAATATATAGAAATATAAATTAATTATCAATAATTATTAAGTAGATGTTAGAGATTTAACCTCCACTGAATAATCTAAAATATTCTTAATAATAATTACAAATTAAAAGTTAAAATTAGTTTAAGATAATATAAATAAATTTATAACTTAGTTTAAGATAATATAAATAAATTTATAAGTGTTTGGACATATAGTATTAATAACCCTTGGTATAAAACTTATTTATAAACCACTAATCTTCATAATAAAAAGTAAATTGTATATATTTAATTCACTTTTTAATTCTTTTTATAAATAATAATAATATAAAATAAAATTATAATTCAATTATTTTTTTCATATATTAAAATATTTTAATGTATATTCATATTTACCACCTATATAAATGTTAACTTTAACTTGTAAAATGTAAATAAAATGAAATAAATGTTTATCATTTACCATATTTTATATAACTTTAACTTCTGAGATAAAATGAAATAAATGGTTATCATTTACCATATTTTATATAACTTTAACTTCTGATATAAAATGAAATAAATGGTTATCATTTACCATATTTTATACAACTTTAACTTGTGAATTTAAATGAAATGAAATAAATGTTTATCATATTTGCTCATCGTTAAATTTTTTATGTTTTTAATTTTTTTTAATGTCTGTACCTGTACCTGTTTTTTTTATCATATTATTTATGACATCACATTTGATATAAATTTAACTTTCACATTATTTTGCACTGGGCTAAAAAAAGTGGAAATCTTGGCCCATCATCCTCCATCTCAACATTCTGTGAACATTACAATGATTTTTTCTGAACTTCATCTACAATATAAAGATTGCTGGGTTGTTAATTTTTGAGTTTGGTGTGTTGTTAATTGAGATGGGTACATATTACAGAGTCGCAAGGGACATTTCATCGTGCACGCTGTCAACAGTACAGGGCATCCATTGAAAGGAGCCAAACTATTCATCAAGCAAACCAAGAGGGACATTCCCATAGGATGCGCGATAGCGAACACAATACTGAACAATAGTGTTTATCAGGTGTGTTGAAATCTAATTTCAACGCAGACGTTCTCACCCAAAACCGCCAGAAACCGTTCACCAATCCCGCCTGAAAATTCTCGGGCCACTTTCAGGCAAAGGTATCTTCCGTACACAAGGGCCCGAGAAAATTTAGATTTGACGCGTGGCTGTCCCCATACGTCACCATTTCAGATTTCTCGGGTGCTATTGTTCAGTTATGTAATGCCTCCCGATATCCACTCGAGCTGTCCGATCTAATCCTTCACTCTTCGCCGTTCATCAACCAAAGCTGCATACGAGGTGCATTTAATACTTGCGTGGCTTAAAATTTTTTTGAGTCTGACCGCCACTCCTGTCTGCAAAGAAATTAAGTGAAACTCTTCCAAATCGTAGAAAGTAGGTAGAAGTTTTTAAAGTTTTTTTTACGGCACGTAAAGAATTTATTTATGTTTATTGTATGTTTTGATACATATGTTTGTTTTGTATTAAGTTTTTAATATAACGAGTCAAACACATATGCTCGTGAGTTGTTCATTGTAGGAAACACACAGCAGTGTGTAGAAAAACAGGAACAGGGGTGTGGGTAATTTTTTTTGAAGTAATGTAATGAAGTTTTTTTTTGCACAGCAGTGCATAAAGACAAAGGGAGGAGCGCATTTGTTTTGTAAGGATGTATGTAAATTTTTATTACAGCAGTAAAGTGTTTTTCACAGCAGTGAATGTAAAAAGGGTTTTATAGCAGTAAACCCAGCTCAGTGAATTCTCAGGTGAAAACAGAGTCTTGGTTGAATGTTGTTTTTGGTAAATCCCTCTCAGTAAAAGAGGATGAATATGTATCAGTGTTTTTGTTTTAATCAATAGAAATGTTTGTATGGTGGTGAAATACTCTGTTCTTCAGCCAAATTTTTTTTTAAGCTTCCCTGTGCAAGAAGATCCTGGAGTGAAGGAAACAGAGCACTGTCTCTGTGTGTGTGGAGTTTTAGTTTTTATGTGTTTTTGGGATTTTCTCATTAAAATCCCCAACAGTGGTATCAGAGCAGGATCAGGCTCTTTAAAGAAGTTAAAGAAGCTGAAGGGAGAAGGTTGTTGCTGCAACAAAACTTCTCAGGCAGTTAGAAGACTCAGACAGCGAAGGATTCAGGTATTCTTCAAAGCTTTCTTGTTTGTTACTGTTGAAACAGTCAGTGTTTAAACACACAGTTAAGGATTCAGAGGCATAGTTGAGGATACAAGGAATGGCCAGCACCAGCACTGGTATGGGTATGTTTAACACCCAGCTCCCACAGTTTAATGGGAAAAACTATGATTATTGGTCAATAACTATGAAAGCCTTGTTTGCTTCCCAAGATTTATGGGAAATAGTTGAAGATGGTTTTGAAGAACCAGCAGATGAAAATGAGTTTAATAGATTAACTCCAGGAGAGAAGGATCTGCTGAAGAGCAATAGGAAGAAGGATTCAAAAGCCCGTGTGTTGTTGTATCTAGCAGTAGACCAGAGTGTGTTTCCAAGGTTAGCAGCAGCTAAGACATCCAATGAAGCATGGGAAACCCTTAAGACAGCCTATCAAGGCATGGAGAGAGTGAAGACAACAAAACTACAATTGCTGAGAAAGGATTTTGAGAACTTGAACATGAAGGAGTCAGATAACATTGACTCATTCTTCACTCATGTGATTGGTGTAATCACACAAATGAGAACTCATGGAGAAACCATTGAAGATAGAAGGATTGTGGAGAAAATATTGAGGGTCTTACCCTCAAGGTTTGATGCCATAGTCACCACCATTGAAGAGACAAAGGATCTCTCAAACTATTCAGTTGATGAGCTACATGCATCACTGATAACACATGAGCAGAGGTTGAGTAGGAATGAAAACTCATCTCTTGAGCAAGCCTTCAAGACCCAGATGTCCTTTGGAAGAGGAAGAGGTCAAGGCAGAGGAAACAAGAGAGGAAGAGGCAGAAGCCAGAACAGAGGTGGAAGGAACAGCCCAGCAAATGCACAAGGAAGAGGCAGCAATCCAAATCAGAACCAAGGCCAAGGCAGCAGCCAACAAGGAGGACAACATCATGCTCAAGGACAAAGGTATGAAAAATCCAATGTCCAATGCTATTATTGTAAAAAATATGGGCATTATGCCAGTGAATGTAGGAAGAAGCAGCATGATATGAGTAATAGACAAAATGCAAATGTCACTAGAGAAAACAGCAGTCAAAACAATGTGTTGTTAGCCTGTAACATGGCTGAAACAAACAGTGAGGACATTTGGTTTTTAGACTCAGGTTGCAGCAACCATATGACAGGAAACATAGCCTTCTTTTCTGCCCTAGATGAAAATGTGAAATCAGAAGTCACATTAGGAACTGACAGCAAAGTCTCTGTTATGGGAAAAGGGGAGGTAAAAATATTTACAAAGCAAGGAGAAAGGAAAACCATAGCAGATGTCTACTATGTCCCTGGAATGAGATGTAACCTCTTGAGTATTGGACAGCTTGTCCATAAGGGGTACAATGTTTTCTTTAAAAATGATGTATGCACCATCATGGATATAGCACCCAGCAAACGATGCATTGCTGAAGTGAAGATGACAAGGAACAGGATGTTCCCTCTCAGGATAAGGGCAGATTTGAAAAACAAAGGAGAAATTGCAGCAGTCACCCAAGAGGCTTTCCAAAGCGTGCCGAAGGATGAAAATTGGTTGTGGCACTTGAGATTTGGGCATCTCAATTTTGGAGGTCTAAATTTGTTGAGTAGGAAAGGAATGGTAAGAGGATTACCATTGATAGAGAAACCGGACAGCCTATGTGAAGGCTGCATTTTGGGGAAACAACATAGAGAAAGTTTTCCATCAGGTAAAAGCATAAGGGCAAAGGCACCCTTAGAGATCATCCACTCAGATTTATGTGGACCAATGCAAGCTCCATCATTAGCAGGCAGCCAATATTTCCTAACATTCATAGATGACTTTACAAGAAAAACTTGGGTATATTTTCTTAAAAACAAAAGTGAAGTGTTTGAGAAATTCCAAAATTTCAAGGCATTTGTGGAAAACCAAAGCGGGCTGCACATAAAAGTTTTGAGAACTGATAGAGGAGGTGAGTATATCTCCAAGGAATTCCTAAGATTTTGTAGAGAAAATGGTATACATAAACAGTTTACAGCAAGGTACACCCCATAGAAAAATGGAGTTGCTGAAAGGAAGAACAGGACCATCATGGATATGGCGAGGAGCATGCTAAAGGCAAAGCATTTGCCAAATGACTATTGGGCTGAAGCTGTAAATTGTGCTGTGTATATTTTGAACAGGTGTCCTACAAAAGCAGTGATGAACAAAGTGCCAGAAGAGGCATGGAGTGGGAGAAAGCAAGGAGTCACCCACATGAGAGTTTTTGGATGTGTGGCCTATGCACACATTCCATATCAGCTGAGGAGGAAGTTGGACAGCAAAGGGGAGAAATGTCTTTTCATTGGATACAGTGAGGAATCCAAAACCTACAGGCTGTATATCCCATCCACCAAGAAGTTTTTCGTCAGCAGAGATGTTCAATTCATTGAAGAGGAAGCTTGGGATGGAAGCATAGAGAAAACAGTGAATGTCAAAAACTGTTTGTCTCATGATGAGGATGATGAGGAGGTGGCTGAAATGCATCCCCAAACAGCAGCGCCAGCACAAGGACAGCAAGGGACACCATTGAGGATAAATGAGAGTGCTTCTCCAAGCACACCACAAGGAGGAAATTCAAGTGCATCTTCAAGCACTTGCACACCAAGTGAACGAGGTAAGAAGTTTAGAAATCTAAGAGACATTTATGATGAAGGAATGAATTCCTTATTTGCCTTGTATTGTCATGTTGATGATCCTATTCATTTCGAGGATGCCATTAAAGATAAGAAATGGATAGAAGCTATGGATGAGGAGATGAATGCCATAGAGGGAAACAAAACATGGGATTTGGTTGAGCTACCAAAAGGCAAAGAAGTCATTGGAGTCAAATGGGTCTACAAGACCAAAAGCAATGCTGAAGGCAAGATAGAAAGGCACAAGGCAAGGCTGGTTGTCAAAGGGTACAAACAGCAGTATGGGAGAGATTATGAGGAGACTTTCGCACCGGTCGCAAGAATGGAAACCGTGAGAGCAGTGCTGTCCATAGCAGCACAAAACAAATGGAAAGTCTACCAAATGGACGTGAAGTCAGCATTCCTAAATGGAGTGTTAAAAGAAGAGGTGTACATTGAACAGCCTCTCGGCTATGAGAAGAAAGGTGAAGAGCACAAAGTGTGCAAATTGAAGAAAGCTCTTTATGGGCTGAAGCAAGCGCCAAGAGCATGGTACAGCAGGATAGATTCTTATCTATTGGATAATGAATTCGACAAGTGTGAAGGAGAACCCACTGTCTACATCAAAGAAAAAGATGGTAAAATTTTGATTGTTGTCTTATATGTTGATGATGTTATTTTCACAGGTAATGATGATCAGCTCATTGAGAATTTTAAATCAGTCATGAAGGAAGAATTTGAAATGACTGACATGGGTTTCTTGAGATACTTCTTAGGCATAGAAGTAGATCAAAATGAAAAAGGAATTTTTATCTCACAAGCTAGATATGTAAATCAAGTATTGAGCAGATTTAACATGCAAGAGTGCAAGGCAGCGATCACTCCCACAGTAATGGGATTAAAACTCAGCAGAGAGGACAGCAGCAAGGATTTTGATCCTAGTTTGTACAAGAGTATTGTTGGCAGCCTTATTTATTTAACAGCTACTAGGCCTGACATTATGTATGCTGTTAGTTTGATTTCCAGATTTATGGAGAGGCCAAAGGAGGCACATTGGCAGGAAGCAAAAAGAATTTTGAGGTATGTGAAAGGTACCAAAATGTTTGGCATATTATATAGTGTCTCAAAAAGTTCAGATTTGGTTGGATACACTGACAGTGATTGGGCTGGAAGTGTAGATGATCGGAAAAGCACTTCCGGTTATGTTTTTCATATGGGTTCAGGAGCCATTTCATGGGCTTCTAAGAAGCAGTCCATTGTAGCATTGTCTATAGCAAAGGCTGAATATGTGACAGCTACAGCAGCAGCATGTCAAGCAGTTTGGATGAGAAGGATGTTGAGGAGCTTAGGCCAAGAGCAGGCAAAAGCGACAGTGATCTTTTGTGACAATAGCTCAGCTATTGCATTGTCAAAGAATTCAGTGTTTCATAAGAGAACGAAACACATTGATACAAGGTTCCACTACATCAGAGAATTGGTGAACAATGGAGAAATTGTCTTAGAACATTGCAGGACTCAAGAACAGGTTGCAGACATCTTGACAAAGCCACTGGATCAGAAAAGCTTTGAATTTTTGAGAAAGTGTCTAGGTATGACCGAATGCCCAACTATTGAAATTAAAGGGGAGTGTTGAAATCTAATTTCAACGCAGACGTTCTCACCCAAAACCGCCAGAAACCGTTCACCAATCCCGCCTGAGAATTCTCGGGCCACTTTCAGGCAAAGGTATCTTCCGTACACAAGGGCCCGAGAAAATTTAGAGTTGACGCGTGGCTGTCCCCATACGTCACCATTTCAGATTTCTCGGGTGCTATTGTTCAGTTATGTAATTCCTCCCGATATCCACTCCAGCCGTCCGATCTAATCCTTCACTCTCCGCCGTTCATCAACCAAAGCTGCATACGAGTTGCATTTAATACTTGCGTGGATTAAAAAAATTTTGAGTCTGACCGCCACTCCCGTCTGCAAAGAAATTAAGTGAAACTCTTCCAAATCGTAGAAAGTAGGTAGAAGTTTTTAAAGTTTTTTTTACGGCACGTAAAGAATTTATTTATGTTTATTGTATGTTTTGATACATATGTTTGTTTTGTATTAAGTTTTTAATATAACGAGTCAAACACATATGCTTGTGAGTTGTTCATTGTATGAGCAAGGAAACACACAGAAGTGTGTAGAAAAACAGGAACAGGGGTGTGGGTAATTTTTTTTGAAGTAATGTAATGAAGTTTTTTTTTGCACAGCAGTGCATAAAGACAGAGGGAGGAGCGCATTTGTTTTGTAAGGATGTATGTAAATTTTTATTACAACAGTAAAGTGTTTTTCACAGCAGTGAATGTAAAAACGGTTTTACAGCAATAAACCCAGCTCAGTGAATTCTCAGGTGAAAACAGAGTCTTGGTTGAATGTTGTTTTTGGTAAATCCCTTTCAGTAAAAGAGGATGAATATGTATCAGTGTTTTTGTTTTAATCAATAGAAATGTTTTTATGGTGGTGAAATACTCTGTTCTTCAGTCAAATTTTTTTTTAAGCTTCCCTGTGCAAGAAGATCCTGGAGTGAAGGAAACAGAGCACTGTCTCTGTGTGTGTGGAGTTTTAGTTTTTATGTGTTTTTGGGATTTTCTCATTAAAATCCCCAACAAGGTGGACTTAATCACTGAATTTACCCAGTTTTTCGCTTTTTATTTCATCTCGATTGAAGCCATTTTGATTTCAGAAATTATCCTTTTAACCCTTCATGTTTGGCTGAATTCTTTTTCCTCTTGAAGCTATTATAATCTGATTTCAGAAATGGTCTCCTAAGCTACTATAATCTGATTTCAGAAATGGTTTCTTGAACGTTTCAACGTAGCAACATTTTTGAACGAGCTAAAATGGTATAGCACGGAGCCTGAGCAAGGGCAAGAGAATTACAGAAACGCAGATGCCATGGTTAGCTTCTGCAAAGCAAACAATATAAAGATGCGGGGGCACAATATAGTGTGGGAGGATCCAAAATATGTCATGCAGTGGGTAAAGAATCTGAATGCCCAACAACTCCAAGAGGCAGTGGACAATCGAGTCCATTCAGTAGTGGGAAGGTACAAGGGCCAATTCATCCAATGGGATGTCAGCAACGAGATGCTTCATTTTTCATTCTTTGAGGACAAGTTGGGGCCCAATGCCTCTGCAAATATCTTCCAACTGGCTCAGCAATTAGATCCCTCCACTCCAATGTTCATGAACGACTACAATACAATCGAAACCTGCAGTGACATGGCCTCCATACCAGATGCATATGTGCAGAAGCTGCATGACATTAGCCGGCCAGGGCTGATTGAAGGAATTGGATTGGAATCCCATTTTTCAAAGCCTAACTTACCATTAATGAGATCTGTATTGGACAAATTGGGGTCTTTGGGTCTGCCAACCTGGCTAACAGAGGTCGATATTGACAACGACGTGAATCAAACTACACAGGTAAGCAAGCTTTCTGGTCCATAATTTCCCTTTTCAAAAAATCAAAACCTCCATGAATTTCATGTTTAATGTTTGGAACAGGCCGAGTATTTGGAACAAGTACTGCGCGAAGGATTTTCTCACCCTACTGTGGGAGGCATAGTCATTTGGTCGGCATGGCCGCCTCCCAGTGGATGTGACAGGATGTGTCTCATTGACAATAATTTCAATAATTTGCCTCCAGGCAATACGGTGGACAAATTGTTAAAAGAATGGCAAAGCAGAGGCATTAGTGGTTTTAATGATCATGAGAGCGGGACCTTCAATTTTTCAGGATTTTACGGCGAGTACACCGTCACTGTAAAGCATCCCCACATTACTGGTACTAATTCTTTCAAGATTTCAAGGACATCTGAACAACCACAACACATTAGCATTGTTGTGTAATTATCAATGAAAAGATTGTAACCTGCAGATACTAACAATGATATAAATATAAAGAATTAAATATATCCAAGTAGTAGAAAAACGTAGTTGAGATGGGGATTCAACGACCCCGAGTTAAGATCTCATGATGGCTGTACGTTACACTCGGAGCTCAACAACCCCGAGTTAAAATGGAGATATGATATGTGTGTATGGAAGACTACCACTGAAATATGTCTATGGAGGTGTGTGTCTATGGAGGAGAACCCCTGCAATATAAATTACCTTTTCAATGCTGCCTTCTGGTTGTGCTCGCTACTGGCCTGCCTGGACTGAATGGCTGGAGCGCCCCTGCAATATAAATTACCTTTTTCAATGTTGCCTTCTTGTTGAGCTCGCTACTAGGCTGGACTGAATGGCCATACGTTATAGAACCACATTCTACTTCGATGTCTCAGGTTTGGAATACAGGTGATCGGCATTCATTATAAATACATGATTTGGGTACGCATCAATTTACAAACTAATAATATCTCTGGTTTAAAAATATCTTTACACAACGTAATAAAGATCATTATCTGCCCTTGTTCTGGAGTTGGCACTTTATCTGCTTCATGTTCTCATTCTATGGATTCATCTACCTTTTTTAAAATGAAAGCAGTTGATTTTTTCTGTGGAAATAATAAAATTGATTGATTTTTGTTAAGATTTAAACTTTTTTATTATTATTATTAATTATGATTAGTGTTTCAAAATGGCCATAAATTTACGTGTACAACCTTGGCCTTCATCACTGCACTGTTAGTATTTGTTCCCCATATCTGTATCGATGCTCATCAATTATAGTGTGTAATTTGTTTCTCGAGACATTTTCAAATATGTTGAATATGTTTAGTAAATCACAGTTATGATAGCTATATGGATTTATTAGGAATGACAGATACATGATTGAAGACAAATAAAATACAGGTATTGTAAATGTGTTAGAAAACTTGCACAGATGAATCTAGCTAGTAAAGGTTGAACACACAACTTTGCAGAGCAAAAACACTAAAAGAAAATCGAAAGAACAAAAGAATGGTTCATTAGAAAATAGGTTACAATGCTCATGATATGACATTACTGGGTGAAGATCCCAAGGTAATGCACCATAGTGGTGATCAATGAGAAGACTCAACACCTACAACAAGTTTCGGAGATAACTAGCCAGTTTCGGAGTGAAAGAAGGAGCAAATCAGGGAGTAAATCATGCAGAAGAAGTAACCAGTTGCGAAGTGAAAGAATGAGCAAATTAGGGAGTAAATCATGCAGAAGAACTAAGCAGTTGTGGAGTTAAAGAATGAGCAAATCAAGGAGTAAAGCATGCAAAAAGAATCTTGCATGTAGTCCCATGCTCTAACTAAGAGTCTGCATGTAAGTGTGTAGTAGTTCCAACACCCCCCCTGAACACCACTATGGTGAAAAATAGAACATGGGCCCTGGAAACTAAAGGCCAAAGGTCACCCAAAATACAGTGCAACTTGTACTAAAATTGAGGAAAGAGGGAAAACCTCATGGGAAAAACCCCCCATGAAAATACAATGTAATCAAAAGAAAAGTGGAAGAAAAGATAGTTGCTAAGCAACTGTGTCCTTCACTCCAAGACGATCGCGCAAAGAGTGAAACTTCTGCTCAGTGAATGTCTTGGTGAAAATGTCTACAGTCTGTTCTGCTGAGGGACAAAACTGCAAATCAATGACCCGATCATGTACTAAGTCTCTGATGTAGTGCATATGGATCTCTATATGCTTCGTCCGTTGCCGTTGTACTAGATCCCTACAAAATTTGAGAGTGCTCTGGTTGTCACACCAAATAACAATGGGTTGGTGGAACTGGATGCCCAACTCAGTGAGAAAGTGTTGTAGCCACAGAGCCTGAATGGTGATGTTGACTACTCCTCTGTACTCGGCCTCGGATGAAGAGAGAGCAATAGCAGCTTGTCACACCAGATAACAATGGGTTGGTGGAACTGGACGACCAACTCAATGAGGAAGTGTTGTAGCCACATAGCCTGAATGGTGATGTTGACTACTCCTCTGTACTCGGCCTCGGCTGAAGAGAGAGCAATAGCAGCTTGCTTCTTGCTCGACCAATAGATAGGGCCAGACCCTAGACTGAGTGAATATCCGGAGGTGGACTTGCGATCAATGTTGTCGCTCGCCCAATCAGAATTAGTGAAGCCAAGGAGATTCAATGCAGTGTCGGCTGCATAGTGAATCCCGAAGGTGATGGTGCCTTGCACATATCAGAGGATGCGCTTGGCAGCATTCCAATCAGGGAAAATTTTAAGAACCCCCCCCTAAATTTATAAATATAATAAATGGGCGAATCTCCATGGTATATAGGAAAAATGGAAGGCGATTTTATCAATAATATAATATGTATATATAATTTTTTGGCGAATCTCTCACCAGGCATGGCGAATATTTTACTCAATTATAAAATCTTGTAAGATCTTGGCGAGTCTTTCACTAAATAATAAAACTTTGTAAAGTCCTAGTGAATCTTAGCATAGGCTACATGCTGGTTTAATTCCCCCATTTAAATAGGCTACATTCCAGGTGAATACCATGGGTCAATACCATGTGCCATTTTGGTGAATACCATGGGTCAATACCATGTGCCATTTTTATTTTTATTAATTCTAATATTAGGGTTAATAATGGTTTTTTGCATAGTATTAATAACAATCTAGTCCATGGTATTTGTCCCATAGTATTTTGGCCATAGGTTTCACCTAAATATAACCCATTTTTTGAGTGTTCGTAAATATAAGGTGACTTATGGAGTAAATATAAAAAAATGTTTTATTTGTTTACCATACCTCTCGTTTATTTATATTTTTATTAATTTACCATACCTCTTTTACAAATATGGTATTTGGCCCATAGGATTCACTTAAATAAAATCTCTTTCTTGAGCCTTCATAAATAGAATGAGGGTTATGGACTAAATATAAAAAAAGAGGTTTTATTTATTTACGATACATCTAGTTTATTTATATTTTTATTTATTTACCATACCTTTTGAGTAAGTATAAAAAGACAATTTATTTATTTACCATACCTCCACTTTACTTATATTTTTATTTGTTTACACCCTTACATGTATATAAGGTGACTTATGGAGTAAATATAAAAAATGTTTTATTTATTTATCATACCTCTCATTTATTTATATTTTTATTAATTTACCATACCTCTTTTATAAATATGGTATTTGGCCGAGGTGATGGCGATGGCGAGGGTTTTGAACAGAGATCTGCTCGCTGCCGAATCGGTTCACAGGCTTGCCGCAAGGGCCGAGGGTGAAACACGGACCGGGGAAACGGAGATTGTCGGTGGAAAACACACAGATCTGTATGGTGCTGCGTATAGTTTTCAGAACGACGGGGTGAAGGTACCAACGGAGCTCTCCATTGTTGCGTGGAGGTACGAGGAGTTCCTGCGAAAGTTTGAGGCTCAAATCTGCAGCCCGGAACAAAGAAGCCCGTCTGGCTCACGGCGTATAGAGGCAAGACGCAGCCCACCACAGATCGTGCCGAGAACCGACAGGGGGAGACTGCATGAGGCAGATCCACGCCCTTCTACATCACACGGGCTCAATCAGAGCAGTTTTGGTTCAGATCCATACGATCTAGGCCATATCCGACCACAGAATGATCTGAGGCACCAGATCGAACTCGATCAAGCCTATATTCGAGCACAGCTGGAGTCCAGGCGGCAGAATGGAGACATAAACCCTAGATCGGACAGGGTTTATGCAGATCTAGACAAGAAAAAGGAAAAACGAAGCAAACCGGAGCCAGATCTGGAATATTGCCTACAGACAAAGCAGGTAACAAATTTTTGTTTTCAGATTCTGATTAAGCCCCCTCAGGGGAAATCTCGCTTAGTATGGGTTCATGCAGGAGACACCCCCATGCAGCTTAAACGTCAAATTTGGGCAGAAATGGGATACCCAGTTCAGGCCCAGCACCTGGTCAGTGGAAGGCGGTCCTTGCAGGACGGTAGATCTCTGGCAAGTTATGAGATTGGGCCAGGATCAATTATTTTTTTAAATCTCAGATTGAGAGGAGGGGCTATGCCTCAGGGACAGCCAAGCTCCTCTGGGGTAGACAAAGGGAAAAAAGCTGCAGCTCAGCATCAATCAAGAGGATCCTATAAAAACATTTTACAGGGCAGCAGAAATTCAGGCCCCCCCCCAGATCAAGGAGGACACATGCCCAGGCCATATATAGTAGATCAGTCAGAGAAAACCCCAGCTTTAAACTTAGATTCCTCAGGGCTTGATGATTTCGTCAAGTCCTATGAAACAAAAGCTTTAATATGTCGTTTCAATAGCTTTTGGCCTAAACCTATGGATCTTTTCCATTGGATCTTCACCAGCTGGACCATGGAGTGTGACATTCATTTATGTGCAAAGGGTTTTTTCATTGTTAGATTTACATCCAAGGAAGTCAGAGATACAGTCATGAGTGCCGGACCATGGTTTTGGGAAACAGCAGGGCTGTTTGCAACTCCATGGTTCCCAGATTTTGATCCAAATAAAATGACGGTAACTAGAATGCCGGTTTGGGTTAGACTACACAACCTTCCATTGCAGTTTTGGGATGAACGGGTGCTGGAAGGTATTGGGAACAGCATAGGAAAATACATCAAATCAGATGAGGACAGGATCAATGAAAGGATCTACACTTACGCACGCATCTGTGTGGAAGTGGATTTAAGTAAAGGGTTGCCGGAAAATATAAGGTTGATCTACAAACAACAGAACTGGTTGCAGGTTCTAGATTATGAAAACACCGCTTTAAGATGTAGGATTTGTCGACAGACAGGTCACTTACAAAGCACATGTCCAGAAGCAAAGAATAGAAAGAAGCAGAAAGGGAAGCAGAGGAAAGGTTGGAATTTTTCTCCCCCAGATTCAGAGGATGAAGATTCAGAAGCAGCAGAGGAAGAATCCCCAGCAGAGAAAACTGAGGTAACTCAAGAAATGGAGAAACAGGAAGGAAACGCATCAGACAACAATTCATCAGACATCAAGGCAGTGGAGACAAGCATGCAACCTAGCACGGGCGGCATAAAACGGCACCACCTCTCAGATAATTCAGATTCGGACAAAGAACTTGCTTCACAGAATACAGAAACACAGATAGTCATCGCTTCGATCGAACCCTCTCAAGGAGTGTGGCGTAAGGTCGAAAAGAAAAAGGGGCGAAAAACTTGATGCGTGAGTCCTACTCACTGCCGGATGTCAGTTTTTGCCTCCTTTTCTCTCTCCTCTTCTCTCTTTTCTTATTCTTTGTGCACGTTAGTTTCCTAACGTTGTGTGGGGTGCAATAGCACTCGGGCCCTTGCGGCAGTGTACGGATTGCTTCCATGCATCTGGGTACCAGCACTCTTTGCGGAATGTTTACTCATTCCTTTATGTAGCTTTTTTATTCTTGATTAATAGAAAAGCGCGGTTTTTTTCCTCGGAAAAAAAATATGGTATTTGGCCCATAGGATTCACTTAAATAAAACCTATTCTTAAAAATGGGCGAATGGATTCACTTAAATAAAACCTATTCTTGAAAATGGGCGAATGGAAGGTTGTAAGTCCTAATTTCAAGGGCTAAATTTACCTTTTTTACCCTCTCCCTTAAAATAAGGTGGGCTATTTGAGGTGATTTGTAAAAATGTACTATGATACAAAATATTCGCCCACTAAAATTTTAAAGCCCCTTAATTTCGCCAAAGGGCAAACATTCGCCCCTAAAATTATCCTTGATTCCAATGTAGCTCATGCGGCTCCTGCATGTATCTGGGAACTGCCCCTACTGCATATGAGAGATCTGGTCTAGAGTGGGTGAGGTACAATAAGCTCCCCACTAGCTATTGGTAGAGAGTGCTGTCAACTAATGGAGTGTCACATCCATCCTCAAGGCGAACCCCAAAAAGAAAAGGAGTCGATGCTGGCTTGCAGTCAGTCATGCGAAATCTCTAGAGGAGATCCCGTGCATACTTAGCCTGAGAGAGTTTGATGCCTGTGGCATCCTGGCTAATCTCAAGACTAAGAAAGAAGTGTAATGGACCCATGTCCATCATCAAGAACCTATCATGCAAGACCCTCTTGACTGTAGCAATGGTTGAAGCTGAGCTGCCGGTGATTAGGAGATCATCCACATACAAAACTAAGATAAGAAGAGAATCATGTGTCCTGAGCATGTAAACATTCGGATCAGACTTACATCTTTCAAAGTTTTGTGATAAGAGAAAAGAATCCATCTTCGCATACCAAGCTCTCGGGGCTTGCTTAAGGCCATAGAGAGATTTCTTCAGTCTGCAGACCAAAGATGAATCCTGAATGAAACAATGTGGCTGCTCCATGTAGATCTCCTCAAATAGGTCTCCGTGAAGAAAAGCATTCTTCACATCCATCTGATGTACTTCCCACCCCTGGGAAGCCGCAATGGCAAGTGTAAGGCGTATGGAATCCATCTTTGCTACTAGAGCAAAGGTCTCGTCATAATCAATGCCATGCACTTGTTGGAAGCCTTTGGCTACTAGCCTTGCTTTCCGTCTGGTGATTTGCCCATCTGCAGCACTCTTGGTCCTATAGACCCATTTGCATCGGACAAGTTTCCTTCCTGAAGGAAGGGGGACCAGATCCTAAGTCTGGTTCTCGAGGAGGGAGTTATACTCCTCCTCCATGGCGGACTCCCAAGATGGATGCCCAGCAGCCTCAGCATAAGACTGTGGATCAAAAGACTGAACCAAATGACAATGCCAAGATGGCGATGGTTCAGTGGTAGTGAGGACAAGAGGAGGCTCAATAAACTCTGAGCTAGTCCTCTGTAGATCAGAATTATCCCCCACAAGACCATTTCTAGCAGTTGGGTGGTCTTGTGCATATATCTCACGTAAGCTCCTTGTTCTCTGATTTATGACAAGGGAATATGATTCACTGCTGGAAGCCCGATCTGGACTTGGATGTGGATCATCATTTGAATGCACAACATTTGCATCTTAAGACTTTGTCTCTACATCTGCATGCTCTACCTCGGCATCTGCATGCTCTGTATCTACATCTGAGTGTACTGAGTCATCATCTCGGACATGAGGTAGATAAAAGGTGTTTGCATGCAGCGATTGAGGTGCATGTGAGAGACTTTCCTCAAATTTTACACTTCGCTCAATGATGAGCTTGTCCATAGAGGGAATCAGGAGTCGGTATCCCTTCACACCATCAGGGTATCCAACAAAGATGCACTCAATGCTCTGTGGATCAAGAGCTTTCCTCTTTTTAGAGGGGATCCTGGCCCATGCTCGGGAGCCAAAAACACGAAAGTGAGTGACCTCTGGTTTAGTGCCACTCCAAGCTTCAAAGGGGGTCTGAACCTTAATAGACCTATGAGGAGATCTGTGTTGGATGTAGTTAGCACAATTAAGTGCTTTGGCCCATAGCTTATGAGGTAGTGACTTAGCATGCAACATGCAAGAAGCCATCTCTTTGAGAGATCAGTTCTTTCTCTCAGCAACTTCGTTCTGTTGTGGAGTGTATGGAACTGTGTACTGCAACTGTATGCCGGACTGAAGGCAAAGGTTCCGAAGTGTTGTGTTAACATATTCCCCCCCATTGTCTGTACAGAAGGCTTTGATCTTTCTCTTTGACTGTGTCTCAACTAGTGCTTTGAAATCTTCAAAGTGTGCAAAAACTTCAGATTTGTTCCTAAGAAGATACACCCAAGTATACCATGAGAAATCATCAATAAATGTAATCACATACCTTGCTTTGTTGATGGAAGGATGAGGAAAAGGCCCCATGAGATCACTATGGATCAGATCTAGAGGAGAGGATGCTCTGTGAGTCTTGCCAGTGTCAAACTTTTCTCTGGGATGTTTGCCAAGGACACACCCTTCACAAACTCCTTTGGAGAAACTGATATTTGGCAAGCCTTCCACCATCTCATTCTTGCTTAGCTGCTGCATATACTTAAGTGACCAAACCTCTCGTGCCAAAGCCTACTACTATCATTAGCATGTGTAAGCAATAAGGAGGATTCAGATTCAATAAATTCAGAAAATGTATACAGTTTGGCTCCATTGTTTACCTCACCAGTTGCAATTTTGGAGCTGCTATGTAAGTCATATATGTTCACTGCATCTGGAGTGAATTCCACTCTCTTTCCGGTGCCGGAATGAGTGATCTGATAAATTGAAAGAAGCTTTATCGAAAGTTTTGGAACATGAAGCACATCTTCAAAGCTTCCATGTAAAAGTTCCACTCTACCTTTTCCGGTGACCTCAATAGGTGAGTCATCTCCCATGAGGATAGGAGGTCCTTTGCATGCATCCAAAGAGGAATAGACTTCCTTTGCAGCAGCCATATGATGTGATGCACCAGAATCTATAATCCATGCATCAGGGGAAGAATTAATTGCAACTAAAGCATGAAAATTGTTACCTTTCTCGTGTGGCGGATCCTTAGTTTTCTTCTTGGCGCCCTGAGGGATGTGGTCCCCAAGGTTGTGCTTCTGAAGAATTTCTACCATTTGGTCAATTTGTTTCTTCATGCAAGAGGATTCTGGATGGAATCCTCTTTGACAGTAGGTGCATCTGTTTCCTTTCTTCCCTTTCTCATTTCTCGAGCCGGTGGAGTCATTGAAGGGCTTAGTGTACCCTTCCTTTTTTGGATGGGAATGCGCTTTTCCCTTGTCTTTTTCTGCTGATTTTTCTGATTTGAATTAGATCTGTGATTTTTATTGTAGCTGCCATCATGCACAGCAAGTGCATGCGCTTTTGGAGGTTTGATTTTCCCCATGCCAATGAGTTTATCTTGCTCAAAAATAAGGGACTCCATAAATTCTTTGAGAGAAGGCATAGTGTAGGATTTACCTGTTACAAGCCTTACTGAATGAAATGTAGACACAAAGACGAAGTATTCTGGTCTGAGCTTTGACATAATAGAGAGAACTTGGTGACTCTCCTCCTTGGATTTTTCAATTCCACAACCATTGAGTTGCAGCAATAGATCATTATATTTGGTGAAGAAGTCTTGAATTTTGTCATAGTTCTGTGGATCCAATGACAGCAGCTCCACTTCAAGCAGATGTCCTTTCATCTCATCCTATTTCCCGTAGAGATCTTCAACCTTTTTCCAAATCTCATTGGGAGTATTGCAGGAAGATAGATGAAACTGCAACTCTAGAGAGATGCACATGCATATGGATCCGTGGGCCTCATCCATACGGTTGTGGTACTTGGATTTCTCTATGGCTGAAGTGGGTTCCACTTCTGTAGCCATGGTAATCCTGTACAACCCTTTATGACGAAGGCATCAAGCCATTTGTTCCTTCCATTCGTGATAGTTGTACAGTGTTAGGATCGATGCTTTGGGAAACTCCATTTTTTTTTCGACCTTCGATCTCCAAGCTGTAATACCTGCAAAATAAAGTACTGGTGCGTCTTTTATCTAGCAACCTGTGGGCTCTGATACCATGTAAATGTGTTAGAAAACCTGCACAGACGAATCTAGCTAGTAAAGGTTGAACACACAGCTTTGCAAAGCAAAAACACTAAAAGAAAATCGAAAGAACAAGGATATCTCGGCCTCAACAATCTTCCTCCATCACCAATACAAGGATATCTCAAGAAAGATGAAGGATATCTCCAACAAGGAAACAAGGGTTTCCTAAATCTTTGGGAAGTGCAGGAGGCACAAGGATTTCGTCAGACTCGATCAAGGATAATCTCACTATATCAATATCTCATATCTTCTCCCTTAAGGCCTTCCCATGGAGGTTTATTTATACTTCTCCAAATTAGTTTTTTTCAGTTGGGAAATAGTTGAGCCACGGGATATAGGAGGTGAGTAGCAGGTAAAACCCATGAACTCCATCTGAAATTAAGGAAAATTATTTTTTTTAAGTGTTTTAACACATGTACGTGGGTTGGGTATATGCTGACCTGCGTGTACATGCTTTAATAACAGGGAAAAGTAGCGTATAGGGTATAAAACACTTTTTTTTTAGATTTTGGACCAAGTTTGGAAGGAAGGGTTGCCCTAGGCCATAATTAGAGCGTCAGATCTACCAAGAGTAGTAATGGTGCTAAGTGTATTAAGTGTATAAAAGGAATCATGCCGAGACTGAGGAGGAGTTCAGCAGAATTCATCCTGCCAAGGCAACGAAAGAGATCAGAAAGAAAATGTTGTTTGATGCGGGCATACCCATGCTTAGAAATAGTAAAGCATGTCCACATGTCAAGTACAAAAGCGGATCCAATATGCATACAAGTATAAAGGAACTAAAAATACATAATGGATCATCTGATCATAATCAAGAAAGTATATGTTTGAATATCACATATAAAGAGCTGATCAATGATGCTGAAATATGAAGCTGATCACTAAAGTCAAGAAACTAATCCAAATAGTACCAAGTCAACATGGTGGAATAAATGGTACTACACCACAACTCGGGTGCCAACATATAGGATGTCGCTATAAGGAACTGCAACATATAAGGTGGATGGTGTCAACTAGCAGAAACAAGAGCAACTAACAAGTGAACCAAGACATGCTGATGCAAACCCAAGGTCTTCACCGACTGTCGTGGTACATTTCTACATAATGGGAATAAATGATCTGAAGTCGAATATGTGAGAAATCATTTGATTACCGGTCATTGATGTATACCGTTAATAAACACGAGGCTACTCACCGATAATGATGATGAGAGTCAAGTTACCCAGTACAATCTAACAAGTGCCAATAAATGAGTTGTATTCGAACACTTGGAAGAATCTATCAATCAGGAGACAATGATGTTTTCCCACTGTCTGTTGGGTCCCTATAATACTAGTTATTACCCCATTACTATTGTAGTTATACTCCTTATTAATATTGTTGTGCCCCTATTGTCCCCGTATTGTTATTAATGTGCCCCATAGAATCCCTCTATTGTTATTTTTGTGGCTTTATATTATTATTGTTAGGTCGGCTGGGTTATATTGTGACTCCTTAGACTCCTATATATAGAAAGGAGGTTTTGTCATTTGAATCATCTAAGAATTGTTCATTTGTGTAATGTAAAGGAGGTTTCCCCCTTGAAGAGGCTGAATTCTAAGGTGTTGATCTATCTTTTCTATCTTTTCTTGAGCTGGTTTCATAACATTTGGTATCAGAGCTTTGGATTCTAGGGTTTCGCTGCTCCAAACAAGTCATCATGGAATTTTCGCTATAACTTTTTTTCTGCGACGTTTCAGAAGTTGAAAAAAAACCCATTTGAGAAGACATCGCGCTAAATCTCGGGTCCAAATTTCAGAGCGTTTTACGCTATATTTACGGAGATATGATCTGAGGAAGTTGGTCTTTTTGGAGACTCCTGAATTACATTCCAAACAGGTGACTGGGGAAAATTGTCATAACTTTTTCTCTGAGCATTGGATTGAAATTTTGTAAGAAGGTGTAGAAATATGACGGACTGTAGTTTCTTCTATATATTTTTCAGAGCTAAAGGTCGAAACAGTGACTCGTGGTGCGTCGTACAAATTCGCTCTACTAAACTAGTCTATAATCTGGTCACTATGGGAGATTTCGCATAACTCTTCCTTCGAGAATCCAATTTGGATCAAACTGGTGGCATTGGAAAGAGGACACAGAGGGCTACCACAATTCACAATTTCAGAACTGGATGTTATGGAAGTACAGAGATACATCAAAGGCAATATCGAGCTCCTACAAAGTAAAAAAAATGTGTGTAGATTCTTTTAAATTTTTCCTTAAGGTTGATTTGAAAATTTATTTTGAAGGAATTCAAAGGGCTAGTAGAGCATTATTATCAGTAACTGATGCCCCAAGGAAAGAAAATGTAAACACCTAGTAAGGAACCTGAAAGCTCTAGCATGACTCATGAAGAAGATGAAGAAATGTTACATGATATATCAAAATTATAAGAAGTGCAACAAATTCCATGCTCACAAAAGTTAACAGAAGCTAAGATGCATGGCATGGAAGCTAAGATGCATGGCATGGAAGCTAAGATGGACAATTTGAAGATATATTTAAACACAAATTTGAAGACAGGCATGGCAGATTTGAAGACAGATTTGACAAATTTTCTACAAGAAATACTTACTAATGGTGAAAAGGTAGTAAAGGAAACTCATGATGCGAACAAAAGAAATGTTAATCATGATATCATAGACTCTAATGTGGGATCGAAGACCCACCATATTCCAAAAATCGATATGAGGAAGTTTGATGGCAAGGATCCCACAACATGGATATTACAGATGGAGCAATTTTTCGATCTCAATAATGTGCAAAACACACAAAAGGTACGTATTGCAACTTTATATTTGGAACCAAATCAGTTTGTATGGTATCAATGGCTTTGCTCTCGTAAACAATTTATCACTTGGGCAATTTTTACGGAAGAATTGATAGCACATTATGAGGATACAAAAAGCAACACTTTTTTTAGCCAATTGATAAGTCTCAAACAAAAGGGTTCAATAATGGAGCACATTGAGGAGTTCCAAAAATTGAACATAAGGGTAAAAGATATTCCAGAGGAGCATAGGATTGATGTGTTCATAGGGTCTTTAAAGGATAATATCCAACATGATGTTCGCCTTTGGGAACCTGATTCATTAGAGAAGGCATTCAGGTTAGCAAGAAAAATGGAAAGCAAAATTATGGCAACCAGGAAGCATACCACTCACAACTATAAAGACGGAAGTGTTGTTGCCCCTAGTCTTCCACAACCTATAAGGTTGACACCACAACAATTGGAAGAAAAAAGAGCAAAAGGGCTTTGTTACAGTTGTGATAGCAAATACACTAAAGGTCATAAGTGTGCTGAGAAGAAATTATTCTACATAGATTGTGAAGAGGAAGAAGAAAAGGAGCAAGAAAGGTCAAAAGAAGAGGATATACTCCAAGAACAAAGCCTAGATAAAGAAGAAATGAATCCGACCATATCTTGTAATGCATTGGCTGGAATTACCACTCCTCAAACCATCAAGATAGAAGGACAAATCAAGAAGAAAAAGGTAATAGTGTTGATTGATTCAGGAAGCACCCACAATTTTATTCATTGTAAGGTAGCAAAAGAATTGAATTGCTTCCTATATCCAGCACCAGAGTGTCAAGTGATGATTGCAAATGGAGGAACAATAAATTGCTCTGGAAAGTGCCATAATATCAAGCTATCCATGGGAGAATATGTATTGACTAGCCCAATGCTTTCCATTCCAATGGGAGGTGCTGATGTTGTACTAGGAGTCCAATGGCTACAATCCTTGGGTACAATAGCTTTTAATTTTCAAGAACTTTTCATCAAATTTTCTGCGGAAGGAAAGGAAGTTGAATTAAGGGGTATTGCAGGGAAACCAGGAAAGATAATCAGCTCTAATGGTATGACAAAGCTTCTAAAAAAGGAACAAAGAGGTGTAATTGCACAATTATGTTCGCTAGATGTTTCCACATCGGAATCATCTATTTCTCCAGATCTCCAAAAAGTCCTGGACAATCATTCCAAGGTATTTGAGACTCCCAAAGGTCTCCCACCTATCGTGATCATGATCATGCTATTCATCTGATTCCAGGAAGTGTTCCTCCAAACATCAGGCCGTACAGATATCCCTATGCCCAAAAGAGTGAAATTGAACGTATGGTTGCAGAAATGCTAGAGGCTGGTATAATTCAACCGAGTCAAAGTTCTTTCTCTACTCCAGTAGTATTGGTGCACAAGAAGGATGGATCATGGCGCATGTGTCCGGATTATAGGGAGCTCAACAAGCTCACTATTAAAGATAAGTTTCCCATTCCTGTCATTGATGAATTACTGGATGAATTGCATGGATCAATTTACTTCACCAAGTTGGATCTTCGTTCAGGATATCATCAAATCAGAATGAAGATTGAAGACATTCCGAAAACAACATTTAGAACTCATGAGGGTCATTATGAATTTTTGGTCATGCCTTTTGGCCTTACCAATGCACCTTCAACATTTCAAGGTTTGATGAATTCAATTTTCAAACCATTCCTTAGAAAATTTGTGTTAGTATTTTTTGATGATATACTAATCTACAGCAAGTCTTGGAAGGATCATGTTGAACATGTTGACAGGGTGCTACAACTATTGGAGGAGAAACAATTATATGCAAAAAGATCCAAATGTTTCTTTGGAGTCCAAGAGGTGGAATATCTGGGTCATATTGTATCTCATGAAGGAGTTAAGGTAGACCCTAGCAAAATTAAAGCCATTAAGGAATGGAAAATCCCCACATCCATAAAGCATCTGCGAGGATTTCTCGGGTTGACAGGGTATTATCGCAAGTTTGTTAAGAATTATGGGAGAATAGCAGCACCTCTAACAACATTATTGAAGAAAGATGCATTTTCATGGACTCCGGAAGCAACAAAGGCCTTCGAACATCTTAAAGAGGCAATGTGCCAAGCACCGGTCTTAGCTACACCGGACTTCACAAAAACCTTTATTGTGGAATGTGATGCTTCAGGAAATGGAATTGGTGTTGTTCTAATGCAAGATGAAAGACCCATTGCTTTTGAAAGTCGTCCAATCAAGGGAAAGTTTTTACACAAAGCTATTTATGAGAAGGAAATGTTGGCAATACTCCATGCACTTAAGAAATGGCGACCCTACCTAATGGGAAGACACTTCAAGGTAAAAACGGATCATGATAGCCTTAAATACTTTTTAGAACAAAGATTATAGAGCAACAAAAGTGGGTCACAAAGATGTTGGGTTATGACTTTGAAATCATCTACAAAAAAGGGAAGCAAAATGTGGTGGCAGATGCACTCTCAAGAAAGGATGAGGATGTGGAAGCATTGTTGTGCGCCATTTCTATTATCCAACCAGATTGGATAAACGAAGCAAGGGAGGAATGGAAGAATGACGAAGAAGTGTGGGCACTTATTCGAAAGTTACAACAAGATTCCAGTATGTCTGATACATTTAGCTGGCAAAATGATTCGTTATGGTACAAAGATCGCTTATACCTCTGTAAGAATTCCCAGCTAAAACAAAAGATTCTTATGGAATTGCACACTTCTCCCTTAGGAGGGCACTCAGGATTTTTAAAAACTTACCACAGGGTTAAGAAGGAATTTTTTTGGGATGGCCTTAAATCAGATATTCAAAAGTTTGTGGCGGAATGTTTGGTTTGCCAACAAAATAAAGTTGAAACAATTAAGACACCGGGTCTATTACAACCTTTATCCATTCCAAGCCAACGTTGGGAGGAGGTTTCAATGGATTTTATCACAGGTTTACCCAAGTCTGAGGGAAAGAGTGTCATCATGGTGGTAGTTGACAGACTTACCAAGTATGCACACTTTTGTGCATTATCACATCCATTTAAAGCCAGTACAGTTTCTACTGCATTTATGGAAACAATTCAAAAGCTACATGGAAACCCAAAGATTATTGTAAGTGACAGAGATCCCATTTTCACTGGAAATTTTTGGACAGAATTATTTTCTTGTCTTGGTACTCAGTTAGCTCATAGCTCATCTTATCATCCTCAATCTGATGGGCAAACTGAGATAGTAAACAAATGTTTGGAAGGATATCTTCGTTGCTTTGTATCTGATAAACAGACACAATGGGTCAAATGGTTGCCTCTGGCTGAATGGTGGTATAACACTTCCTTCCATACAGCAACAAAAATGACCCCATTTATGGCACTTTATGGGTATCAACCACCATCCATCACATCATATTTAAGAGAAAATTCTAAGGTTCAGGCAGTGGAACATCACATCGAACATCAACAACAAGTCCTCCAACTCTTAAAGGATAACCTCGTGTTGGCACAGAATAGAATGAAACAACAGGCAGATCAACATCGCAGTGAAAGAAGTTTTGATGTAGGTGATTGGGTATTCCTACGGCTACAACCATATAAGCAAATGTCCCTCAAGCAAGCTAAGAAGGATAATAAATTATCACCAAAGTATTATGGTCCGTACAAGGTGTTGCAAAAGATTGGTACTATGGCATACAAATTGGAGCTTCCTGCAGCTTCTCGATTGCACCCAGTTTTCCATGTTTCATGTTTAAAGAAGGTTATAGGCGACAAGCTCCCAATTCAAACAATATTGCCAGAACTTGACGAGGAAGGAAAAATTATATTGGAACCAGAAGCAGTCACAGAAACAAGAACTCGACAGCTACGAAATCGATCAATTTCGGAGTATCTTATCAAGTGGAAGAACTTATCCGCTGAAGATTCCACATGGGAGGATGAGAATTTTATACAGAAGTATCCAAAACTACTCAAGCGTTGAGGACAACACTTTTTTGAAGGAGAGGGGCATGTTGGGTCCCTATAATACTAGTGATTACCCCATTACTATTGTAGTTATACCCCTTATTAATATTGTTGTGCCCCTATTGTCCCCATATTGTTATTACTGTGCCCCATAGAATCCCTCTATTGTTATTTTTGTGGCTTTATATTATTATTGTTAGGTCGGCTGGGTTATATTGTGACTCCTTAGACTCCTATATATAGAAAGGAGGTTTTGTCATTTGAATCATCCAAGAATTGTTCATTTATGTAATGTAAAGGAGGTTGCCCCCTCGAAGAGGCTGAATTCTAAGGCGTTGATCTATCTTTTCTATCTTTTCTTGAGCTGGTTTCATAACACTGTCGATAGCGAAGGAATCTTCCATTGATGACTGCAAACCCTAAAGTACTACCAAATGGACTCTAGATCTCTTTTCCAGAGAAATGAGCTCAAGTCGATGGGAAAATATTTGCTAGAAGGAAGGCATTAAGGCATCCTTCATCAATCTAGCACGAGTGTAACCCATAGGCCAATAATGTGGAAGGAATCAGACGAACAAAGATGTAGTAACCCAACCAAAGCATGTTTCCGACGTACACAATATGTAAATAGTGCATGATATAAACCCTCTGAACCAACCAATAATCAAAATTGACACATAGGCGAGGAATCCACCAATAGGGTCAAATGGAAACCAAGGCACTGCACAAATCCCAATGTGTCATAATGAAAGCTGATGTCGAACACAAGGGAAACCACTCAGTCAAAGACCCATGATAGTGATCGATGCTGAGCACAAGGTAACCTATCAATAATGAAAATAGGGCCAGGGTGTGGCTCTAGATCTGCCCTCAAAGCAATTTGTCATAGTCAATAAGAGAAAGACCCGCCAGCAAGAAGTCAATGGAGACCTTATCAAACCAGCACGAGCAAAGGACCAATATAGATGATGTGATAATGAACATGATGCTGACAATTAGGGATGGTCGATTGAAAAATAGGTCAAGAGACATCGCAGAGAGGCTGACTCAGGTCTACTTCCCTTGAACAAAAGCACGACTCAACTGTGACTACATGGAAGCATATGATAACTTTGTATAAGTTTGTCATGCAGGAGGCATAAGCAAACCCTCTATATGATTGGAAGAGATAACCAATCAAAGGAGTATTAACTCAATAACAAGGTTAAGGCTCTCCTAAGTCAAACTAAAGCCCATCCCAATAGAGGAAAGACTTACTTTTTGAGTGCTTTGTTCAAGGGCGACACAACTGACTCTAGTTGCTATCAATCATGGAAATAATATCTCGTTCCCGCTCTTTTTTGGGGTATATAATTTTTTTTGTCTTTTTAATTTATGTGAAGCCTGTAAAAGAATAAAAGAATGCTATAGTATAGTGGAAAGAATGAGTGTCGAAAAATAAGATGCTCTAGTTCCTAGGAGGGGAACATTCCTATGCTCAATGCAAGGTGGCAAAACTGGTCAATGACACTCAAAGGGATGTTCTTTCCATGGGTAAAAGGGTGCATCAAGTTGCAAAGGCTAAGTGACTGTAAGGTTGATTTTTCAGAAGACATGGTCGAAAAGTGGCTTAAAGACGAGTCCAAGTGAAGGCGGCTCAAGGCCAAATGGTACAAATGGTCAACATGCATTGCAGCTGTACAACTCAACTCAAATGAGCCTCTAGGGTATAAAGCCAGAAGAATAGCGAAGAAGTAGAGGAATGAAGCTTCATCGCAAAGTCATGGCGGGACTAAAGAGGACTCCCGAGCCTAAGAACAAGAGTTCAGCACGGGTGCCAAGTCAACGAGTTACTATCTAGGGTGCCCATGATAAGGTAGGCTCTACCACACAAGTTATGACACTTGTAAGAAATGAGAAGGTTCTGCATCATATCTTGGAGGGGTCAATCATAAGGCCAAAATGGGAAAGGAAACTGATAAATGCACAATGCAGGTCAAAAACCTAACCTATATGCTAGTTTCGAGAACCAATACCTTTCAGAATGGATCAACCATAAAAATGTCCAAAGGAGAAATCTTCCAAGTTCTTATATGTACAATATGGTACAGGGAACCACGCAGCCTTGCGGCTTATGCATAATAGCTCTTTAGGATAAACTCCTTGCATGGCTCATGCCAAGGACTCTTTTCGCAGTCAAAACTCATGGCTTCAAAAAGTTCCTCCTGTGAAGGCAAAACAAACTCCAAGAAATCATGAGAACTAAAAGGATCCGAAGAGGGGATTAAGGGGTCCCATGTCCCCATAGGAGAAATCATTCGATCAACTACTAGGACCAATTCCCAAGAAGGAAAATAATATCTCAATAGATCCTTCTCAGAAGCAATCGAACATTGAGGATTCAATGCCACATAGTTCACCTATGGCAGGGCAGAGTCTACTTGAACACTTGGAACAAACCAAGGGGTATTCTGTAGTAAATTCGAATTAGGATGGTGATTATCTAATGCAAGCTAATCAATAGTGACAATATTCCTATTATGAGGAAAACACATTGCTCGAGAGAGTGAAGACACCACAACATTCATAGCATAGACATAATCACGCCCAAGTAGCATATTAAAGTCTAAAGGGAAATCGACCACCATAATATCGATAAAAACAGTCTTCCCACCTAAAGTAATAGGAAATTGAGGAGGAACACCCATAGATTCACCAAGTCTTCTATCAGTTGTCAACGACTTTGGAGAACCCAAAGCTTTCCAAGTCAAGGAGGAAATAATACTTGCAGAGGATTCTTCATCCACCATACATCGATAGACGTTTGTGGAATTAACTCTAACTTTATTTGGAAAGGTGCAGCTAAAGGAAGACGAAGCTCGACAAGATTATCCCAATCAAAGGAGACACTTTTAGAACTTGGAGGGGGAACATTCGAAGAAACCGGAATGCCTCCTATACCAAAAGACTCTGTACTAGAAATCAAATAGACTTTGTTGTTAGGCACTTCACCCCCCAAACGAGGAGTGTAATCAACCAAAGATTGCACTAGCTCAACCACATTATCAACCAATGGTTGATGAGACTATTGAGAAACCAAATCAAATTTAGGACAATTTAAATTTGTTTATGTATCAAGTTTGAACATTTTTTTTTTTGTTAGTGATTTTCATCTTGATTTTGAAAAGTACTAATGAGCATCAACCCTTTTTGTTTAAAGGGCTTAGTTTTTACACTTTAAATTTTCTAATGAATTAAGTGTGGAAATTTTTTTTTAAATGTTGGTGATTTTCATGTTAGTAAGAAAAAAAAAAAAAACAAAACAAAAAAAACATAACAAAAAAAAATCAAATACAAAAAAAACATATAAAAAAAGAAAAAGCAAAAAAACAAAAAACTATGAAAATGTAAAAAAAAGAACATAAAACATGACAAAAATAAAAATAATAAAAACATCTTAGTAATAAAACATAAAAAAATAAAAAAATTAAAAAAATAAAAAAACATAACAAAAATAAAAAAACATAAAAATAAAAATAAAAAAACATGACAAAAAAAATCAAACACAAAAATATATATATATATATATATATATATATATATATAAACAAAAAAACTATAAAAATGCAAAAGAAAAAAACCAAAATTAACGTAAAAGTAAAAAAATTGAATAAAAAATTAACAATATATATATATATATATATAGATATATATATAAAGAAAAACAAAATTCAACTACAAAAAAAATCTAAAAAACATTTTTTTGAGTTAAAAGAACAAATAGAAAAGAAAAACCTCATTAATTAAAAAAAAAAAAAAAGAAGAAAAAAAAAAGACAACAACTTAAAATATCTACCAAAAAAATTAAATTAAAAAAAAAAAAAAAATTAAGAAAAAAAATTAAAATTAAAATGAAAAAAAGAATTAATTAAAATTAAAAAATATTTAAATTAAATAATTGAGATAAACAAAATTAAAAATAAAAGATAAAATAATATAAAAAATTTAAGAATTATTATTTTTTTAAAAACTAATATTATAAAAATAAACAAATTACAGAAAAATAAAAAATTAAATAATAAAAAACAAAATTATAAAAATTATAAAACGAAATTAAATTAAACAAAAAAAAAACATTAAAAAACAAAAATTCAAAACAATTCAAAAAAAAAAAAAAACACAAAATTAAAAAGAAAAAAAAAATAATAAATAAATTTCAAAACATATTACAAAAAAAATTCAAAAAAACAATTGAAAAAAATAATAATAATAATAATAATAATTTTTTTAAAAAAAATAAAACAATTAAAAAAAGCAATCACCCGAACGCTCACCTCTCCCCTCCCCACTCAGCCCTCCCTCACCCCCCTCACCTCCCCTCTCCCTCCCCACTCTCCACCCTCGGCCATACCCCTCGACCCATCCTCCCTCAGCCCTCCCTCACCCCCCTCTCGACCCTCCCCCGCCCTCCCGCCACCCGACTCCTCCCCTCCCCTCTCCGCTCCCCCCACGTCCCTCACCCCCCTCTCCCCTCTCTCGACACCCGCTCACCACCCACCCCTCCCCGACCGGGCCCCCAACCAGCGACCTCTTAGCCGCTAGCTAGGGCTCAGGAGGGGAGGGGAGGGGTCAGGTGGCAGGAGGGACGGGTAGGGCCGAGGGGGAAGGGGAGGGGGGATGGTTTGGCGGGTAGGGCCGAGGGTGGGGAGGGAGGACGGGCCGCGGGGTAGGGCCAAGGGTGGGGAGGGGAGAGGGAGGGGGGTGAGGGAGCGCCGAGCGGGGAGGGGAGAGGAGAGGAGAGGGAGGGGGAGGGAACGGGGGAGAGGGACGATCGAGGGGCGAGGGGAGAGGTGAGTGGTTGGGGTAGGGGAGAGGTGAGGGGTTGGGTGATTGTTTCTTTTAATTTTTTAATTTTAATTTTTTTAAACTAATGCTTTTTTTTTTAATTTGTTTTGATTTTTTTTTTATTTTTATAACTTTTTTTTTTTTTTTTGAATTTTTTTTTTGAATTTTTTATTTTATGTTATTTCTTTATTTTTATAATTTTAATTTTAAAAAAATAATAATAATTCTTAAATTTTTATTTTATTTTATCTTTTATTTTTATTTTTGTTTATTTAAATTACTTAATTGAAATATTTTTTAATTTTTAATTTTGATTAATTCTTCTTCTAATTTTAAATTATTATTTTTTAAATTTTAATTCTTTTTAATTATTATAAGTTTTTTTTCTAATGAGGTTTTTTTTTTTTAATGTTTTTAGATTTTTTTTTTTTGTTCAATTTGTTTTTCTTTAAATTATATGTTTTTTTATAAAATATTTCATTTTTTATTTTTACGAGTTAATTTTGTTTTTTTTTTCTACATTTTTATAGGTTTTTTGTTTTTTGTTTTTTTTTTTGTTTTTGTTTTTGTTTTTGTTTTTGTTTTGTTTTTTTTTTATGCTTTATTACTAACATTTTTTTTTTTTAACTAACATGTTTTTATTATTTTTATTTTTTTCATGTTTTATGTTTTGTGTTTTTTTATACATTTTTATAAGTTTTTTGTGTTTTTTTTTGTTTTTCTTTAAGTTTTTAATTTTTTTTAATGTTGTATTTTATTTTTTTATTTTTTTTACAGGGTATGGTTAATTTTTTTTACATTTTATAGTTTTTTTGTCATTACTATATAATTTTTTATATTTGATTTTTTTTGTCATGTTTTTATTATGTTTTCCTACTTGTTATTATTTTTATTTTTTATTCTTTTTCAATATTTAAATTTTTGTTTTCTTTTGTATTTTTGTGTTTTTTGTATTTTTTTTTATTTGAATTTTTGCATTTCTATATATTTCTTATATTTGATTTTTTTGTCATGAGTTTTATGTTTTATTACTTGTTAATATTTTTTATTTTTTTCAATATTTGAGTTTTTGTTTTCTTATGTATCTTTCATATATATATATATATATCTATATATATATAGTGTCCATGTTGATGCTTGTCTAGCAACTCGATCCCATTATGTGGAATTTGATAGTTGGTTTTAAATTTTTCGTTATAATGAATCGAATCTGCCCCATAATGTGTTAATTTCGTGGTTGGTCTTTAAGTTTTCACTACAATGGGTTGAACTCACCTACACTACGTGTCAATTTGATAGTTGATTTTTAATTTTTTTTTTTACAATGACTCAAGTTGTCTTAGGCTAAGATTTTAAAATCGCTATACATTTAACATAAAAAAAAAAAAAAAAAAATACTCTTCGTATAATAACTCTTTCATTCAGGTGTTCAATTTTAAAGGATTTTTAGTCACAAAAATTTTCCAGATGTCATGCTTGAAATATTTTGAAAACTTGAGATTTTTTGTAGTCATAATCTTTGGTTTTAATTGCATGGTTGAAAAATTGTCAAGATTTTAATGTTTTTCTAAGTCATGATATTTTATCTTTAATGCTATGGTTGAAAACAATTACAATTTCAAGATGTTTTAGGGTCAAGATATTCTATCTTTAACAACATGGATGGAAATATTTGGAATTATCAGACATGATATTTTATCTTTAACATCATGTCTGTGAATCGTTGGAATTTTACATTTTTTCAAAGTCAGGATATTTTCTCTCTAACTCCATTGCTAAAAAATGTCAAAATTGTAACCTGATTTTCTTTCTTGTTATTCCAGAATAAATAATTTTTTTAAGGGTGTTTTTTTCATCCATTTTTCAAAAAAAAATGGTTTTTACTTCCATTTAAAAAACATGTTGAAAATTTACCCTAAAAAAAAAAAAAAAAAATCATTCTGAGATAAACAATTTTCATTTTTGGGTTGTTTTTTCATGTTTTTCTGGGGTTTTTGGGCTCGATTACCCGTTTTGAGGTAATAGTTCCTGTTTCATCTGTAACTATGTTAAACAAGTTTTCTTCATTTGAGCGATAGTGGCCACTATGTTGCTAGATGACCTATATAAACAAATAAATGTCACCATAGAAAATAACACCTTAGTAACTTAGTGTTCAACCTTCAGGGAAAGCTTAGGCACAATCATGCCAACCAAGTTACATGGTAAAAGGCTCAAGTTGTAAATAACTTGTGAAAACAAATAATCTGAGGTGTGATGTCTAATCCTTGTCATTTTATTCCCAACAACAATTTGTTCTCTAATCCATGAACTTGGTCAAATATATAAACAACATGTGCTCAAACATCAACATCAAAGTAAACTTTTCTAATAGTCAGGAAAATCTTTCAACACAAAACAATTAAAAAGATTTCAATCAATATCGTGTAATACTAATTTCATCTTCAAGCTTTAGTTGTTGTTTAAACAGACATAATACCAAGTATTTTTAATTTCATAGTTAAAATACAAAGCAAAATCAAAATAAACGTTCAAAGTATAATCAAATAATAAAGAGAGGATATCATGGAATGGACATTGCAATTATAAGAAAAATGTTTACCTGTTCATCGATATCTTATCAGGAATTCCTAAAACATTTTCTTGCCCAAAATAACCATGAGGTGAAAGAATCACAACATTAAAACCATAGGAATACTTACTAGAAACATTTCCAAAGTCGATAGCTGAAGTGCTTGAAGGATCTCTGACAACAAATGAATCATATCCAATACGTGATCTCTATATTGTCTCCCCATCCTTTTTCCAATCATATTTCATGTAACCTGCTCCCACCAGAATCAACTAACAATCAAATGAAGACATTGACATTTGTGTTTATCTTTTATATGTATAAACTTTGAATACAATTTGTTTTGGGAACATATTAATTTGTATTTAAAGCATTCCTGTCATGAGAATATATCAATCAAGTAGGACATTACAAAAATTGACCTCAATGAGGTCCTCTAAAAATTTCTACAATATTAATATCTATCTTGTTGTGATATCTTGGATAGAAAAAAGAACATATCTGCAAAAAAAAAAAAAAAAAAAAAAGCCATATATTACTTATGTTCAAACTATGTATATGGTGTATTCTTAGGTAACTTTTTAAGATGTCCCTCTACCTTTACCAAAGAGGATTGTAGCTTGGTTAAACTTTATATCCTTTCATTCCACATCAATTTCTACAAGATAAATGTCACACATTATTGTTTCCCATTTCTCAACATGCTAGATATGATAAATTGAAAGTCACATAAAAGCAAGAGCAAACCATTTTCTAACCAAAACAGACAAACAAATGGTACCTCTAATAAAACTTCACATCTCATAAATTACTTTCCAAGTGCTCAGACTAAAGGTGATATTCATTGAATCATCTTTAGGTCATATTTAATGGGACATATTCATATGTTTAACATGATGGAAATTTGGTGCTAAAAGAAATATATAAATCCAAGTTATTATCAATGAAATTCAAGTATAATTCAAAAAAATAATGTCATTACAAGGTATGGAGAGAGAAACATCTTCATAACAAGGATTCTCTATTTCAGTTTGGTTTGATTTGAGTTGGTATTTGAATATATAGTTTTCTCTAAAGATGTGAAATAGAAAGATGAGAATTGAAATCACCCTGTGAATTTTTAATTAATTCATATTATATATCTCTAAAACAGCTAGGTCATCCTTCTCTGCTATTTGATAGATATTTATTGGCAGAGAATAATAATGAATTAACTATCAAACACAATGATTCAATATATTAACCAAGGAAAGAAAAATGGCATGGATTTGGTATTTGTGTGTTTGAAAGAAATCCAAGAATGGGTGCGTGCTTTCTTTATCATGAAATAGTATTGAAGACAAATGTTGGTTCAGAAATTGAACTCCATTACCAATAGTAGATGGTCGTGTTGGGTAAGGAAAGGATGAATTGAGGGATCAAGGTCTAGTTCCAATACATAGCTATCCTTGTCACTACAAAATACAAAGTTGTCATCATTTTCTTATCCATGTAAAAAGAAAAGTGAGTTTGTATTTGTGCACTTGCGATAGTATATGAAAAAGAGAGCACTAGTGGAAATCAAAGTGCGTCATCCCATCATCCAACCAAACAAAAAACATATATATTCAGTTGTTGACTACAATGGAAATCAAATGTAAAACCCACTCAACTTGATCTCTACATGACATATCTGTAATGAACTAGTACAATATAAGCATGCTAACTCATAAACAGGAGATGATAAAAAGGAATAATGGAACATTGTCTCCAGCCACATAACGAGTAAAATATATAGGCTTATGGTTCAATACATTGAATTATAATGGAGACATTCCAAATAAAATGCACGAGTTCAAGAAATGGAGCATGTGCACACCAAGAGCTTCTAAGAAGATTTGTTACCATCCTTTCTCAATCAACAAATTCATGGGTTCTTTGTTTGGATGTATGGCGTAAGAAGCCACCTAATGAGCAGACATAATACACAACCAATAGCCTTTTTGGATAAACATTATCTCTGAATGATCATAAACACCAACATTGACATCAATAACCTTTCTCTCCCAACACCAATCATCATCCAAGTCTAACAAATCAGAAGAAGGTCCATGTTTTACCTCAAGACACCATGCACCAGGTAAGACTTTCTCATGAAGGCACTGCTCTCATTTTTTAAACTTAAAGAGTTCAACTTCTCTAAACCCAGAGTTCAACAACTAGAGAAGTAAGTGATATAGAAACTGAGGAGTCACATCCTTCCTTGCATATCACCGATCCACGGATATCAACAAGGGCCTTTATAAATTCAATGCCAAGCACTGGTCCAGGTATTGTCACATCAATATGTGATGGTGAAATTTTAAGACCAAAATCACGTTCTGTTGTTGTGGTCAGTGGGGATATTTGATATTCACCTAGTTGAACCTCGAAGCACAAGTTTCCCATATCATCAATCCTCTTTACTTGAGGCTTAACATTCTTTGGCCTGTGTGTCAAGCCAACCTGATGCTTGCCAGAATAGCCATCTATCACTAATTTTAGGAAACCAAAAATATTATAATGTGTTTCTTCTATCCCTGGGATTGAAGCCATGTTTGGAAAAACCATGAAATTCTCCAAACTGCTAAAATTGAAGTGATCCTTCTCAGCCTTGATTATGTAGTGTGTTGATGTTACTTGATCAAGTTTATAATATCCCTAGACATTTGTTGTAGCTCTTTATCATCCATCAACCAATATCTTAACACCTTCAACACCGACACCTTTAGAAATCACGACACATCCTCCAACTGAGAAACCTGTGACCCAAAATGGTTGAGATATATTAACATGACTCTACTTGAAGAGAACCTCTATAGATGGAGGTGAAACATCAAATATTGCATTCTCACCCTTGTATAATGGAAACAGCTTGTATTTTCCACATGGAATAAAATTAAAATCAAATTTCCCATTTGCATCGGATATTGCATGATAAAGCGCTTGATTTGGCCAAGGAGATACTCCAAAACCCTGAGGGCACTTCACCTCATGGACATCATCTGAATAAAGGTATACATGAACACCTAAAACAAGGTTACCCTAAGAAGAAACCAAGCCATCCATATCATAACCAGGGACAGAAAAGATGTCATCTACTACCAGATTTCCAAAGCCCAACTCCATCTCTAGAGAGCCTCTTTGCACAATTGTTAAGAGAACATGAGAATCATGTATTTGAAAGAGAATATTATAGAAAATATACTCTATAAACCTCAATCGTTGTACCTCATGCGTAATGCCATCCTAGCTAGGATCGACATTAGGTATGACGTTGTATCTTCTTCCTCTGTTTAATAATTGGCTCACAAAGCCCGCTCTTTCAACTTCTTCACGTTTGCTAGAGGGATACTATTTGTTGGAGGGATATTGTGTCATCTGGACACTCATCTTTAAGGAATAACTCTGAAATATTTGTGTGGGTAGAGTCAATGTTGGGAATATTTAGCGGCAAGGACTTTAGTTTCGACGGTTTCTCCAATCCCCTTTCATGACGCACAAACAAACAGAAGCGCATGTCAACACTTTCTACATTTTATTTCCTAATGTCTTCACACTGTAATATTTTAGGTTGAAAACATTAGGCTGCTATACGTGATTGAAATTATCACGTGCGTGCTTGACAAATATTTGGTCACTGAACTTTAGGCAAAGGATGCTTTCTCCAAACTTGTTCTATGTATCAAATGAAGGCAAAGAGTGAGAAAAATATCACGACCTTTCCTTTTTGACAAATATTGTAGTGGGATTTGATATGACGTAATATTTGTATACTGCTAGAGGATTAACGGAATTTACGTATTCATGATGGGAAGCAACCAGCCTATACGTGTAACTGCCTCCCTAGGATGTAAACACAACATTAATGAGGTCATTTCTAGTGGAAATGAGTTCAACCTTCACATTGGCAGGATCTCCATTTATCTCTGGACAATTTTCTGCTTCAACAACCCCCAACACTCTCCCAGAAATAATGAATCCAGTGAAGTGAAAATTGATGTCTTAATTTCCATTGCAACCATTGTGATCCACTGATACATATTCACCCTTTTAAGACATATTCACTAAGTCTCGGAATATGAATATTTCGGATGTAATTTTTCCACTCGATATTCTTAACATCAAATTTGAAACTATCCCATTCATCTCCAGAGAGCTCTTGAAACAGTTTTTCAGAATTGGAGATATTGAATCTGCACAAATATATTAAAAAATTTATTAATGTATGTTGCGTTATTACCAATCAAAATGTTTAAAACAACACAACGCCAACAAATTTGTATTTCATCTCCATTGCACATAATTCACCTTCCTTCATAGAATGCATATAGTTAGGATACCTTCGCCAGGTGCTTCAATTGTTGTAACATATATTTTATAAATGATCTTGATAACCCTGCTATATGCAATATCACTATCAATTTGCAATGATTCATTTTATGTATTTTTTTTTTATAATTATAGTGAATCGATAATTATTTAGATTAAGTAAAAAATCTACTCCTTCAACAAAGATTATATGCAAAGTAAAATTTACATGAGTAAATTTTTAACTTTTCAAATTCGACTTATATTCATCAAATTTCTAGTAAGAAACACATATTATCATTACAACTTATGTTGTTTGGTGAACTAACAGCTGTGTCCAAAGCCTGCCCATAATTCTCCATAGTATTAACGCAGGTCAATTGCTTCAGCAATTTTACTCGATTTCCTTTGTGATCAATGTATGAATTACATTTAAAATGTTCAAATATTATTTTTAAAAATTCTCATATTGTAATGGGATTTACCACCGAAGAAGCAATGTGATAAAACTTTAGGCCACCCTTTCCTGCATGTTTGGCCATGGCTGCTAAAGTTGCATTAGCATCCATATCTGCTGATATCTACAATTTGAATTCAACCAAAAAATAGCACATTTAAGAGAAAAAGGATAATTAGTTTTTTTATCAAAAAATATAAAGTACCACATTTAAGAGAAAAAGGATAAGTAGATAATGGTTTTTTTGGGTTGAATTTTTGAATTAGTCATAGTCATCCTCAAGCCATAGATGGAAGATCGGATCTCCCAAGAAAAATAAATAATGGAGAGAAGTTCAAGAAAAATCTTTAAATAATTAAAAAATGTAAAATCTAAATTTGGAACCATCCACTGCCATCCTCAAAACATAGATGAAAACCTAATCTAATAAAAAAATAAATAATATGGAAATACTCAGGAAAAATCTAAAATTAATTACGAAATGGCTTTTCACACTTTGTTAAGAGTTACTCACCAGATAGAACACAATATCTAGATCGGCCAAGAAGTAAGATAGTTGACAAGAATTACTCATTGGATCGAACACAATATGTGGATTGGCCAAGAAGCAAGATAGTTTACCTTTGCCATAGTGTGTAAGGGTTGGATCAATCATTCTTCAAGTTGAATATTTGATTTAGCTCAACAACAATGTGAGAGTAGTCGAGCTTCAGATCAAAATGCTTTGTCAAAGATGGACTTGCCTCCATGAAACCTTCACATCCATTGATCTCATCAGCAGCAGTTCGAACTGCCAGGCATGTAACCAATTGTGGCCGAAGCACCCACCACCCACTTGGTCTCCATTACAAGGACCTTCTAATCTAAAAGCCTACTCGCTTTCCTCCGGGTTTCAGTAGCTCACTGCATCTCTCTTCCCCTACTTTCCAACTAGTTGTCGCTAATAGAATTTGAAATCACTAGGATGGTTGAGATGTAGGGCTTTCTATACACCAACTAGGCAGACCCACTGAAAATCCAGCTCAACCACAAAGATCTTGATCAGTTTTACCCTCCCAGAGATCTACATAGGTGCTACCTTGGCTGAAATAATGCCTAGTTGTAAAACAATGCCTTTACATTGCCCATTATCAAGGAAGAATGATCTATAACCCTAGGGTTTACTACGAAATCCCCCAAAACCTGAAATTTATTGTCTCTACACTTTAAAATTATTAAGTTATTTGTAATTCAAAGTTTAAATAAAATAAGTACAAATCTCTTTACTCTCTTTGAAAATAGAAACCAACTTTTCATTCAAATAATATTATTTTAACTTTCAATTAATTGAAATTTATTTTATTTTAATTAATATAAAACTGTTTTTTTGTTATTTATATGTATTTTTCAAAGTTATTTGTAATTTCAGATTAAAAATAAAATATTTACTTTATTTTAAAATTGAATAAATTACAAATATTTTTGAAAGTAACTTTTCATTCAAATAATAATTTTTTACTTTCAATTATATAAATTGATATAAAAATAGCTTAGATTTATCTTAATTTTGGATTTACCACGGGCAAAGAGGATCAAATCTCTTTTCACTTTAAAAAAGGTTTGTATATAAAGAAATTTTAACCCTCTGGCACTTGGTAAATTAAGAGTACAATAATTTAATTATTAATTATTAATTTTATATTTCACTTTACTTATTTTATTTTTATAATTTACCCCAACTTTATTTTGCTTAACATTTTTCACATTAAATTTTATTTTACTGAGTTTCTTCAAATTAGATAATAAAATTGATTTTCAAATAAAATAAAGTGGCTATATTGTTTGATATTAAAAGTTAGTTTTAATTTTCCCCGTGGTGTAGATTAGTTGATGATAGAATGGGTTGTTAAGGCATTTCTTATGATGTTATTGGTTTAAACTTTGATTACCTCAGTGTGCCAGGTGTGAGGCAATGTGGGTACACTTGGAGGTGATTATGGTAGTGGATAGAATCGATCCTTAAGTACAAACTAGCTATATTTGTCTATTCTCTCATATACAAAAAAAAATAACAATAATAATAATCATCTTATTTTTTAATTTTATTGAATTAATTATTATTAAAATTAGATGTTATTAAAAGCACATGATTTTATTTGAAGTAGTTTAGGTGATGGAAATAAAGGAAACTAATTTTCTTGTAAGCATTTTCTAAATTGTATCTCCACTCAAACACTCTCATAAAAAAAACAGTCTTAACCCCACCTAGAATGCCTAAAAGGAAACTCTCAAGCAAGCCACCCAATGTCACCTTGGTGGCCTTCTCTCACTCTTTAGACTACAAGAAGGATATCCTTATCTAGGGGGAATCCTTAAAGATCGAGCTAAGATAGGTCATTGATTATGCTATGGGGGTAGATCTCACGTAAACATGTAAATGTAAATGTGTAATGTTTAACATTTAACATTTTTAATCTAATGTCGGTTATATCAATCTATCAATGTAATTATTATTATATATAAACAAAATATTAATGTAAAATATAAAGAGGCTTACGAACAATCTAAAAAGAGTTATGGTAAATAAATAAAACATTTTTCATGTTTACTCCAGATGTATAGCAAATAAATAAAAACATAAATAAACTAGAGGCATGGTAAATAAATAAAACATGTTTTTATATTTAATCCATAAACCTCTTTTTATTTAACAAAAAAGAGGTTTTATTTAAGTCAAGCCTATGGGCCAAATACCATATTTATAAAAGAGGTATGGTAAATAAATAAATATAAAAGAGGTATAAAGATGTATGGTAAATAAATAAGAATATATCAAATAGGATTAAAAATCAACATCTAATTATATACCAAGCTTATGGGCCAAATACCATGGTAAATAAAAGATATATGATAAATAAATAAAAATATAAATAAACCAGAGGTATGGTAAATAAATAAAACCTCTTTTTATATTTACTCCATAAATCTATTTATACTTACTAACATTCAAAAAAGAGGTTTTATTTAGGTGAAGCCTATGGGCCAAATTATTATTAATACCATGCAAAAATAACATTATTAATCCTAATATTAATATTAAAATATTATTATTATTACTAAATCTAATATTCATATTAATATATTGTAATATTAATATTATTAAATTTAATAACTTTGGGTTAATGCAATATTAAATTTGTTATATTATAATATATATTAATATATCATGATATATATTAACTCTAGATATATATGGGAGGGAAGCACAAATACATAGAGTGATAGAGGTGGAGAGATAGGGTGAGCGACAAGGGAGAGATGGAGATAAACTAAAGGAAAGGGGAGAGGAGGAATGAAGAGAGAGAGAGGGAGAGGAGTGAGAGAGGTAGAGAAGGGTAGGATACGGAGAGGATGAATTAAGAGAGAGAGGGGGAGAGGAGTGAGAGAGGTAGAGGAGGCAAAGATAGGGAGAGGGAGACACAAAGATGGAGGGGGGAAGAGAGAGAGAGAGAGAGGAGGAGAGAGGGAGGGATAGAGAGATTGAGTTGGTCTAAGGGGGAGAGAGTGAGAAGTGGAGAGAGAGAGGCAGTGACAAGGGAGATATGGAGATAGAGCGTGTATGTTTACGGGTGAGATAAAGAGACAAAGAAGGAGAGATAGAGAGAAGGGGGAGAGAATGAGATAGAATGAGAGAGGGAGGGATATAGTAACATGATTGGAGAGAGAAAGAGAGAGTGTGCAGTGGGGGAAGAGATATGATTGGAGGGAAAATAGAGAGAGAGAGAGAGAGAGAGAGAGTGAGTGAGTGATGGGGGAAGAGAAAGGGAGGTAGGAGAGAAAGGGGGAGAGAGGAAGTAAGAGCTAGCGAACTTGAGAGAGAGGAGGAGAGAGGGAGGGATAGGGAGATGGAGTTGGAGGGGGAGAGAGAGGGGGGAGAATAAATACATAGAGAGTGAGATGTGGAAAGAGAGAGGGAGTGACAAGGGAGAGATGGAGAGAGAGTGTGTATGTTTGGGGGAGAGATAAAGAGACAAATAAGGAGAGATGGAGATAATGGGGGAGAGAAGGAGAGAGGCGAGAGGGAGGGATATATATATATATATATATATATATATATAGAGAGAGAGAGAGAGAGAGAGATGGAGTTGGGGGGGAGACAGGGGAAGGTAAGAAGAAATAAATAGAGAGAGAAAGGTGGAGAGATAGAGAGGGAGTGGTAAGGAAGATGGAGAGAGAGGGAGAGAGGCAATCAGGAGGGAAGAGAGATATAAGTGAGGGAGAGGAAGAGAAGGGGAAGAGAGAGAGAGATGGAGAGAGGGAGGGATAGATAGATACATTGGAGAAAGAGAGTGTATGTTTTGTGGTTGATATAGAGATACAAAGGGAGATAGAGATATAGATGGAAAGTGAAGAGATGAAATAAGAGAGAGATGGAGAGAGGGAGGGAGTGACATAGAGGTTGATAGATATGGAGTGTGGGAGCATGTGTGTTTGGGGGGTAAGATAGAGGGCAAAAGAAGGAGATATGGAGCGAGATATAGATATATATGGAGGGGGTAGAGAGGGAAGAAGATTTCTTGCACTAGATGCCTTGATTTCAGGGTAGATGGTGATTTGTAATCCTATTTGATTGCTTTCACTAGATGGATTTATTTTAGTATAGATGTTGAGTTCTAATGATATTTTATTGCTTGCACTAGATGCATTGATTTCAATGTATATGATTTACAATCCTATTTGGTTTCTTTCACTAGATGCATTAATTTCAATGTAGATGTTGATTTCTAATCCTATTTAATTGCTTGCACTATATGCATTGGTTTTAATGTAGATGATTTCTAATCATATTTGATTGCTTGCACTAAATGCATTTATTTCACTGTAGATGGCTATTTCTAACCCTATTTGATTTCTTTCACTAGATGCATTGGTTTCAGTGTAGATGTTGGTTTATAATCCTATTTGCTTACTTTCACTCGATGCATTGATTTGAATGTAAATGTTGATTTCTAATCCTATTTGATTGCTTGCATTAGATGCATTTATTTCAGTGTAAATGTTGTTTTCTAATCTTATTTGATTTCTTGCATTAGATGCATTGATTCCAATGTAGATGTTGATTTCTGATTTGATGTAATTGGATGTATGATGGTACATTAATTTTAAAGTGATTGGATTAACATTGTGCATTGATTTCAGTGTAAGCATGCAAAATTATTAACAATGTACATTGAAGTTTGTGTTAGTAATTCAACCTATTAATATTGGAGAGAAAGAGAGACAAGTTAGGATGTTTACTACAATAGCTCGAACTAAAGATTTAACTGGTTTACGATTTAACCTGTCCTTTTCATATAATCAATATAAAAAGATGACAAAAGTAACAAGGGTGACAATAAGAATAGTAGAAGAAAATCATTTGAGATTAATCACAATGAAGACTATTTTTAATTGATTATATTTTTATTATTCACATTTTCTATCATTCAACACTATTACATTGTCACTTTACATTCAAATTTGTATTTCATCATTTTTCATCCTTAAAATTATTAACAATATTTATCATCTCAACAAACTGAGGTAAGTAAGAAAATTTAATCTTAAAATTACCAGATTAATCTAAAACATATTTAGCATATTTAAATTGATTATATTAATATCAGATAAACTTACATATTATTGATAAAATTAATCATATATTCGTTAGATTTTTTTTGGCCACACAAGACTAAAACGAGCCTAGATCTAACTTAACTTCGGATCTATCAAGTTTTGAGAGGGATCAAATCTCTCGAGGTGCAAAACTTTCCTCAAATTTTTCCCTCAAAGAATAGGTTTGCACCTCGAGATAGTTGATCCCCCTTAGCACTTGATAAATATGGATTTAAGATGGATCTAGTTGAGTAATGAAGGGAAGTTCCTTGGAGAAGACTAGTGATTTGACACTACTCACTCTCAAAGTAAAAGGCCAGGGATAAGTGTGTTAATAGTCAAACAAACCATGAATTATTAACAAATTTTGAATGATTTTAATTAGACAACTATACTTATTCATGCAACGAAATTATACTTGAAAAATGAAAGATAAAGCTTGCTCAATTAACCATATAACATGAAATGCTAGTGACACATATATACAGTGGCACAATAAAAATAGAAAATGAATCATAAATTGTCCATACAAGTAAGGCATTATATCATTCATTCATCATATTCATGAGCATTGGAGATTGAGAGTTCGTTATCATCATCAAGAGACCATTTCACAATTAAGAGATCATACGTCAATAGTATTAACTATGTTTGGGACAACAAAGAGTTATGTGTTTGCGATGATAAATAAAGGAAATATTCAAACTTGTGGTTGTTACTAAGGACAATGAAGACAACAAAGTTGAATGTGGACTACTTACACATTTGTAACATTCAAATGTCATCCATTTATCATCAATTTATCACCATTTATAGTTGGCCAGTTTGTAACAATAGAATTGTGACCCAAACAATGTATTTGTAACATTCCAAAGTGTGTAATTACAACTATTGAACCATGAGCAATACCATTAGCGTGTGAGCACAATAACCACTATGTATTTAGAACAAAATTACCATTAAGACTAGAGAACAATGTAAGTTTTAAAGAACCCCTAAACAATAAGAAATTCCATATGTCAACATCAAATATTTAAGAATTGTGTGCATTGTCTAAATTGTGTGCAGAGTGCACCAATAGTGGCACTATTGGGCTTCAATCACTATCTCATTATGTGTGTTAGGATGTGGCATTTCAAATTAGAAAGTGATCATACATCTACAAAAGGGCAGACAAGTAAATCATCAAGACAATCTAAAAAATAATAAATTGTTAGCCTTATGAACTAAGTTATTTCACGTTCCCATGCATTGATTTGCGTAAGGGTGTGGTTAAAATGTCAAACTTTTTCAAAAATTGTAAGAAATAAATGTATCAAGAGCAAAATTTGACCATGATGCAAATTTGTAAACCCTTTTCACAATTAGTTATAAAGAACTTAAATATCAAGGTGTTCCATGCATTCATGTACTAATGTGAAGCTTAAGAGTGTTTACTATGTCATAGATATGTTACCTAGATTTGTTAAATCCAATATTAACAAGTAAAAATATGATATTGTGTCCTTACAAGTAAAGTGCTAATCATTTTTAATTTACATTAATCATTTTTTATTTTTTCACTTATTATCTAGTCATATATTTTAGTCCTAGATTAAATTAGTCATTTAAGTTAGTCACTCAATATCTAGTCATATATTTTATCCCTAAACTAAATTAGTCATTTAAGTTAGTCATTTTTAGTTCAGTCACATAAAATTGCTCAAATTTAGTAGTAATTCACTTGAAATAATTATGGTGACTAATGTTTTTAGTCACGTAGTCACTAATCTCTCATTTTGTACTAGTGATAGTTAGTATAACTTGTAGTGACCAAACTTTTGCCCCCAGCATGACTTGTAGCAGCTGAAGGCTCATCTCTAACATGACTAGCTAAGGTTGGTGATGAATGGATAGAATTATTATTCTTATTCGTCTTCATCTTTCTCCTCTTTTTAGATCTCTTATTACAAGATGGAGGAGGAAAAAGAATACCAAATTTCTCTTTGAAAGAAGATGAACAATTAACACCCATTTGATTCCCTTTAAATAAAGCGTTCATCTTAGAAGCTTCAACAACATCAGGAATATTCGGAGTGGACCACAACCAAACTGGTAGTCCAACATTCAATCCAGGAATATTCAAAGTGGCCATCAAGGGGGTACCAACGTTTCCAAAGAAAGGAAAGGCACAAGGATCCCCTTTTGGAAGGGTACCTTGGTTGGTCTCCACAGGAATAGTGGTCATACCAAACTTATTCGCAGATCTTTCCCTTACGGGAATGTACAAATGACTTTCCAAGGAAGAGATATGCACAATCAAAACCTTTTCCCTTGAGGAGGCAACTTCACAACTTTCAAGAGAAAGATCAAAATCCTTTCAAGATCGGCGGAGTGGTAGGTCAGTCACTCATAGTCTAAAGTCCAAAAGTGACAAGACAAGTCCACCTAAAGCCAACTAAATACAAAGAGCAAAGAGAACTCAACTATAAAGTCCCTAAATATGCAACCAATCAAGCAACTTCCAAGTATTTCCACCCGGGTGATGAGGACCAGACACCAAAATACAAGAAAGCAAAAATCAAGGGCCTTACAAAAATAGTCTGGGGTAATTATGGCCCAGACCTACTAGCGAAGGTATCAGAAGTAGTTATCCTGACCTCTAGACAATAGCCTTTGCCATTGCAAGCACCCAAGCTTTGCAAGGGTACCCTCTAGAAGTATTGTTGAACGTGATGCAACGTCAGCCTCAGGTGCCATAGGATTCCCCTCCATAGCCACCTATGAGATCCCTAGGAAAGGCAACTATGTGCACCAATTCCTATCAAAAGTCGAGCAGAACAAGCATGAGGCAGGACCCAACAAGTAGGAGAGGGGGTATCTCTCTTCCTTGTCTTCACTCTCCCCCGTGCTTAATTCCCAGTCACAGAGCTTTCTTAATCTTTCTAACGATATTGGATTTCGCTCATTATTCAACTTCTATGTTTGATAATTTGAGTAGCCTTGGAGAGTTAACTCTCCACTCACCTATTCCAAGGCCCTAATGAACCTAAACTTGTTGATGTTTGTTAATGACAAAAATAAAAGTTCTAGTTCATTTTATTAAAGTGTTTGATTTTATAGGGTTGTTCTTTAAGTCATGGGTAAAAATGAGAGTGAAACTAATGATGTTTTGACGCAACAGAAACCAATAGAAACTTAGCTACATGAAAATGCAGTTATTTTCTTCAATGAAAATGGATTTCTATAGAGTTCTACAAATAAAGTTGGACAAGCAAATTTTTCTTTTACCAGAAAACACACTCCACACACTCAAAAGCTAACAAAAAGACTAAAATGTCTACAATGCAAACTATAATGATAGTTCATGGATTCTCATACAAGAAGCAAATGTGTTTCCTTACAAGATCAACAAGCCAACTTGAAAGTAAAGAGGGCAAAAATTCAATAACAAATTTCCCTCAAAGCCAAGCAAAACAAATTGAACAAGATCACAATTGCTCAACAACAACAAAACAAAATAAACTGAAAAACCAAAAGCTTGGAAAAAGAAAAGCAAAGTAATATTTTTGTCTTTTTCTTTCAAGGAAAGTAAAGCAACTTTTAAGGTCACAAAAAGAACTACTAAATTCGAAAGATAAAAAAAGAAGCACAAACTGTCTTGATATCTTTCAAGTTATAAAAATCATTAGTAAATGAAACTTGAAACAAGAAAGACTACAAACTCACACAAACTGATCCAAATATCAGTAAAAAACTTTACCAAACCGACAAAAATGTCAAGAAAGAAAAACTTTCAAAATTTCCAAAAAGACTCTAAAAAAGGTTCGAAAAGCAACAAGGCCAATCAAACAAGGAAAAGCAAAACAAGGCAACTTGGAATTTGGGTTGCAAATGAAATCGAAATCAATTTCTTGTTCTGGAAAAACAGAACATCCAAGAACTTCAAACAAAAATCTTGAACCTAAGACACAAACCATAATCTTGCTTAAGAAGCAATCCTAGGCCAACTAGGCTTTTCAGTGAGAAGGAGATTTTGAAAAAGAAAGCTTGCAAGAAAATTGAGTTCTCCAGACTGTAGATAACCATACAAAAAAATAAATCACTAGGCAGGAGACCTAACTAGGTAAAGAGATTTGAAAAAACAATTCAAAAAATTGTATACACGACTGTGTAAAGACACATAAGAGTGCACACACATTTCTAATACAAGAAACTCGCATATACGCGAGTCTACTTGAGGAAACCTGCGTTTATACGCGACTGTAATCCAAGAAAATAGTGTATACAAAGCTCAATTAGGAAAGAACAAAAATCAAGGTCTGATCAAAAAGATCAAACCTGATGCCTGGGACACTAATGAATCAAACAACATTGTAAAAGAAATCAATCAAGAAAATGAATCCTGATTGAGAACAAACAACCCAAACCAAGAATAAGAAGAATGTTATCCCCAGCAGAGTTGCCAATTCTGTTGCGGGTGAGATCACCCTAGGGTCTTGGGTTGAAAACCCCAACACAGTGGATGGCAAACAACAGCAATAAATGCTCAGGCAAACAACCTAAAAACTTATTCTACTAAATTGTACAGGAATGTCCTTACCCGGAGGTCCTACGTTTGGGTAGATCCTGCAGGGTGCAAACCCTCAACTTCTGCTGATGTCTTTGAAACCTGAAAATTATCCAAATGAAACATATACAGCAATAGAAACATAAAGCATTTTCATGCTATTAACTTTAGATAATATAAATGAATGAACAATTACACATTAATATAAGATTCATAAACACCCGGATGCGGGTGCTAATAAATGTTATTTATGAGGGGCCGCACAGAGCAGGCAGCTGGCCCTGCACCTGGCTGGCGGACGACCCCCACAGCATGCGCCTCGGGCTGGCGGACAACTTCAAAGGCACGAGAATTTAATCTTCTGCAGAACAGTATGTTGCTCAGACAATTCAGCATTTATGAGCGCCTGGTTCAAGAGCTTTTGTGTAAGGTTTTATGTATGGATTCATATCTAATTCACACCATTGTCACTGGTTCGTTTCACCTCCACTCGGGGTTCTTCCCGCACCCTTGCCTGGCTCAACTTGTTTCGAAGATCGCCTGGTTAACTAGTGTTGTTGGGCTCCTCTGCGCTCAGCTTCTCTCCCGTCAGCTCCGCCTTCTTCCCTTTCTCAGTCAGCCTGTCATTCAAAGTATGCCTCGCCATCAAGGAGTCCCGTGCAGAGGAAGTAACACTGGGAACAGAGGAAGAACCTCTCGGCCTGCTCCGCAGAATGTCATACCCATTGCGTCGGCCTCCCCTTCATCTCCGCCCCCGAGTCAAGCTGGGCCTCTTCCGCACAATTCATTTCAGACTACCAGGTTCACCTTCCACGGTAGGCTCAACAGGCCTGTATTGACTACCAGCATCACAGTCATTCTTGCTGAGGAAGAGAGTAATCCTACCAGCTCAGCTCACACTACTTCCTCTCAATCTCAGGAAGACAGTGTCCTTCAAGGGGAAAGGGCCGGGGTGGTGTCTAACGCTGACAATATGCAGGATGACACCCCTGTTTCTGAAGCACCTCTGCATCAGGCCGACTCAACACAGAACGAGATTCTGGCCTGTGGACCGTCTCATCGTGCAGGCTGCATTCTCAACCTGGTGACTACTCCTGAAGGCGGCATTGAAGGAAATGATGACAATGGCTTCGTCACCTGGGTCGCTTCGTCTAGCCAGGTGGATAAGGACATGCCTGACTCTCCGCAGCATGCAGACTAAGGCTGGTTCATCACCGACGGGTGGCACTCTTGCCTTTGCTCTGTGTAGTTTTTGCTATGTGTCTTCGTTTCTAAGTCTCTGGTCCTGTGTCTGGTTTATGTTCTTGTTTAAGCTCGTGGCGCTAGCCAACCTGCTCTCTGCTTGCAGTTACAACTATGGGTTTGATGGGTACCATTTTGTCTTTTTGTTCATGGCGGGCATGATAGCATGCGTCTTAGTAAAATCTCTGAAGATGTTAGCTATGTCATGTTAGAATCAGAACAGAAATATTTCAGGGGGTCATGGTCTAACACAAAATCTTTTGAAGTCTGTAATTTGAAAACAGCAGAAAGCATGAAATGTATGTCTCTGAATCTCTGGCTGAGGGCTGGCATCTGCCCCCTCTGAGGTCTCGACCTCCTTGTACATAAATTTTCTCTTTTTTAATAGAATTAGTATTTACGTAGAAAAAAAAAAAAAAAAAAAAATATAAGATTCATAAACAAATTACAATATAAATCAATGCATAAACACATTTAATATCGAGAATAAAACATCATTTCTTTATTGAATTAAGCTACAAGTAAAGTGGAGAAATACGACCTGAGTCTTTCTCCGGCTCTAAGAGGAACCGTCCTCCAGATCCGTCCTTTCCCGGCCTCAGCAATCTTCCTCCATCACTAATACAAGGATATCTCAAGAAAGATGAAGGATATCACCAACAAGGAAACAAGGGTTTCCTTAAGCTTTGGGGAGTGCAGGAAGCATAGGGATTTCGTTAGACTCGATCAGGGATAATCTCACTATAGTATCAATATCTCATATCTTCTCCCTTAAGGCTTTCCCATGGAGGTTTATGTATACTTCTCCAAATTAGTTTTTTTAGTTGGGAAACAGTTGGGCCACAGGCTATAGGAGGTGAGTAATAGTAAAACCCATGAACTCCACCCAAAATTAAGGAAATATTTTTTTTTAAGTATTTTAACACATGTACATGGGTTGGGTATATGATGACCTGCGCGTACACGCTTTTATAACAAGGCAAAGTAGCATATAAGGAATAAGACCATTTTTTTTAGATTTTGGACCAAGTCTGGAAGGAAGGGTTGCCCTAGGCCATAATTAAAGCATAAGATCTACCAAGAGTGGTAAATGATGCTATAACATGAGTGTAATTACGTATATAATAAAGCGTAATTTTATTGAATAATAATTATTAATAATAAATAGTTATTGATAACTATAGAGTCATCTATGGAGGCATAGGAATTGCCTGGATGACCAGAAGTGGTCAGAATCCGAGCAAAAAAACAAAAAATCTTGTAGTAGCAGTGTTTGAATCATGATTTTTATGGTGGAAATGGATTTAGCGCCATCAAAAGCCTCTAGAGCACCCAAAATATTGAAATTTAATAGCTATAACTTGGATTTACAAAAATCCCTGCCGAATTTTATTAAAATATGGCCATAATTTCCATGATTTTCAGGGTTAAAAAGCAGTTTGTTTAGACTATGGCGATAATTATTACAATTAATATAAATTAATAATAACAATAATAAAAAAACGTGTAAAACTGTTATTTAATAATTATTATTATTTATTTATTATCATTTAATAATAATTATTGATTAATTATTATAATAATGATGATTAACACCCACTAAAATTAATATGGAAAATAAATAAATAAATATTTATTATTATAATTATTATTATTAAATAAATATTATTTAAAAATTAAATAATTATTATAAATAATTAATTAATAATAATAAAACCTAAAAGCGTGTAAAAACATTGTGAATCTCTACCTTCATCTAATTATTATTATTTACTAATTATTTATTGTTATTTAATTATTAATTATTTTTATTAATTATAATATTAAAAATGTTTTTATTGTAATAGTTTTTTAATATTATATGTTAATCAACGGTTTGTGTATGGCATATATCAACCATATGTTATTGGTGGGCAATGGTTTTGAGACAATGGTATTACATATTGTAAAAGCCTTTAAAAGGCTTGAGGATCTCCATTGTGATGTTTTAGAGTGGAGTGAAAGGCTCACTTCAAGAGGTGTTTTAGAGTGGAGTGAAAGGCTCACTTGGAGAGGAACGGTTTGTGTATGGCATATATCAACCATATGTTATTGGTAGGCAATGGTTTTGAGACAATGGTATTACATATTGTAAAAGCCTTTAAAAGGCTTGAGGATCTCCATTGTGATGTTTTGGAGTGGAGTGAAAGGCTCACTTGGAGAGGGTGTTGGACGAATTTGTTGTATAATATTTTTTAATTATTTTCATCTAGCATCAATTTAATTATTCAACATGTCTATTTTGAGATAGAGTTTACAAATTTTATAATTTTATGATTGATAATTAATTGGTGGATGACAAAGATTTAACCTCCCTAATATACTCACATTATTTTAAGTAATAATCATGATATGGAGTTGATATTTATCTTTAAGGTAATTATGTTATTTTTGCATTTCAATTTAACTAAAATTATATTATAAAATAAATTAAAATTAAATAATATAAAAATAAAAATAAAAATTGATTATAAAATAAATTATAGTTTTTTTGGAATATGAGATTGATAAACCTTTGGATAATTAAGAATCTTGTCCTATCTTGTTTAAAATATATATGTTTAATGCATATGTTATTATTTTTATAATTAATAATAATAATAATAATTTAAAATAAAATTATAATTTAATTAAGTTTTAAGATTTATTTTAATTGTGATAATATAAAAATCATAAATGAAATGAAATGATATTTTAAGGTCCACAAGATTAAAAATAGTCTATGAGACCATTAGTTCCCTGTTTTTCGCTTTTTGCAATTCAACCCTTTTCCGATTCAAATTGATGATGAGCTGGCCCAACCTTCCAACAATCCCCTTGCTAAAAAGACAATGCCAAGAAACTGATGCTAACATGTTCTCATAACTTTCTCTGATGTCTTTGAATACATTACATTCCAAAATGAAATGTTTTTCCGATTCCACAACCCCAAACGTGCAAAATGTACACACCTGTTCTTCCCAAGCTTCTTTAGGCTTTTTCCACTGTCTTGTTTCACACCGAAATTGATGTAAGTTGATCCTTAATTTAGCAATAAGACCTTTGCCCTCCACGAAATGCTAGCTCCAATGAACTCTTTTTGTTGTAGATCACACGCAGGGTTGAATTCCTCAATGTAATATTTCTTCTTTTTACCCAACTCTTTTCCCCATACCTTTTTACGAAACTTCTCCATAACAAAATCCTTTAGCTCCTTGCTATTTGTGGGATAGGCATTGAGGTGGATATTCCATTTTTGCATCCATGTGTAGTTTTGTTTCATCCATGTTTTCTTTCTTTCACCCATGCCTTCAATGAAGATAACATAGGGCATCTACCTACTGTCATTTGCTCAATTATTTTAAGATATCTTATGAGTCGCACCATAGCAATTGCTTCAATGGGAGTTGCTCCTATTTCACTCAACATTATCTCATAAGGTAATGAACTTTTTATTTTGAACTTGCTCATGATCAAGCGTTTTTGGATTTTCTCAATTTGTTTCCATTTTGAGACGGGAGTGCTACTAACCCACAATTCACACCCTTATAGCATTACTAGACAAACTAGGAGTCCAAAAAGCACTTTAATTGTTTTCCAATCCCATAACTATACCTCTCTACATCTGTTTTGAAGAGCATATAATGCTTTCCACCCTCCTAAAATTCTCTTCTTTCCGCAATCCTCCCAATTGAGTTTGTTGTTGAAATCAATCCCAAGGTACTTGTACTCATTTACTTCTTCAAGAATTTTCTCTTCAAAGAAGAAAGTATGTTGGATCTACTTCCTTTTATTAGAGAAAATCATTATTTTGGTCTTGCTAGTATTGACTTGCATCCCCGCGGCTCTACGAAAATGCTAAAGGGAATATAAGTGCATTTGCAATCCATGGGCCGATTTAAAAATCAATACAATATCATCAACATATAAAAGAAGCTTTATCACAAACTCCTCCAACCGAACACCATCTCCACCTTGCAGATTTAGCCACTCTTCCAATTTATCAATATATAAACCAAAAAGAGTAGGGGATAGAGGGCAACCTTGCTTGACACTAATGTCACTTCTAAAGTTTTCTGAAATACCTGCTGAGGTTCTAATTTTGACTTTCACTTCTTCATAAAGTCTATGGACAACTGCTCTATAATGCACAAGAATTTCAAGTTCTTCCATTCTACGCCACAAGTTATCCTTAGGGACTGTGTCAAATGCTTTTTTGAAGTCAACAAAGCAGCAAAATACTTCTTCTTTGTCCTCCCAAACCTTTTCAACAATGTGTCTCAACGTGATACCATGATACACTGTAGAATGCTTCGGCCTAAAACCTGCTTGTCCTCTTGCCCTATTTTCTTTTACTTCTGCCCACTTACTAATTTCATCTTCTACCATGCTACCAAAAAGCTTTGCAAACAAAGGATTGATCATAAGTGTTCTATAGTTGGATGGATTATTAATGTCTCCACTTTTAAAAAGGCGTATTGTTAGGCTAGTTGTCTAGTCTCTTGGGAATCCTTGTTGAATGATGTTGTTGAATATTTCCATGATGTGTGGAGCAAGAGCATTCATTCCCCATTTTAGATACTCTGCTTGAAGTTCAACCAAGTACTTTGCCTTTCCTGTTTTCACCTTCTTAATTCCATTCTCCACCTCCTGTAACGCGAAGAGCTTTGAATTTGTGTTGATCCTAGGGGGGCTCCACCTCAGATTCTTTCAATTTGCTTCTTCCTTGGTTGTAGTTCCAGCCCAAAAAGCTTTGGATTATTCTTGCTTAAATATATTAACTCTACTCTCCTTGTTTGCATGAACTCATCCTTTTTCTCTTTTAGTATCTGCTTATATAACTTTACATTCATCTTCTCCTTTCCTACCGTTTTCAAGGTTCTCCCTGCCATTTTGCATTCCTCAACAAACCAAGCATTTATAGGAAAACAATTTTATTCTAATTTCCTATTTTTCTACTCTTTTGCACTTCTCAAGTGCACTTTGAATTATGTTTGTTAACTCATCACTGTTGAAGTTTTTGAAACCAGTTTTCTTCTTCCAAATTAATCTCTCTAACATTGTCTTGAAGATAGTACAATTTTCTTGTGTTAGAAGAATTTTGTCCCCTGATAGTGATTGTCGAGAGCATTGGGATTGGGTTTGGGTTTTCCTCCTATATTACCTTTTTCTAACCATGGCAACCTTATATAAATTTAGTTATATTTTAAGTGATTTAATTAAAGTTATTTATTAGAAAATAATGGAAAATATATATATTAATAATAGATTTTTCTAAATAATAATTCAAAATTTGTTTAAAATATATATATTTAATGTTTACATTTTACAATTATTAATAATAATATTTAAAATAAAATTATATCTCACTTAAATTTATGATCTATTTTAATTTTGATAATATAAAATGTATTATAAAATATATTTCTTAATTTATAATTCATTTAATTAAGACTAATTATTAACGTACACCGAAAATAATGGAAGAGTGTTTCAAAAGAACGTCCATGGACCATGACACACACGGTACACCCGAATCCATGAAAGCTTGAATACGTGTCACGCATCGATAGTATACAGATAGCCGAAGTGCCGAGAGGAGCCCTCCTTTTTCTATCGTTTTAAATTGTATTTAATTCCACTATCATCATCCTTATTTCAATTTAAATTGCTTCTCTGGCCACAACACTGATGGCATCTATAGAAAAGTGGGAGAAGAAAAGAGAAAACAGTAAATCATTGACCAATCCAAATAATTGTGTGTTGAAAATAGAAAACCGTACTTGAGATTGGGTGTGGGGGTTCAACAACCCCGAGTGAACATCTCAAAATGGTTCTACGTTACACTGGCAGCTCAACAACCCCTCCCCTCTTTAAAATGGAGATAATAAGTAGCACTGAAATATGTATGGAGGTGTGTATCTATGGAGGAGCGCCCCTGCAATATAAATTACCTTTCTCAATGCTGCAGGCTTCTTGTTGTGCTCGCTACTGGCCTGCCTGCACTGAATGGCCATACGTTATAGAACCACATTTCTACTTCCATGTCTCAGCTCTAGTGGAATACATGAGGCCATCGGCATTCATTATAAATAACACGATTTGGGTACGCATCAATTTACAACCGTGGCCTTAGCCACTGCACTGTTAATTTTTGTTCCCCATATATGTATCCATGCTGATCAATTATGTTGGAATATTAATTCCAACTGCACAGCGGCAGGCGGACGTGGGCAGCCAACTCAGCCAGCACGCTGCACCCGAAACCGCCAGAACGAAACCACCCTCTTGTTCGCACCGCCTTTGGCAAAAGGCTGTATCCGCCGGAAGGGCTCCGAACACACTCTCTTGCCGCCACGCGTCCCATGTACGAGCACCGAAAAACCACTTTCCCCGGACGCTAAAGGTCGTGCTGGTTGCCGGACAGTGGTGTGCGAATTGTGTTGGATCGGGTCTGCTGACTCAGATCTCCACGAAGCTGCGCGGAGGTTAATGACCGGGCACAACGAATAGGGTGGCGACACGTGGCACCGAAGTGACGTCAGCCGACCCCGCCCGCGTCAAATCAAAAATTGCGTGGAGTGTTTGACTTCTCCGCTGACCGCCGAGGATGGAAGCGTTAATGCTCTTAATGGTTGGTCGTAGTTTTTTTGGTGAGGCCTTTAATGAGATAATGGGCATACGTCCCATATCTTTAATAAGGTTATGGGCATGTTGTTGTATATGTTTTTATATATATGTTTTCACATATGTTGTATAGTTATGCCTGCGTCTTGTAGTTGACAATGCTTGGTGTGGTGTGGCTGTGCGCGTTGTATTTTTTTTGGGTGTGGATTGTGCCCGCGTGGGAGTTGAAAAACCAGGGAATGGCATAAAACATGTATGGAGCCTGCGCACGATGTTTGTGTGGTATTTTTTTTTAATGTATGTTTTATATAAAACATTGTGACGAGCTTGTGTGCGGATGTAATTTTTGTGGTATATGAATAGAACGCACAGCTGTGCGAAAAGATATGAAACATGGATGTAATGGTTTTGCTCGCCATTGTAAAACAGAGGTGCATTGTAATGGTGTTGACCCTGTGCACGTTTTTTTTTGTTCATGGAAATGTATTGAACGCACAGCAGTGCGAAAAGAATTTGAAAACAGGGATGTATTGTATTGATTTGCCATCGCAAAACCAAGAGATAGAATGAGATTGTTTATGTAAATTTCCACAGCAGTGGAGTAACCAGTGAGAGAGACAGAGGTCTCCTAGGGAATCCCTCTCTGTGCAGAGGATGAAATGTGTATCTGAGTTTTGTTTTTAAGCAATAGAAGTATTTTATGGCTGTGTAATAGACTGTTGAGTCATTTTGTTTTTAATAGCTTCGCTGTGCAAAGGTCCTCGAAGAAATGAAACAGAGCATTGGCTCTGTGGTGAATATTTTGTTGGTTTTGGTATTTCCCCATTTAAAAATACCCAACAGTGGTATCAGAGCTAGTCCAGGCTCTTTGAAGACTCAAAGAAGCTGAAGGAAGGTGTGGTTGCAGCAGTCAAACTTCTCCAGCAGTGTGAAGACTCAGCGAAAAGAGTTAAGGTATTTTTCAAAGCTTTCCTTTGTGTTACTGTTAAAAGAACAGTCAGTGATTTAAAAGAAAACACAGTCAAGTATTTAAAGCCTAGATAAGAATGGCAAGGTCAAAGAAGAAAGCCTCCAGGGCTGTTAAAAATGTGTCTCCCTCCTCTACTAAACTAGAAGGGAATCTATTTGAAAGCATTGTATTTGAGGTTCCAAAGTTTGATGGAAACTTTGATGTATGGGAAATAATGATGAGGGCTTTCCTAATGTCTAAGGGGATTGAAGTCTGGGAGTCAGTGATTGATGACAGCAAGATGGATAAAGAATCCATGGAGTATGATGCACAAGCAGCAAAACTAATCTTGGATGGACTCCCTGATTCTGTGAAGAGGAATCTAGGAAAATATACATCAGCAAGGGATATATGGGATAGACTGCATGACCTTCATGCAAAAGGAGCACTGACCATGACAATGAGTCAAAAAGGACCCATCATAGAAGCTGAAAGTGAAAAGCTTGACCTCATCAAGCTTCAAGTAAAAGAAAGGGATGAAGAGCTTGCCAAGCTTAAGAAGGAACTTGAAGAAAGCAAGAGGAAACACCATGAAGAAGTCATATCCATGACAAATCAGCTGAATGAAGCAAAGAAGCAGGAAGATGCCTTGACAAGTCAACTTGAACAAAGGCACAAGAGAGTGAACAAGCTTGTAGAAGAGATTGGACAGTACAAGGAAGAGGTCTCCTCCCTTAAGTCCGAACTAGAAGAAGCCAGGAAGCAGGCACAAGGAGCTGAAAAGAAAATGAAGAGCAGTCAAGCAAAAGATGAAGAAATCTCCAAAATGAAGACTGATATTATCTCCTTCAAAGTAGTAGCAGCTGAAGCTACTCGTAGCAAGGAAGAAACTGAGGGACAACTAGCAAAGAAAAGTAATGAATGTGAAAAGTTAGAAGAAGAGATTGTCCTCCTCAGGAAGAAGGTTGAAGGGATGAACAAGATTATGAAGAGCTCTCAAGCTTTGGATGACATGCTCAGCTATCACAGATCTCCATTTGATAAATCAGGACTAGGGTATGTAGGTGAACCCTCAAACAAGGATGAGGATGCTTTAAGCAAGGGAGATGTGAAGAAGCCAGAAAGAGATGGTGATGCTCCTAGTTCCAGCAAAGGCAAGGAGAAAAATGAAGGCAGCAATAGAAGAGATCCGGCTCCAAGTAGAAAACCAGCTCCAAGAAGAAATGTAGCTGATGGCAAAAATGCAAGAGGCAATGGTGATCATCAAAGGATCTCAAGGCAGCAAGGCTTCAGAAGCACATCAATGAAACCTCCGTCTCCCAGGTACCAAAATTCATTTTATGGTTATTGTTATGCTTGCTCAAACTTTGGTCATATGGCAAAAGACTGTAGAGCATTTCATGGAGATAGATGTTGTGGTCCCCGACAATCTCCAAGAAATAATTTCACAAGAAGAAATCATGAATTCTTATTCATGAATGAAGTTGAATGCTTCAAGTGTCATAACATTGGGCATATGGCACGTGACTGTAACTTGACATGGGCTCTTACACAAGCTAGACCCATGCAAAAGAAGAAAGTTACACAAGAATGGAGAAGAAAAGAAATACAGTGTGAAAGTCCCTTAAGCAACGCAGCTGATCTAAGTTTGTTTTGAGAAAACTTGCTAAAAGAAGACAAGCATACATTAAAGGGGAGCTTGTAATTTTTTGTTTGCTGAACTGTATTAACAGTCATTTGTTGATGGAGGATGTATTGCAACGCAGCAGTTGCAAATGAAATCTTTGTTAATCCCTCTGAAAGGTAACATGCAGCGGTGATGAAATGAGCAATGTTTTTGCTTTGTGTTTATGCAATATGCACAAAAATGCATAAAGAAGAAAAGATGGCAGCGCTGAAATGTAAAGAGCAGCAGCGGGATAAGAGAAAAAAAATGCAAAGCATGGAGACCCTCACAGCAGTGGGAAGACAAAATACAAAACAGCAGTTTGAAATTTTTTTTTGTGGTGCACATGCATTGAAATGCATAGCAATGGAAGCATGCAAAGAAATGCATAAAGAAAAACAGGGACAGCAGATTTTTAATGCACATGTGTGAATGAGAATGTGTATGGCAGCAGAAAATTGAAAGGGATTGCACAGCAGTGCGTTGTGAAAATAAAATGAATGAAGCTGAAGATTGTGTGAAGCAAGGGTGCATAAGAAAAGGGAGCAACCCGTGTTAATTTTTTCTCGTGGAGAATGAAGTGCCAAGTGTATGTGCACACAGTAGTGCAAATTGCAGCAGCAACACAACAGCAAGTGTATGGACAGCAGCAACTTGAAGAAAAGTTTTCCCATCGTGAAGAAGGAGAAGCACACAGCAATGCAAATGTGAAAAATGCAGCAGCAAGAAGTTATGGACAGCAGCACATGCAAAAGAAATTTTCGTTACAGCAGTAAAGGTAAATGTAATGAATTTGTTGTTCATTGAATTGAAATGCTATATATGCAACAACAGTGAATGTAAGAAATATTTACACACAGCAGTGTAAATTTATAAGTTGGGACAGTGTAATTGTTCCAGAAAAGACAGAGTATTTTGTCTTTGAAAAGTGCACAAGCAGTGCAAGTGTAGACACAGCAGTGTGGGATAGACACAGTAAAGAAGATGGCACAACAGTGCAGCAGAGAATATGCAGCGGCATAATGTAATGAGTTTGCACACACAGCAGTGCAATGATTGTTTGTTTTGGAACTGCATTTGAGGCAGTCATTTGGTGAAACCCTCTGTTAAAGAGGAAGGTGTTTTTCAACACAGTGTCATGGTAAATCCCTCTATCAAGAGGATGATGCTTTTAAGCATAGTCATTGGTGAATCCCTCTGTTGAGAGGAAGATGCTCTTTAGCATTGTTTGGTAAATCCCTCTGTTAAGAGGAAGATGTTTTTATAACAGGTGAATCCCTCTATCATGAGGAAGGTGCTCTTCAGCACATTGTAATGGTGAATCCCTCTGTCAAGAGGAAGGTGCTCTTCAGCACATTGTTATGGTGAATCCCTCTGTCATGAGGAAGGTGCTCTTAAGCACAGTTTCAGGTGAATCCCTCTATTAAGAGGAAGACAACTTTGTTTGTTTGTGAACTGCATCAGAAGCAGTTGGTGAATCCCTCTATGTGAGGATGATGTTTGGGTAAGATTGAATGCCCAGCAGTTGAAATTAAAGGGGAGTGTTGGAATATTAATTCCAACTGCACAGCGGCAGGCGGACGTGGGCAGCCAACTCAGCCAGCACGCTGCACCCGAAACCGCCAGAACGAAACCACCCTCTTGTTCGCACCGCCTTTGGCAAAAGGCTGTATCCGCCGGAAGGGCTCCGAACACACTCTCTTGCCGCCACGCGTCCCATGTACGAGCACCGAAAAACCACTTTCCCCGGACGCTAAAGGTCGTGCTGGTTGCCGGACAGTGGTGTGCGAATTGTGTTGGATCGGGTCTGCTGACTCAGATCTCCACGAAGCTGCGCGGAGGTTAATGACCGGGCACAACGAATAGGGTGGCGACACGTGGCACCGAAGTGACGTCAGCCGACCCCGCCCGCGTCAAATCAAAAATTGCGTGGAGTGTTTGACTTCTCCGCTGACCGCCGAGGATGGAAGCGTTAATGCTCTTAATGGTTGGTCGTAGTTTTTTTGGTGAGGCCTTTAATGAGATAATGGGCATACGTCCCATATCTTTAATAAGGTTATGGGCATGTTGTTGTATATGTTTTTATATATATGTTTTCACATATGTTGTATAGTTATGCCTGCGCCTTGTAGTTGACAGTGCTTGGTGTGGTGTGGCTGTGCGCGTTGTATTTTTTTTGGGTGTGGATTGTGCCCGCGTGGGAGTTGAAAAACCAGGGAATGGCATAAAACATGTATGGAGCCTGCGCACGATGTTTGTGTGGTATTTTTTTTCAATGTATGTTTTATATAAAACATTGTGACGAGCTTGTGTGCGGATGTAATTTTTGTGGTATATGAATAGAACGCACAGCTGTGCGAAAAGATATGAAACATGGATGTAATGGTTTTGCTCGCCATTGTAAAACAGAGGTGCATTGTAATGGTGTTGACCCTGTGCACGTTTTTTTTTGTTCATGGAAATGTATTGAACGCACAGCAGTGCGAAAAGAATTTGAAAACAGGGATGTATTGTATTGATTTGCCATCGCAAAACCAAGAGATAGAATGAGATTGTTTATGTAAATTTCCACAGCAGTGGAGTAACCAGTGAGAGAGACAGAGGTCTCCTAGGGAATCCCTCTCTGTGCAGAGGATGAAATGTGTATCTGAGTTTTGTTTTTAAGCAATAGAAGTATTTTATGGCTGTGTAATAGACTGTTGAGTCATTTTGTTTTTAATAGCTTCGCTGTGCAAAGGTCCTCGAAGAAATGAAACAGAGCATTGGCTCTGTGGTGAATATTTTGTTGGTTTTGGTATTTCCCCATTTAAAAATACCCAACAAATTATAGTGTGTAATTGTATTCCGAGACATTTTAAAATATGTTGAATAATTTTAGTAAATCACAGTTTATATAGCGATATGGATTTACTAGGAATGACATATATATGATTGAAGACAAATAAAATATAGGTATTTTAAATATCGATAAAACTGAATTTAACATTAAAAAGAAATAAAAATTAGTTTAAAAGATAGTTTAGTTGGTCGAGTTTTTGTTCCCAAATATTAGAAAGTCAAATATGTTCAACGCTACTTACTAATTTAGCTAACATGTAAATCCTTTAAAAACTAGATCTTTATTCACACTCACATCATATTTCTAAAAAAATTAGTCATCCAATCTGTTGTTGTTGGCCAGCAGTTTGGATATAGAGGGAGGCCACCCTATTGAACCAAATTCTAAAAAAAATTAGTCATTCAATCTGTTGTTGTTGGCCAGCAGTTTGGATATAAAGGCCACCCTATTGAACCAAATACAAAACCAAGAAATTTGTGAATTCACAGACATTTATCATCCCAGCTACATGATCTTCTACTGAATGAAGGTATCTCAACTACAAAAATTTGGCATTTGAAAGGAAAGTTCACGCTCCCACCATTGAGTGAAAGTGTCTCAACTAGAGTCATTTGAAATTTGAGAGAAGACCGACCCTGCCTCAGGTATCATCCTAAGATCAAACAAAGTCTCTCATTATATATATTTCCATCTTTTGCCACTCCAAATTACTGACCGACTTCTCTCATTATATATATTTCCATCTTTTGAATGGAAGCTTTTACAATGAAACTTGCATATTTATACTGCTAGTAATATGAGTGTAGAAGATTGAAGCTATGTGTTAGATATATGAAGCAGAATCACTCAGTAACAACATGTGGAATTCAGCATTTTCATAGCCAGAAACAAAACCACTCCCTCATAATTTGGGCAATAAGATTAAGCGAATTTGAGGAGTGTCGTGATTTACCATGCCATGAAGTACTGTGAGTACGGATAAGTGGAACGCACGCAGTCTTCTTTGGAATGTCTTATCCCATTGCTTTTCTCAAGTTGTGCCATGAAAACTTCGTCCATTCCAAAATTATCTTCACATTTTCCCACCTTTCTTAGGAAATCTGTATTTCTGAACAAATTTCGTGCACCACACTCCAAGTTTATTTATCTGCGTCTCTCATTTTTTCGTTACGTCAAACACAAAGTAATTTTAGATGAACTGTAGATACTTATACTCCTTCAATATAAGATTATCAAAGTAATCAACCACAAAGTATATATTCTCTTATACTCAAAATATATAAGAATATGACAGTAATCCACTACACAATTGTGAGCCCAGTTCTTCTCACAGATAGCATGAAGTTGTATATGTTCTTTTATATTCTTATTAAAATCAAATTAAGCAAGCACACAGTTGTAAGCCGCAATACTTGTGGTCACCTATATCATGAATGTGGTCTTTACATCATTACATATAAACTTTTTTTTTAAATATTTTTTTTAAATTAAAATTATAAATTTACAAATTTTATATATATTTTGAAAATATTATATAAAATTTATATTTAAATTAATTAGATTAAAAAGTTTTAATATCATTTTATTAAATTACATTCCGGATCATTTTCAAATTCAAAACTCAAATATTTTACGCAACCATATGAATGTGTTTATAGTATTTTTTAACTTTTACTTAAATTAATTATTTTATATTTTTTTTATAAATTAATTTATCTTTTTTATAGGAAGAACCCAAATGATTTAGTTACTTACATATAAATATTTTATTAATTTCTATTTAATTTAATTATTTTATAGGGTATATTTCATTATTTTTTATTTAAATTAATTATTTTGATGATGATGATGATGATGGTTAACGTCGTGAGACCAAATAATGGTCTAACGGACCTAAAGAAACAAATTATCTATTTTGATTTAAGATTTTATTACTATGCTCAAAAAGCTTGGAGAGAAGATTTTATATAGTATATTTTATTAATAATTATTTATATCAATATTTTCCTTCAGGCCAATTCAAAAAAATATTTTTCAAATTTATTATTATAAAATATTTTTTATTTTTAAAATAACTATAAAAATATTACGAAATCAAAACTATATATATAATATTTAAAATTTAAATTTATTTAATAACAATTAAATAATTTTAATAGATGTAATTGTTTAATTTTTAAATCCCTCACATAAAAATTTATTGTGTCAACATTTTGAATTAGCAAGTGTGATCCATTATAAAAATCAAATGATAAAGAATATCATATCAACCCCAAGATAAATAATGAAAGAACCCTTAAAAAATCTAAAAAAAAAAAACACGTAAAATCTCTAAGACTTGGTAAAAAGAATCTTAAAGCATAGAAGATTAATAAATAAATAAAATTAATAATAAAATAGAATAAAATATTTTAATTTAAATTTCACATTCATAAAATAACCTTTTTTTATAGAAAAGAATGGATAAAAAATTAAAATAAATTATTTACTTAAAATATGAAATATTTATAAAATAAAAATAAATATAGAATATTGTTTTGGTTTATAAAAATATTTTAATAAATATATATTTATTTTGTAAATTATATTTTATTTTTATTGGATATTTATTTATTTTATGGGTAGAAAACAACAAATGAAAAAATACAATTAGCTTAGAATATATACCTAGAAAAGAGTGGAGATATATACATTAAATGTGACTTCTTCATTACTGTAAAGTATAAATAGATTTCGACCCGCTACGTCCTCTCTGCAATGCAACAATATTATCAAAATATGCATTAAACTCTGGAATTACAGACATAATATCAATATTATCAAAATATGCATTAAACTCTGGAACTACAGACATAATATCGTTAGAGAGTCGTGAAGCCATCCCATTAGTTAATCATAATGGAACTCAGTACAAAGTTTCTTCCATTATATGATTTATCACTTCTTGATTACTTCTACTCACAAAGGAAAAAAAAAAAAAAAACAGGGAAAAAAACAAAGAAAAAAACTGCCAAGCGTATAGTGTACGTGGGTTTTTCCTTTTATTTCCGTTATAATAACTTTGTTATCGACCAACCCTGAAGTACCAGACGGATAAGATGCCCCTGCTTTAATGGAAAGCTTTATAATTTGAGATTCACAGCTTTTATGAAAATGTTATACATATTTTATTTTCTTCTCCGTTTTTGCTGTAATTTTTATAGAGAAGCTTTTATTTTCTTCTACGGTTTTGCTTTTATTTTTATAGAAATTTAACGATACAAGTTGGTGATATTGTTTTTTAGTTTGATATTTACTTTTATTTCTATAGAAATTTAACGATACAATTGGGTGATATTGTTTTTTAGTTTGATATTTATCGTGAGTATAAAAATAGATTGAGAATTTTAAAAATCTTCCATTGATTACAATCTATTTATATAAGTTTCCACATTATTTCCAGGGAAGCCCAACCCTCCTAGTAAAATTGTATATATGTGCGTTACATTTGCAGTGATATTATTGTTTCTCATATTTACCAGCCTTTCATGGTATTTGGTTATGGATAGCCGCTATCTGCAACCACTGGTGGCGATTTCGGTAGTTCTGGTGTTGGCCCAACTGAGAGCTTCTGCCAGCGGTATGGACTATGCAACGGTTTGGTGTTTCATATTCATTGTTTGAGTTGAGGATTTATGTGATAATCTCTGTGTATTCCTTTCAGATGGCGGCGTTCAGTATGATCATTTCGCCACCACAGAGGTGAGAGGCCAAAGTGATTGTGAAATTAAAAGTGAGAAGTTATTTCTGCAATAGGATTAGATTAATACAGTAGAATATTCTGTGTATTCTTATTTCTGAGAAAAATCTGTGGTTTGATATTTGTTGGATATATATATATATATATATATATATGTTGCAGTGCCTGCGAAAGCCACCTTCACCTTCATACGGAGGAGGAATTATCGTGAATCCCGATATAAACAATGGGGTCCAGGGGTGGACTCCTTTTGGAAACACCACGCTGGAAGTACGATCGGCCCCGGACGGGAATAATTATCTGGTCGCTCAGGGAAGGAAAAACAGCTACGATGCTCCCTCGCAGAACCTCAATCTCACCCAAGGAATGATGTATACTCTCGCAGGTATGGTATTGTAAGTAGCATCAAAATAGAATTTATAGTTCTTAAAAACCACACCTACTAATGACGGAATCATGATAAACTCTACTAAACTTAATTACAATACTCAAATACTGAAGCAAATTACTACTTCCAACATTAATCATTGAAGTAATTTACTATTTCCAACTTTAATCATTCAACTTTTCATTCCTGGGTCAAATTTATAAGATATACTCTAGTTAAGTTCAACCAAATTTTGATATAAAATTCTCAGGCATTGTAACATTTAATTTCAGCTTGGGATTCAATTGAATGGTTGAAATACCCTTTAGCCAATGTAATGGGACTAGATTGGGTAATAACGAGGTGGGATATTTGGGTCAGCGTGGTTGCAGATCTCGGGACTAAATACGAAGAGTGCAGTTGTGACGGCCACGGTTGCTACTAATTACAGCAACGGCGGAGCCGGAACTGACTACAACTGCGCCGGGACTGTTATTGCACGCGCTGGTTGCTGGTCTCTTCTCAAAGGAGGCCTTACCTTAGATTCCTCTCCCTCTTCCGCCACGTTATACTTTGAGGTACCTTGACATTTAAGGCTACTACCCAATTCCATTTATTTTTTGCAATGTTGTCTAATATCACCTGTCTTCCAGAGCAACAATACGGAAACAGAGATCTGGTTGGATAGTGTATCGTTACAGCCGTTTAGTCCAGAGCAATGGCAAGCACACCAAGAAGCCAATATCCAACAGGTATTATATTATTACCCTGGGATTCCCATTATTAACATTAAAATTTATTCAAAATGCACTCTCTCGGAGTAAATGAAATCTTTTAATTCCATTATGAATCATTCTCAAATGGAGCCTCCTTTGGAATTATTATTTTACTCAAATTAAATGGAATCTTTTTATGAAATTTCAAAAGCTAAAAATTAATTTTTTTCAATTTTCTCTTTTCATTTTCAACTCGCTTATTGCTCAACAATGCTGGCTAAAATTTGTAATCAAAATGGTCGAAATTGAGTTTCAGTTTGTATTATATGAATATAATTTAAATCAAAATTGAGTTGGTATTATATTTTGTATTATAGGAGTATAATTCAACTCAAAATTGAGTTAGAATTATATATTGAAGGTGATATCTTAATTGCAGTTTTAATATTGATTGTTTGACAGTTTTTTTTTATTGCATTTTTGAAATATTTGGAAATATGCGATCAACATACATAGAGATTAATTTTTTTTTGTTCATCAAATTTTTTAAATATTTAGAAATTTTTAATCAAGATACACACTAAGCAACATCTAAAATTAGACAATATTCAGAAATTTTTAATCAAGATACATATTAGACAACATCTAAAATTAGACATGTTTATTTTGCTCCAAGAAATATAAGTTAATTATCAATAATTATTAAGTAGATGTTAGAGATTTAACCTCCACTGAATAATCTAAAATATTCTTAATAATAGTTACAAATTAAAAGTTAAAATTAGTTTAAAATCATATCAAATGAGTTTATAAGTTTTTGGGCATATAGTATTAGCATTGGTATAAAACTTATTTATAAACTACTAATCTCCATAGTAAAGAGTAAATGGTATATATTTAATTCACTTTTTAATTATTTTTATAAAGAATAACAATAATTTAAAATAAAAGTATAATTCAATTTTTTTTCATATATATTAAAATATTTTGATGTATATTCATATTTACCACCTATATAAATGTTACCTTTAATAATTGATATAACTTTAACTTGTAAAATGTAAATAAAATAAAATAAATGTTTATCATTTACCATATTTTATATAACTTTAACTTGTGAATTTCATTTTATATAACTTTAACTTGTGAATTTAAATGAAATGAAATAAATGTTTATCATATTTGCCCATCATTAAAAATTTTATGTTTTTAATTTTTTTTAATGTCTGTGCCTGTACCTGTTCTAATATTTTCTAATATTTTTTATCATATTATTTATGACATCACATTTGATATAAATTTAACTTCCACATTATTTTGCACTGGGCTTAAAAAAAATGGAAATGTTGGCCCATCATCCTCCATCTCAACATTCTTTGAACATTACAATGGTTTTTTTCTGAACTTCATCTACAATATAAAGATTGCTGGGTTGTTAATTTTTGAGTCTGGCGTGTTGTTAATTGAGATGGGTACATATTACAGAGTCGCAAGGGACATTTCATTGTGCACGCTGTCAACAGTACAGGGCATCCATTGAAAGGAGCCAAACTATCCATCAAGCAAACCAAGAGGGACATTCCCATAGGATGCGCTATAGCGAACACAATACTGAACAATAGTGTTTATCAGGTGGACTTAATCACTGAATTAACCCAGTTTTTCGCTTTTTATTTCATCTCGATTGAAGCCATTTTGATTTCAGAAATTATCCTTTTAACCCTTCATGTTTGGCTGAATTCTTTTTCCTCTTGAAGCTATCATAATCTCATTTCAGAAATGGTCTCCTAAGCTATTATAATCTGATTTCAGAAATGGTTTCTTGAACGTTTCAACGTAGCAACATTTTTGAACGAGCTAAAATGGTACAGCACGGAGCCTGAGCAAGGGCAAGAGAATTACAGAAACGCAGATGCCATGGTGAGCTTCTGCAAAGCAAACAATATAAAGATGCGGGGGCACAATATAGTGTGGGAGGATCCAAAATATGTTATGCAGTGGGTAAAGAATCTGAATGCCCAACAACTACAAGAGGCAGTGGACAATCGAGTCCATTCAGTAGTGGGAAGGTACAAGGGCCAATTCATCCAATGGGATGTCAGCAACGAGATGCTTCATTTTTCATTCTTTGAGGACAAGTTGGGGCCCAATGCCTCTGCAAATATCTTCCAACTGGTTCAGCAGTTAGATCCCTCCACTCCATTGTTCATGAACGACTACAATACAATCGAGACCTGCAGTGACATGGCCTCCATACCCGATGCATATGTGCAGAAGCTGCATGACATTATCCGGCCAGGGCTGATTGAAGGAATTGGATTGGAATCCCATTTTTCAAAGCCTAACTTACCATTAATGAGATCTGTATCGGACAAATTGGGGTCTTTGGGTCTGCCAACCTGGCTAACAGAGGTCGATATTGACAACGACGTGAATCAAACTACACAGGTATGCAAGCTTTCTGGTCCATAATTTCCCTTTTCAATAAATCAAAACCTCCATGAATTTCATGTTTAATGTTTGGAACAGGCCGAGTATTTGGAAGAAGTACTGCGCGAAGGATTTTCTCACCCTGCTGTGGGAGGCATAGTCATTTGGTCGGCATGGCCGCCTCCCAGTGGATGTGACAGGATGTGTCTCATTGACAATAATTTCAATAATTTGCCTCCAGGCAATACGGTGGACAAATTGTTAAAAGAATGGCAAAGCGGAGGCATTAGTGGTTTTACTGATCATGAGAGCGGGACCTTCAATTTTTCAGGATTTTACGGCGAGTACACAGTCACTGTAAAGCATCCCCACATTACTGGTACCAATTCTTTCAAGATTTCGAGGACATTTGAACGACCACAACACATTAGCGTTGTTGTGTAATTATCAATGAAAAGATTGTAACGTGCAGTATATACTAACAATGATATAAATATAAAGAATTAAATATATACAAGTAGTAGAAAAACGTAGTTGAGATGGGGATTCAACGACCCCGAGTTAAGATCTCATGATGGCTGTACGTTACACTCGGAGCTCAACAACCCCGAGTTAAAATGGAGATATGATATGTGTGTATGGAAGACTACCACTGAAATATGTCTATGGAGGTGTGTGTCTATGGAGGAGAACCCCTGCAATATAAATTACCTTTTCAATGCTGCCTTCTGGTTGTGCTCGCTACTGGCCTGCCTGGACTGAATGGCCATACGTTATAGAACCACATTTCTACGTCGATGTCTCAGCTTTGGAATACGGGTGATCGGAATTCATTATAAGTACACGATTTGGGTACGCATAAATTTACACACTAATAATATCTCTGCTTTATATATATCTTTACACAACGTAATAAAGATCATTATGTGCCCTTTTCTGGAGATGGCACTTTATCTGCTTCGTGTTCTCATTCTATGGATTCATCTACTTTTTTTTAAATGAAAGCAGTTTATTTTTTCTGTGAAAAAATAAAAATGATTGATTTTTGTTAAGATTTAAACTTTTTTATTATTATTAATGAGAGTGTTTCAAAATGGGCATAAATTTACGTGTACAACCTTGGCCTTCACCACTGCACAGTTAGTATTTGTTCCCCATATCTGTAACCATGGGAAAAAAACTGCGTGCACGACACAACCTTCTTTTTAAAAACATTTCATTCGTGCACCACACCTAAGCTCATTTATGTGGGCTCTCTCATTTTTTCATTACGTCAAACACAAAGTAATGTTAGACGAACTGTAGATACTTATAAGAATATCACAGTAATCAACCACAAAGTTGTTAGATGAGCTGTATATATTCTTTTATACTCCAAATATAAGAATATGTAAGTAATCAACCACACAATTGTGAGCCCAGTGCTCGTCACAGATAGCTTGGAGTCGTATATGTTTTTTTATATTCTTATTAAAAATCAAATTAAGCGAGCACAGTTGTAAGTCATAATATTTCTTATATATACATATGGTCACCTATATCATGAATGTGGTCTTTATATGATTATATATATAAAAAAAATTAAATATCTTTTTCTTTTTCGGAAAAAAATTAAAATTATAAATTTACAAATTATATATATATATATATATATTTTTGAAAATATTATATAAAACTTATATTTAAATTAATTAGTTTAAAAATTTTCAATATCATTCTTTTAAATTTTATGGTGAAGAACCGAAATAATTTAGTTAATTACATATAAAATTTTATTAATTTCATTTCAATTTGATTATTTCGTAGAAGATGTTTTATTATTTTTATTTAAATTATTTATTTTATATAATGTATTTTATTAATTTTTATTTAAATATTTACGGGATTTTGGATAGATAGTGATTGGGTGCTTTGTTAATGTATTCTTTGGTGTGAAGTTACAAGAGTTCGTTCTAATCTTTGGCTATATTAATTTTCTTCTTTGAGCTAGTTAAAACAGAGAGATACTTTTGATCTTCTAGGGTGGGGTTGATGACCTCCTTATAATATCTTAATTTTCTTTCAGCTACTAAATCTTTCTCACACCACATTTTTTCTTTGAACTTAGAAGTAACAATATTTTTGATGTTATTAATATTTTGCAAGTTGAGAATAATTAATATTATTTTGATATTAATGGAGAAAATAGTTACATTGTTGTAACTTTCTCCCTAGTTTAGGATTAGTTCCTATAGTTATGGGGTTTGGGTGCAACTTCCTATTTCCTAGTATTGTATTTAATGATTTAATCTTTGATTGATTAGGGAATAGAGTGGACGAGAGTGATCTCTCAAGTTTTGTGAGTGTAGTCCCCAGGTGCAGGCCACACCTGAGAGCTACATCTCTTTCTTTTCAATTCTGTTCACATTTTATCTTGGTATCAGAGCTTAGCTTGAGTGAGCCTGATCTTTTGTCACCTGTGTGGTGGAATTGCCTGTGTGGCTGGAATAGCCTGTGTGGCTTGAAGTGCCTTTGTGGCTGTGTGTACACGAGAGCTGTGTGCTCAATTGAGCAGGTGGACTGCAGAACACCTGGCTCGGACTCGGAAACTTTTTTTTTTCTGAGTGGAAAGGCGGATTAGCGCGGATTTTGCGCTGACAGTCGCGCCAGAAGCCCGATTAGCGCGGATTTTAAGGGATAAATCGCGCCAACGCGCCAGAAAGCCCGATTAGCGCGGGATTTTACCGGGAAAGTCGCGCCAATTAAAACACTTACACCGATTTTTAATTAGCGCGGATTTTTCGCTCGGGGTAGCGCCAAGGGGATCTGTGAATAGTGTGAACTTCGTTTGGCGGTTTGCAAACGGTGCAGATCGGTGGAGTTGCAGATCCGTCCAGGAGAGACAGATCGGGAAAGCGCCAGAGGTGATCTGCGGGAAACCTCGACTTCGTTTGGCGATCTGCAGGGAGAGCAGGATCGGCGAAGTGGCAGATCAATCCGAGAGAGGTGGATCAGATCAATTGTGATCAGATCATTATTTCGGCTGTGTTGAAAACACCGAATTTGCTCATTGGAGCGGGAGTGCCAGACACTATAGATCGGTGGCAGAGGTGACAGATCCATCTGTCAGGTATTATATTTTTTTTGTTGTTAAGTAGATTCACAATGAGTAATATGATGGAATCTTACCTTAACGAATCTGGTAAACTCAACGGGTCTAACTTCACGAATTGGAAGTTTAAGATCCAGACCTTGCTCGAAGGTGCGAATGCTTGGACTATAGTGACAGGCGATGAGCAGAAGCCGACTGCAACCACACAAAAGGAAGACTGGGAAAAACGAGAAAACAAGGCCAAAGTCCTGTTGAAGATGTCTGTGAAAGACAATGTCATTGCACACATCAGACACTGTAAAACGTCTGCAGAGATTTGGACGAAAATCAAAAGTCCGTATGAAACCCAGAATGCAAACAGAGTTTTGGCTCTGAAAAGCAAGCTATTTTCAATGAGGATGGACGAAAGGGAGTCTGCTACTGCATTTGTTGCGCGAATTAAGGATGTTAAAGATGGATTGGGGGCCATTGGAGTGGCGGTGGCTGATGAAGATCTTGTTGCAATAACAATGAATGGGATGCGTGATGATTTCCAAACCTTCATCACTGGAGTCTCGGCAAGGGAGAAAACACCCACGTTTGATGATCTCACTGCGATCTTGCAGCAAGAGAAAGAGTGACGGCAAAACCTGAATCTGAACCCCCAAAGTGACGATCTTGCGCTGGTGGCAAAACGACGACTATCTAAAGGGAAGCAGTCACAGCAGCAATCAGTCCAGAAAGGAGGAACAACACATAAAAATCACTGTCATAAAGGTATGCTTGCAAATCATTCTGAAAAGAAATGCTTTTATTGTGCAAAGAAGGGTCATATACAGAGAGATTGTTATTATAAGAAGCAGGCTGATGAGGCAAGGAGGAGACAGGTAAATCCAAAACACAGAGGATATTTTGTTGAAGAAGAAGACTTCAGTCATGAATTTCGACTGTTCACAGTCGACTATGCCCTTTCAGCATCGAATGAAGATGACATCTGGTATGTCGATTCCGGAGCATCTTCTCACATGATAGGTAATAAGGAATTTTTTGATAGTCTTGAAGAAATTATAAATGGATCAAAAATATATCTAGGGTATGATAATGGATATCAGATTAAAGGTCATGGGGTGATTTCAGTTAAGTTACCAAATGGAAAGATTAGTCACCTTTCAAATGTTTTATATGTACCTGGAATAAAGAAAAACCTGATATCTGTATCCATGATGGCTGATCAAGATATGCATGTCGAATTCTTCAAGACTCACTGTGTGATAAAGGATTGCAGGAATGAAATTGTTGCAACAGGCATGCGAGTTGGAAGCCTATACAGACTGGATGCAAAAAGTATATCAAAGCAAGCCATGGTTGCAGGAGAGTCGACAGCTAAACAACTCTGGCATCAGAGGTTTGGTCATCTGAATATGCAGGATCTCATGTTGTTACAAAAGAAAGGTATGGTCGAAGGTCTCTCCATCTTTCGTAACATTCAGTTAAATTGTGATGGTTGTGCCTTAGGAAAGATGCATAGAGAACAGTTCCCTGTGCATGATAGGAGGAGGCAAACAGAAATCTTAGAGCTAGTGCACACTGATGTATGTGGTCCCATGCAGACAAGGTCGCTAGGGGGAGCATACTATTTTTTGTTGTTTACTGATGACTGCACTAGGTATTCATGGGTTTATTTTTTAAACAATAAAAGTCAGACTTTCCAATGTTTTATAGATTTCAAAACCCTGGTGGAAAAACAGTTTGGAAAAAGTATTAAAATTCTCCGATCTGATCAAGGAGGAGAATACAAATCAAAGGAATTCATGAAATACTGCAAATCTCACGGGATTGTTCAGCAATATACAGTACCACACACACCACAGCAAAACGGAGTTGCAGAGCGTAAAAACAGAACCTTGGTAGAGTGCGCAAGGAGCATGCTGCAAGGTAAAGGTCTATCTAATATTTTTTGGGCAGAAGCGATAAATACTGTTGTATATTTGAAAAATAGAAGTCCTACTAGGTTTCTTGGCTTCAAAACCCCTTTTGAAGCCTTATATGGATTTAAACCAGCAGTAAACCATTTAAGAGTCTTTGGGTCAAAGGCATTTGCACATGTACCCAAAGTTGATAGAAAGAAACTAGACCCTAAGGCAGTGAAATGCATCCTTGTTGGTTATGGTACAGAGTTTAAAGCATACAAACTGTTCAATCCTGAGTCTCGTAAGACATTTGCAAGTAGAGATGTAGTCTTTCATGAACAGGTACAAGAAAGGAAAGCTGATGTTGGAGATGATTGGCACATTCCATTGTTGTTGGAGGAAAGCAACGAGGATGAAAGGGAGAAGGAACAGGAGCAGAAAGAAGAGAATGAAGAAGAACAACAAGAAGGTGAAAAAGCAGGCCCAGTTATGGCAGAAGAAAACAAATTTGAGGTAAGTCCTCTACCAAGGAGGTCAGGTAGGAAGACTCAATTACCATTGAAGTTGAGAAACTATGCGTTGATGTCAAAGTTTTTGAACATTATAGAGCACTCTAATTATAAAGAAGCTAGTCAATTTGAGGAATGGAGAGCTGCAATGAATGAGGAGATGGAATCAATTCTTAGAAATAATACTTGGGAATTAGTAGAGTTGCCTAAAAACAAAACACCTATAGGAAGTAAATGGCTGTTTAAACCCAAAATTAATGCAGATGGAAGTATAGATAAGTTAAAAACTAGGTTGTTTGCAAAAGGATACTCACAGCAGGAAGGTATTGATTTTGATGATACTTTTGCACCTGTAGCAAAGCTAAATACAATCAGATTACTTATTGCTTTAGCTACTAAATGTAATTGGGAATTACACCAACTAGATGTTAAATCTGCATTTTTAAATGGTGATTTAAAAGAAGCAATTTACTTAGTACAGCCAGAAGGATTTGTAAAGCAGGGGCAGGAACAACTTGTTTGTAGGTTGAAAAAGGTTTTATATGGTTTAAAGCAAGCTCCCAGGTCTTGGTATGAAAAGGTTGATTCTTTCTTTATAGAGCATGGTTTCCATAGAAGCTTAAATGACCCAAATTTGTATACCAAGTACAATAATCAGGGGCAGATTATTTTTATTTCTCTATATGTGGATGATATGATTCTAACAGGAAATGCAGATGACTTAATCAGAGGAATCAAAAGGCTCATGGCACAAGTCTTTGAGATGAAAAATCTCGGAAGCCTTAACTATTGTCTGGGATTAGAAGTATTCAGAGATACTGGGCAAACTTTTCTTACCCAAGGGAAGTATGCTAGAAATCTGTTGGAAAAGTTTGGGATGGATCGGTGTAGATCAGCAGCGACACCTTTGCAGCAAAATCTGAAATTGAGCAGTGACGATGGCACTAAGGAGGTAGATGCCACAATGTACAGACAACTGGTTGGCAGCCTGATATATCTTACAACAACCAGACCTGACTTTGCATACTCAGTTAGTGTGTTAAGCCAATTCATGTCGAAACCACGTGAAAGTCACTGGACAGCAACAAAAAGCGTGTTGAGGTATCTTTGTGATACTGTTCATTTTGGTATTTTATACACTGATGTATCTGATGTTACTCTAGCAGGTTTTTCAGACTCAGACTGGGCAGGTAACATGGATGATCGGAGGTCCATCACAGGTTATGCATTCAACATAGGTTCCGGGGTCATAGCATGGAACAACAAGAAACAGAGTACTGTAGCTTTGTCGTCATGTGAAGCTGAGTATCAAGCATTGTGTGAAGCAACATGTGAAGCGATCTGGTTGAGGAGACTTCTCAAAGATGCAGGAAAAGAACAGAAGCAACCCACTTCTATCAAAAGCGACAACCAGAGCACCATCAAATTAGCATACAATCCAGTGTTTCACAAAAACACCAAACATATAGACACTCAGTTCCATTTTGTTAGAGAGAAAATACAGTCAAAAGAAATTGTTGTTGAATATTGTAAAACTTGTGACAATGTGGCAGATATTTTTACAAAGCCTCTTGCACGAGTGAAATTTGAATTGTTTAGAAAGATGCTAGGAGTCCAGGAGAACCCTTTCTCCATTAAGGGGGGGAGTTGAGAATAATTAATATTATTTTGATATTAATGGAGAAAATAGTTACATTGTTGTAACTTTCTCCCTAGTTTAGGATTAGTTCCTATAGTTATGGGGTTTGGGTGCAACTTCCTATTTCCTAGTATTGTATTTAATGATGTAATCTTTGATTGATTAGGGAATAGAGTGGACAAGAGTGATCTCTCAAGTTTTGTGAGTGTAGTCCCCAGGTGCAGGCCACACCTGAGAGCTACATCTCTTTCTTTTCAATTCTGTTCACATTTTATCTTTGCAATGCAATATTCTCGTCGATCTCCCAATGGTTTAACCAGGTCCTGGTGTCTTTATACCAACCTCGTTTGAGCCTTAGGTGGTTTTGGCTGGAATTTAAAACTAGCTTAGGAAGTCTATGGTCTCCTATGTTATTGAGTTTGTGCTTGTACAATAGAAGCCTAGTTAATGTATTCTTTAGTGTGAAGTCACAAGAGTTCGTTCTAATATTTGGCTATATTAATTTTCTTCTTTGAGCTAGTTAAAATAGAGATATACTTTTGATCTTCTAGGGTGGGGTTGATGACCTCCTTATAATATCTTAATTTTCTTTTCGCTGCTAAATCTTTCTCACACCACATTTTTTCTTTGAACTTAGAAGTAACAATATTTTTGATGTTATTAACGTTTTGCAATGAAAAATTCTCGTTGATCTCCCAATGGTTTAACCAAGCCCTGGTGTCTTTATACCAACCTCGTTTGAGCCTTAGGTGGTTTTGGCTAGAATTTAAAGCTAGCTTAGGAAGTCTATGGTCTCCTATGTTATTGAGTTTGTGCTTGTACAATAGAAGCCTAGTCATAGCTAGGCTCTCGATAGGGGAAAGACCCACTTCTATAAGAAGAATAGGATAGGGTGTGTTGCTTTTAATTTTGAGGTTATACATTATAAAACACTTCTGGATTTGCTCAATCTTTCTCCAGGATTCTCTAGAGATGCTACAACCCCAAACCTCACATCCATATAAGATAACTGGAGTGACTAAAGTTTCAAAGAGGAACTTCTTTCTATCCCACATTACGAGGTTTGTGGTTTTACAATTATTTTCAAGACCAAAATAACCTTTCTATCCCCCATTAATCCTTTTCTCAATGCTATAGTTCCAGTATAGTTCCAATTGAGCTTGTGATGAATATCAATTCCTAGGTACTTCTAGGAAGACGCTTCCTCCAAGTTATTATTGTCATACATAAAATTAGCGTAAGTGTCCTTCTTGGATTTGATATTCATAACTTTTTTTTTTGTCCGTGTTAACAATCATACCCATGGTAGAGCAGAAATCCTTAAGAAGTATAAGTTGCTTATCAAGATCAAATGGGCACCTTGCGAGAAGAACAATATCGTCAGCGTAGAGAAAAAGGATGATGACTATCCCAGCTAAGATCGTGCCAACACATCCTGCTTCCTTTAATCAACCCTCTAGCTTGTCAATGTAAATGCCAAATAGGGTAGGGGAGAGGGGGAAACCTTGTTTAACTCTGATATTATACTTAATATCTTTCGACCACCCCTCATTGCTCTTTAACTTGGCAATTACATTCTCGTATAACCTTATAGTGGCAGCTCTCAACTCAAAAGGAACCTTTAGCTCTTCTAATCTGTTCCAAAGGTTGTTTTTAGGAACCGTATTGAAATCCTTTCTAAAGTCCACAAAGCAACAAAAGGGATTGGATTTATCATTGCGTCATTCCTTCGCAATGATACTAAGCGTAACAAGGTGGTATGTCGTTGAGTGCTGCTTTCTAAAACTCGCTTGGCCTTTAGCCCGCTTACCTTCACTTTTAAGCCATATACTCAACTTCCTTTCCAAAATAATACCATATAACTTGGCTAGGAGATGGCTGATCATAATTTTCCGATAATTAGAGGCGTTATTTGTATCCCCACTTTTAAAAATAGGGATAATGAGGCTTTGAATCCATGGTTTAGGGAACCCTTGCTTGACCACTTGATTGAAAAGCTTGTGAGTGTGGGGGATGAGGACAGGACCTCCACTTTTTAATATTTCCGCCTGGTAACCTTCAATGTCCTTGGCTTTCCCATTAGCCAAGCGATTAACCCCAAAATCAATGTCTTCTAATGAGAAAACTTCTTTCATTGTGAGCAAGGTTTCAAATTTATCCATGACATTTGGAGATTCATAAAGTTTTTCAAGATAGGAATTCCAGTCGTGTAAAGCAATTTTATTATTATCTTTAGTTTTCATAGTTAGAATCTGCCTCCAGAATTTCTTAGGAGCTACCTTAGAGAGGTGTAAGAGATTCTCTTGTCTTTTACGAATATACTGCCTTTTTTTCTTTTTAGTTAGGGCTTTGTATACTTTTATCTTGCCAATTTTAAGAGATTCATCAACAACTTCCTTAATTGCCCTCCTCGCACTTTTACAATCTTTGTCATACCATGGGTGGGTTTTGCTATTTATTTTATTACTTGAAACTTCAATTGAGAACTTGTTAATAGAATATGAGAGGGTTGTAGTAAAATTATGATAGAGATCTTCTATGTTGTTTATACTAGATAAAGGAAGCAAATTAGTTTTTAATTCATTTAGAAAGAGATCTTTTTTATTTCTATCAAAGATTAACTTCTTTTGGCTATAAGGATTATCTTCTATGGGATCTCTATGTATAACAAAATTGAGAGTTATAAGTAAAGGCCTATGATCAGGGTCAGGCTCGTGGTTGTTTAAGATGTCAAAATTTGTTATTTCGTTATATAGAGGGAGATCGAAGATAACATAATCTACGACGCTGCTACCAAGCCCATGGATGCAGGTCATCTAGCTAGAATTGGGCCACTTCTTTAGACTGTTGCAAATTATGAGATCCTGAGCACTATAGAGCTTGACTAGCTCCGACCCAAACAAATTCTCCCCAAGGTCTTCAGAGCTTCTTTTGTACCAACTAGCCAGAGGAAGGTTTTCGTCTAACCAAAGAGGATTAGGGTTGGAATGGTTGCTTAGAAGAATAGCTTGGTTGCTTGAAGTTCGAGCATTAAAGTCACCCATTAAAAGGATATTGCCTTCATTCCTTGGGCTAGAAATATCATTTTCTAAACCATTGTAAGGACTATTTTTATCTAGATTTTTTTCTTATAGAAGTTAGAACTGATGGGGGGAAATAACAGATTGCTATGTAGGTCTTTTTATCATAAATGACAATAATTTCTATCCAACTATATTGGTTGTAAGGGCCTTTTTTATAAATCCTAACATGGGGAGAGATGTTCTTCTTAATGTAACAAGCTATACCCCCAACGCCTCTACGGGAGGATCACTTATTCCAGGTAGACCATAATGTAAAGCCATCTATGTTAGGGACTTTAGATTCTTCGTGCTCCCAAGTTTCAACAAGCAAAATAATATCAACATCATTCAAGATCCAACTTAGCTTGGGGCCTTTGTTCCATGGAAAGCCCTGCCAGTTCCAAGAAAGAATCTGGAGCATGTTGCATTGCTATTTATTATTATCTTTTTGGTTTCTATCTCGAATAACGGCTTTTCTATTTCTGATTATTGCCCATTTTCGTTCCTTCCTAGCTTCCTTTACCTTTTGAACCTCCTTTCTCAATTCTGCTTGATCTTCTGGAATAAGATCTTCATTTATAAATATTCTCATTCCTTTTAGACTTGATGTTTTACTAAGTATGTCATACTTATCGTTAGTAGAGCTCACCTTTATTCGGATCAGCCTTCCTTTAGTCTCAATTAGTTTCCCCAACCTTGTTGCTTCTATGAGACACGTTGTTTCAATTTGTAATTTGTTATGTAATTATGTCTGGGCTATGGCTAAAGTATCCTTGTCTACCTCCTCTTTCAAACTAAAGATTATAAGGTTCAAGGCCCTTTTGTTACGTTCACGGTCTAATTCTATCAATTTTTCATTTCATCTTTAATTGGTTTGATATCTAATTTACTTACCACACTATTTAGAGTGAGGCAGCTATTAACTTTTTCTTCTAGCTCTTTAATCATGTCCTTCATTTTAAGATTCTCTAAAGTATCAACATCTACTTGCTGGGATGTTTGTTTCATATCTTGGTTTTGTTTTTCTATAACCTGCAACCTAGTCTCCATTGCTTCCATCTTATTCTCCAATAGTTCTATTTTATTTTCTATTTGTTTTTGGATCTTGTCTTCAAAAGATGTGAATTTATTTTCCAGCATGGCTGCTAACTTTGTTTGTAACTCGACTTCTCTTTCTTCTGTATGTTTCTCTAAAGACTCTATATACTCATAGAGGCTCTGTAGAGTAACTGTGCTAGGTCTACATTTGGTAATCTTTCGTAATTGTGGTGAATTATTCATACTTGAAAATATATGAGCAGATATGTATTAGAAAAATATAAAGAATGTGTGTCGACCGCAAGCGCACGTGCCCCAAATTGTTTTTCTATTACCGCAGAGAGATCGTGAATTATGACTGCAAAGATAGTAAATTATGACCGCAGAGATATCGTAAATTATTACCACAGAGAGATGGTAAATACATCACCCTAAATTATTACCGCAGAGAGATGGCAAATACATCACCCTAAATTATTACCGTAGAGAGATTGTAAATACATCACCCTCAATTATTAGCCTAAAGAGATGATAAATACATCACCTTAAATTATTAATGAAATAGAATTAACTATTTTAATTTAAATTTTACATTCATAGAATAACCTTTTTATATAGAAAGAGAATTAATAAAAAATTAAATAAAATATGTAATATTTATAAAAATAAATATATAATATTGTTTTGTTTTATAAAAATATTTTAATAAATATATATTTATGTTTTAAATTATATTTTATTTTTATTGGATATTTATGTGTATATGAAAAAATTCAAAAATAAATATATAATATTGTTTTGGTTTATAAAAATATTTTAATAAATATATATTTATTTTGTTGAATTTAGGTTTTTGTGATCCATATTAAGTTTATTGAGAAGTGTTTTTGGCGAAAATCACATCAAAATTCATTTGTTGACAGGACAAGATGAAGAACCAGATCATGATTACAAAACCGCTACACTAAACTAGGCAACTGAACTGCACCAAGAGATAGAAAGAAAAATTAATTAATTAATTAGTTTTTGTTAGACATATTTATTTCCATTTGTAATTAAATATAACCACTTGTATTTAACTGAAATGAACTTAAATTAAGAGTTAATTAATATACTCCTATATAACCATCCTATCTGCGGTTTATAAAACTTCTGACATATAACCATCCACATAATTGGCTCTGCGGTTTATAAAACTTCTGACATATAACCATCCACACAATTGGCTGACTACTCCAATATTAAAGTAATTTACTATTTCCAATATTAATCATTCAACTTTTCATTCCTGGGTCAAATTTATAAGATATACTCTAGTTAAGTTCAACCAAACTTTGGCATAAAATTCTCAGGCATTGTAACATTTAATTTCAGCTTGGGATTCAATTTGAATGGTTGAAATACCCTTTAGCCAATGTAATGGGACTAGATTGGGCAATAACGAGGCGGGATATTTGGGTCAGCGTGGTTGCAGATCTCGGGAATAAATACGAAGAGTGCAGTTGTGAAGGCCACGGTTGCTACTAATTACAGCAACGGCGGAGCCGAAACGGACTACAACTGCGCCGGGACTGTTATTGCACACGCTAGTTGCTAGTCGCTTCTCAAAGGAGGCCTTACCTTACATTCCTCTCCCTCCTCCGCCACGTTATACTTTGAGGTACCTTGACATTTAAGGCTAGTAACCAATTCCATTTATTTTTTGCAATGTTGTCTAATATCGCCTGTCTGTCTTTCAGAGCAACGATACGGAAATAGAGATCTGGTTGGATGGTGTATCGTTGGGACCCAATGCCTCTGCTAATATCTTCCACTTCAATGTTCATGAACGACTACAATACAATTAGATCCCTCCACTTCAATGTTCATTTCATTTTCACATGTATATTTTTACATTAAAAAGGAACCATATAAATTTCTATCTTTTCCCGGAAAAGACACAATGTATCTATCTCAACTATAAGCATTTAGCATTTTTAAAGTGATCGTCCCATTAGGTGCAGGTGTCTCAACTATAAGCATTTAGCATTTTAACATTATATTATTGATCATCCTAAAAGTACCTCAATTGCAAAATATTAGCAAGAAAATAAGTGGGACAGCCTATTGTATTGATGATAGGTTTTTGAGGGGCCCCTTCCTTATGGAACTTGGGAAGCCCGTAGATTGGGAAAGTACCTCAACTACAAAATAAGATTTTCAGAATTATAATTTAATTATCAAAAATTAATAGGGAGATGTTAGAGAGTTAACCTCAGTGAAATATTCTAAAATATTTTTAATAGTAGTTACAAATCAAAAATTAAGATTTATTTTCAAAGTACTTATGCCCTTTATACACTATTCATTATTCAAAAATAATAATAATAATAATAATAATAAACAAGTGTCATGTAGTATCAATAAGTCATGGTATAAAGCCTATTTATAAGTTACTAATCTCTATATGTCATATGAAATGAGTTTATAATTTTTTGGGTATGTAGTATCAATAAGCCATGGTATAATGCCTATTTATAAGTTATTCATCTCCATAATAAAGAAGAGTGAATTTCATTACTTAAAAAATCTTGTATATATGTTTAACTCACTTATTAATTATTTTTATAAGTAGTAATAATAATAATAATTTAAAATAAAATTATCATTTAGTTACTTTTTATAATTTCTATCCCTATTTACCACCCATATAAATGTTACATTTTATATAACTTTAACATGTAAGATATAAATAAAATGAAATAAATGTTTTAATAGTATATTATTTATTACACTACATTCGGTATAGGTTTAACGTTCACATTCGGCTAAAAAGGGTGGAAACATTAGCACATCCTCCTCCATCTCAACATGCTTTGAACATTACAATGAATTTTTGTTAACTTTATCTACAATATAAAGTTTGGTGGGTTGTTAATTGAGATGGGTACATATTACAGAGTCGCAAGGGACATCTCATTATGCATGTTGTCAACAATACAGGGCATCCATTGAAAGGAGCCAATCTATTTATCAAGCAAAACCAATAGGGACATCCCCATAGGGTGCGCTATAACAAACATTATACTGAACAACAATGTTTATCAGGTGGACTTAATCAATAAATTATTTGTTGATAGTCCAGTTTTTCTTAATCCATTTTGATTTCAGAAGTTATCTTGTTCATCCTTCATGTTTGGTTGAATTCTTTTTTCTTCTAAATCTATCATAATCTAATTTCAGAAATGGTTTCTTAGAAGTTTCAACGTAGCAACATTTTTGAATGAGCTAAAATGGTACAACAAGGAGCATAAGCAAGGGAAAGAGAATTACGAAGACATGGATGCCATGGTGAGTTTCTGCAAAGAAAACAATATAAAGATGTGGGGGCACAACCTACTGTGAGGACCCAAAATATGTTATGCATTGGGTAAAGAAACTGAATGCCCAACAACTCCAACACGCAGTGGACAATCGAGTCCATTCAATAGTGGGAAGGTACAAGGGCAAATTCATCCAATGGGATGTCAGAAAGGAGATGCTTCATTTTTCATTCTTTGAGGACAAGTTAGGGCCCAATGATTAAAAAATAATAGGAAACCAAATCAAAAATTGTGAATGAAACTCGCAGCACTCATGTGAGGAGCACCTAAGGCTGCCACAATGATACATTCATTAATTAGAGCAATTGCACATACACAAATATAATTGTTACATTTTGTTCGGGAGATCACAACAATCTACTAGAAAGCATGATCTAAATCTAAACTTAGAAAACAATCAAAACAACCTTTCTCCATTATTTCTAAGTTTCCCCCTTAATGGAGAAAGGATTAACCTCTACACCTAAGATCTCCCTAAACAACTTAAATTTCATCATCTTCCCAAGGGGTTTTGTTAAAATATCAGCAGCATTTTCATAAGTATTACAATATTCAATAAAAAATTCCTTAGGCTGTATCTTTTGTCTAATAAAAATGAAACTAAGCATCAACATGATTTGTCTTTGCACGAAAAATCGGATTATTTTCCAACTTGATCGAGCTCTGGTTGTCACAGTTGATAACTATAACCTTCTTTTGTTCTTCTCCAACATCCTGAAGAACTCTCCTCAACCAAACAACATCACAAGTTGTTGCACACAAAGGTTTATATTATGCCTTAATAGATGACAAAGATATAGTAGGTCAATTCTTGTTGCTCCATGAAACAATCCTGAATCCAATACTGAATGCATAACTGATCCAGGTGGATATTGGTGGCCACCCACCTATTCCACTTGGACCCCCGCCATTGTTTCTTTCAGTTTTTTAGTTTCCTTATTTGTAGCAAAATTTGCTATTTTTGGCAGTTTTTTGGGTCCTAAACTTCCGGAGCCACTTTAAGGCCCTACACGAAGTTTTTTTGGAAAACTGGAACCAACATGGGTAATGGATTGATGTTGGTAATTAAAAAGTTGTAGTCCTCAGATAGATATTTCTAACCAGGTATTGTGCGTGTCAAACGAGAGATTGTATGCCAAAGTTATGACCTCAGGAAGTTGACGTACCAATTTACCCAAACGGGGCCCATAGTTTGGCACTTCATTTACTAGGGTTAGGTTTTTGGATGTTTAGGGTTTTCCATTGTTTCTCAATAATAAATAGGTCTTTGAGCCTCATTGTAACACAGTTCAGAGGCATGTAGCCGCCACATCTCTTCTCAGAGATAAGCTACCATCGCCCGAGCTAGTCTTATTTCCATTTTGTTTGTAAGCATATTTCAGTATTTGATATTAATGAAATGAAGTGTTGTTTCTACTGCATCTTTGTATTTATGGTTATATCTGTAATTTTTTGCATTCCTGTTTAAATTTGGATCAGTGGTATCAGAGCGGTCTGCTCTTTCTCTGTTTTTCTTTTCATGTCCCCAACGAGGTCAGGATATAAGGAGTTAGGGCTCGATTTGGTTAAACCTTTGCAATATCAACCTTGCAAACCCCGAAGGCCGCCCATGAGAGAAGAAAATAAAGACAAGGGGGTAGGATATCCTATCAAAATATTGCTCAAGGAGGCCCTCGAGAAACAAAGGAACACAATGATGGATAACTTTGCCCAGATCCTTCAACGATTGCCCACCGACGACGCATCCACATCCAGCAGCCACTTTGGAGGCTCCACTCCTTTTAAGGTACAAGTAAACTTTGACATTCCCATATTTGAGGGCCAAATAGATGCAGACGTCGTAGATAAATGGTTAAATCTGCTAGAAGGATATTTTTCTATTCATGATTTTTCCAACCGAGAAAATATTACTTTTTCTCTTCTCAAAGTCGCCCCCCACGTCAAGGACTGGTGGGAAACCTACTATGAGCAGAAGGATGAAAGTACGACCTCACTTTTTTCAGCCGCACCCACTTGGAATTCATTCTGGGATGCCATCAAGGAGCAGTACTACCCTGTCGGGAGCTATGAGGATAAATACATAAAGTGGACAATGTTGCGGTAGGGAAGGGACGAAGATGTGCCAGAGTTTACCAATGTTTTTCATACCCTTCGTACGAAGTTGGGTATCAAGGATTCTGAGACACATTTGGTACTCGAGTACCACGGATTCCTACACAGGTACATCCAGGATGAGATGGAGTTCCTGGACATCTCCTCGCTCAGGACGGCATACTGATATGCCATCAAGATCGAGCGGAATTTTAAACAAAATAAGCAAGAATTTGGATATGTGAATCTGAAGCAGGGGAAAGGTGCCCCCAAACCGCAAAACAAAGGAAAAATCCAAGGCGGGGCAGCCCGGGACAACCCACCAAAGCCGCAAGAAAATAACAACACCACGAAGCCGAAGAAGGACATGGGAAAGTGATCTGAGTTCCATAAGAGTTCCACTCACAACACAAGTGAATGTCAAGCCAAGCAGTCACTGGTGGCCGAGATGAAGGCTTTGGAATCAAATGCATGTTCCGACTCTAAGTTAGAACTTGACAAGGGGAATCACAAAGGGAAGAAGATTATCTATGCGGAGCCCAATGCCATTTTTTTCACCATGAAGATTCAAAACGAGGAACCTGAAGATCCAGAGGAGGAGGAGTGCCTCTTTCACTCCCAGATGTGGGTGAAGGGCTCCCTGCTATAATTCATTGTCGACAGCGGGAGCCAAAGGAACCTCATTTCCGTAGAGGTCGTGAAGCGGCTAGGCTTACCAACCATAGCACACCCACAACCATACACCATCGGGTGGCTTCACCAAGGATGGGATCTTCACGTGAGCCAGACTTTCCCCCTCCCATACAGCATCAAGCCCTTCACGGATGAGGTATTGTGTGACGTTGCTCCCGTTGATGTTTGTGAGGTATTATTAGGCCAACCATACTTGTGGAAGCGACATGTTGTGTATGAGTCAAGGCATCATGTTGCTATTGTAACTTTGGGAAATAAGTTGTATAGGATACCAGAGGTAGCACCCCCTATCGCCATCTCTTTGATTACTGCAAAACAATGCAGTAAGCTCATTTCCAAAACCGAGAAATTTTTTTTCCTAATGATATGCCCTCAGGGAAAGAAGAATACGTTGGCCATGACCTCTAGACAGGACCCCTCCGCACAACAACAACATATGGACAAGGTCGTGGAGGAGTACGAGGACATCTTCACCTCTCTCGCAGGAGTGCCTCTACACTGTCAGGTCAAGCACTCTATCAATCTAACCATAGGTGCGTTTTTTCCCAATGGACCAATCTATCGGCACTTCATTCTAGAGAATGATGAAATCAAGAAGCAGATTCAAGAGCTGCTACATAAATTTCACATCCCACTAAGGTCATCGCTCTGCGGGAGCCCGATCATGTTGGTATACAAGAAGGATGGGACTTGGAGACTCTGTATTGACTATCGGGCGCTGAACAAGATCACTATTCGAAATAGGTACAAAATCACACAGATTGATGACCTTTTGGACCAACTCACGGGGGGGGGGAATATTTCAGCAAGATCAACTTGAAGTCCATATATCACCAGGTACCAATCGAACCCTCCGATGTGTGGAAGACTGCCTTCAAATCCAAGGAGGGCCTTTTCGAATGGTTGGTTATGCCTTTTCGGTTGATGAATGCTCCTGCAACCTTCATGAGGTTGATGGATGACATCTTGCGGCCATTAACTAACTCATTTGTAGTGGTATACTTGGATGACATCCTAATCTTCAGCCAGAGTTGGGAAGAGAAACTCCACCACATCCGACAGGTTCTCCAAACACTGCAACAACACAAGATGTGTGTCAATTTGGAGAAATGCACTTTTGGAATCACCCAGGCTCAGTATCTGGGATACATTATTGATGAACAGTCAGTGCTTGTGGATCTAGCCAAGATCCAAGTCATTCGGGATTGGCCATCCCCAACCACTCTAACAGAGCTCCACAACTTTCTGGGTCTTACCAATTTCTACCGCAAGTTCGTGTTGGGATTATCTCATACCACTTGGCCCTTAAGTCAAGTCACCAAGGGAGGAGCAAAAGAAAAATTCTTTTGGTTTGAATCTCAACAGAAGGCATTCGCAGAGTTGAAACATTGCCTCTGCTCTGCACCAGTGCTCACTTTACCAGACTTGCAACAGCCATTTGAGATTGAGACAAATGCCTCTGTCTATGTTATTGGGGCAATCCTTACTCAACAAGGGCATCCAGTGGAATATCATAGTGAGACATTTTTAGACACAGTCCGGAAGTATCCCACTTATGACAAAGAGATGTATTCCATTTGTGCAGGTCTGCCGACAATGGAAGCAATACATTTTGGGGAAGGAAATGGTCATCCACACAGACCATCGACCCCTGCAGTTCATACAAACACAAAGGAATTTGCAGAATGATCACCATCAGAAGTGGTCCACATACCTACAATAGTTCCATTTGAATATCAAGTATAAGAAGGGCAGCACCAATAATATTGTAGACTGCCTCAGCCGACCACCAATCATGGCATTAACCACCGTGCTCAACTCTTGTGGGCACGAGACTTCTGATTGGCCACTTCTCTACAAAAGCAACCCAGAATTCAGCCACACATACCAGACACTCTTGGAGGGTCAGCAAGTTCCAGATTTTCACCTCCAGGATGCCCTGTTATGCCACCTGGGACACCTTTGTGTTCCTTCAAGTGAGCGTGCCAAGATGATTTGGGAAGCGCACTACAGTCGGGCCGTTGGGCATTTCGGGGTCGAGAAAATGGTGGCAATACTACAAAAGTATTTCTATTGGCCGAATCTTCAACAGGATGCCAGGAAGTACATCAGATCCTGCACTTCTTGTGCCATTTCCAAACTGACCATCAAGAAGCAAGGCCTCTATACTCCACTGCCTACCCCTATTCAACCTTGGGAATCCATCTCCATGGATTACATGTAGAGCCTTCCTTCTACTAAGCATGGAAACAAGTGTGTTTTTGATGTCGCCAATAGATTCTCGAAATGGCCATTATAGCAACCTGCAAGAATAATACCACAGCAGAAGCCACTACTAAACTCTTCTTTGAACTAGTGTGGATACACTTTGGGATCCCACAGTATATCATCTCTGATCGGGATAGAAAGTTCCTCTGTACATTTTGGTCTAGTCTCTAGTCAATGTTGGATACCAAGCTCACTACTTCCACAACTTTCCATCCCCAAATTGATGGCGAGACAGAGGTCATCAACAGGATGATCGTACACATTCTGTGCATGTACAACTCAAAGAATCCACGCACATCAGAACCTCCCCTATGTCTAGCACAGCTATAATTGGGCCTTCCACAACTCGACTGGCCATAGCCCTTTTCAAGCGGGCTTGGGATTCCAGCCACTATGTCCCATTGATGTGGCCATGCCGTTTGCAGCTACTTAAGCAGATTCAACTCATATCTAGTCTGAAGCCGATAAGGAAAAAAACTTCATTGAGCACATCCAACATATCCGCTAGCAGGTCAATGACATTCTGGAGAAATCAAATACCCCGTACAAGTAGCGACATGATCAACATCGGGTGCCACACAAGTTTGAGGTGGGTGACAAAGTCTGGTTGCATTTGTAGAAGGAACACCTTACCGCAGCCTATTGGAAACTCATACCACTCAGATATGGTCCTTACACCATTACCAAGGCTATGGTAGACAATGCATTTGAGATCAGCATTCCCCCATTCCTTGGCCTGCACCCAGTGTTCAATGTGGACCGCCTTCGACCATACTTCCTACCATTGTTGGACACATCAGACATTGTAGAACAACTCACACCTACAGATTTAAATCCATATTGCATGGAACAAGCCACAACTGATTAGATCATGGATACGCAGATCAAGAACACTTGGCAGCAAAGGATCCAACTATATCGAGTTGTCAAAGCAGGCCAACTCCTCAACCAGGGCAAGTGGCTCACCAGGGACCAAGTTCAGCAGAAGTTTCCTCATCTCATGGAGGAACTCAACGCAATGGGGACCATTGCTTCCAAATGGGGGAGGAATGATCCAGGTGGATATTGGTGGCCACCCGCCTATTCCACTTGGAACCCCACCATTGTTTCTTTCAGTTTTTTATTTTCCTTATTTGTAGCACAATTTATTATTTTTGGCAGTTTTTCGGGTCCTGAACTTCCGGATCCGTTTTGAGGCCCTAAACGATGTTTTTTTGGGAAAACTAGGACTAACATGGGTCGTTGACCGATGTTGGTGATTAAAAAGTTGTAGTCCTCGGATATATATTTCTAACGAGGTATTGTGCGTGTCAAACAAAGATCGTATGCCAAAGTTACAACCCCGGGAAGTTGATGTACCAATTTACCCAAAAGGGGCCCATAGTTTGGTGCTTCATCTCCTAGGGTTAGGTTTTTGGATGTTTAGGGTTTTCCATTGTATCTCAATAATAAATAGGCCTATGAACCTCATTTTAACATGGTTCATAGGCATGTAACTGCCACATCTCTTCTCAGAGATAAGCTACCATTGCCCAAGCTAGTCTTATTTCCATTCTGTTTGTAAGCATATTTCAGTATTTGATATTAATGAAATGAAGTGTTGTTTCTACTGCATCTTTGTATTTATGGTTATATCTGTAATTTGTTGCATTCCTATTTATATCCTATTAGTGGTTTAGAGTGGTCTTCTCTTTCTCTGTTTTTCTTTGCATGTCCCCAACGAGGTCGAGATATAAGGAGTTAGGGCTCGTTCTGGTTGAACCTTTGTAAGATCAGCCTCGCAAACCCCGACGATCACCCATGGTGGAAGAAAAGAAATACAAAGGGGGTGAGAGATCCTATCAAAATATTGCTCAAGGAGGCCCTCGAGAAACAAAGGAATGCAATGATGGATAAATTTTCCCAGATCCTTCAACGGTTGCCCACCAGCGACACATCCACATCGAGCAGCCACTTTGGAGGCTCCACTCATTTAAGGTACAAATAAACTTTGACATTCCTATATTTGAGGGCCAAATAGATGCAGACGTCGTAGATAAATGGTTAAATCTGCTAGAAGGATATTTTTTTGTTCATGATTTTTCCAGCCGAGAAAAGATTACTTTTTCTCTTCTCAAATCTGCCCCCCACATCAAGGACTGATGGGAAACCTACTGTGAGCATGAGGATGAAAGTACGACCTCAATTTTTTCAGCCTCACCCACTTGGAATTCATTCTGAGATACCATCAAGGAGCAGTACTACCCTGTCGGGAGCTATGCGGATAAATACATAAAGTGGACAACACTGCAGCAGGAAAGGGAACAAGATGTGCTAGAGTTTACCAATGTTTTTCATACCCTTCGCATAAAGTTGGGTATCAAGGATTCTTAGAAACATTTGGTACTCAAGTACCACGGCTGCCTACATAGGTACATCCAAGATGATATGGAGTTCTTGAACATCTCCTCGCTCGGCATGGCGCACTGATACGCCATCAAGATCGAGCAGAAGTTTATACAAAAGAAGCGAGACTTTGGACCTGCAAATCTGAAGTTGGGGAAAGGTGCCCCTAAACCGTAGAACAAAGGACAAATCCAAGGTGGGGTGACCCAGGACAACCCATCAAAGCCGCAAGCAAATAACAACACCACGAAGCCGAAGAAGGACATGGGAAAGTGGTGTGAGTTTCATAAGAGTTCCACTCACAACACAAGTGAGTGTTAGGCCATGCAGTCACCAGTGGCCAAGCTGAAGGCTTCAGAATCAAATGCATGTTCCGACTCTGGGTCAGAACCCGACAAGGGGAATGACAAAGGGAAGCAGATTATCAATGCGGAGCCCAATGCCACCGTTGCCACCACGAAGATCGAGAAGGAGGAACCTGAAGATCCAGAGGAGGAGGAGCACCTCTTCCACTCCTAGATGTGGGTGAAGAGCTCCCCGCTACAGTTCATTGTCAATAGCAGGAGCCAAAACAACCTCATTTCGGCAGAGGTCGTGAAGTGGTTGGGCTTACTGACCACAGCACACCATCGGGTGGCTTCACCAAGGATAGGATCTTCGCGTGAGCCAGCAGTGTCACCTCCCTTACAGCATCAAGCCTTCCACAAATGAGGTATTATGTGACGTTGCTCCCTATGATGTTTGTGATGTATTATTAGGCCAACCATACTTGTGGAAGTGACGTTGTGTATGGGTCAAGGCCTCGTGTTGTTATTGTTAATTTGGAAAATAAGTTGTACAGGATACCAGAGGTAGCACTGCCTACCTCCATCTCTTTGGTTACTGCAAAATAATGCAGTAAGCTCATTTCCAAAACCGGGAATTTTTTTTCCTAATGATACGCCCTCAGGGAAAGAAGAAGACGGTGGTCATGACCTCAAGACAGGTCCCCTCCACACGACAACAGCAGATGGACAAGGTCATGGAGGAGTACGAGGACACCTTCACCTCCCCCGCAGGGGTGCTTGTGCATTGTCAAGTCAAGCACTCCATCGATCTGACCCCAAGTGTGTCGTTTCCCAATGGACAAATCTATCGACGCTCCGTTGTAGAGAACAACGAAACCAAGAGGTAGATTTAGGAGCTGTTGTAGAAAGGTCACATCCAGCCAATTTCATCACCCTGCGAGAGCCTGATCGTGTTGGTACAGAAGAAGGATGGGACTTAGAGACTCTATATTGACTATCGGGCACTAAACAAGATCACTGTTCGGAATAGGTACCCGATCACACTTTTTGATGACCTTCTGGACCAACTCAACAGGGGGGGAAGATTTAAGCAAGATCGAATTAATGTCTGGATATCACCAGGTACCAATCGAACCCTTCGAAGTGTGGAAGACTTCCTTCAAAGCCAAGGAGGGCCTTTTCGAATGGTTGGTTATGCCTTTCGTGTTGACGAATGCTCCTTCAACCTTCATGAGGTTGATGGATGACATCTTTCAGCCATTCACCAACTCATTTGTAGTGGTATACTTGTATGACATCCTGATCTTCAGCCAGAGTTGGGAAGAGCACCTCCACCACATCCGACAGGTTCTCCAAACATTGTGGCAACACAAGCTTTGTGCCGATTTGGAGAAATGAACCTTTGGCATGACCCAGGTTCAGTATCTGGGATACATTATTGATGAAAGGGGGGTGCATGTGGACCCAGCCAAGATCCAAGTCATTTGGGATTGGCCAGCTCCAACCACTCTAACAAAGCTCTATAGCTTTCTGGGTATTGCCAATTTCTATCGCAGGTTCATGTTGGGATTCTCTCATATCACTTGGCCATTGGGTAGTCACCAAGGGAGGAGTGAAAGCAAAATTCTTTTGGTCTGAATCTTAACAAAAAGCATTTTCAGAGTTGAAACATCACCTCTGCTCTACACTAGTGCTCACTTTATCAGACTTGCAACAACCATTTGAGATTGAGACATATGCCTCTGACTATGCTATTGGAGTTGCCCCACTCACAGGGGCATCCAGTGGCATATCACAGTGAGACACTTTCAAACATAGTCTAGAAGTATCCCACTTATGACAATGAGATGTATTACATTGTGCAAAACTGCCAATAATGGAAGCATTACATTTTGGGGAAGGAAATGATCATCCACATATACCACCGATCCCTGCAGTTCATACAGACGCAATGGAAGTTGCAGAATGATCGCCATCAAAAGCGGTCCACATACCTGCAATAGTTTCATTTGAATATCAAGTATAAGAAGGGCAACACCAATAATGTTGCAAAATTCCTCAGCCGACCACCGATCATGGCGTTAACCACCGTGCCCAACTCTTGTGGGCACAAGACTTCTGATTGGCCACTTCTCCACAAAGGCGACCCAAAATTTATCCACACATACCATACGCTCTTGGAGGGTCAGCAAGTTCCATATTTTCACCTCTAGGATGCCCTGTTATTCCACCTGGGACATCTTTGTGTTCCTTCAAGTGAGCATGACAAGACGATTTGGGGAGCGCACTACAGTCGGGTCGTTGAGCATTTCGGGTTCAAGAAAATGGTGGCAGTACTACAAAAGTATTTCTATTGGCCGAATCTTCGACAGGATGTAGGGAAGTACATCAGATCCTGCACTGCCTATTCCATTTCCAAACCGACCATCAAGAAGCAAGGCCTCTACACTTCATTTCCTACCCCTAGTAGACCTTCGGAATCCATCTCCATGGATTACATGTCGAGCCTGCCTTCTACTAAGCATGGCAACAACTGTGTTCTTGTGGTTGTCAACAAATTCTCAAAGATGGCCATTATAGCGGCCTGCATGAAGAATATTACAACAGAAGCCACTGCTAAACTCTTTTCTGAATGAGTGTGGGTACAATTTGGGATCCCACAGTCTATCATCTTAGATCATGACAGCAGGTTCCCCAATACATTTTGGTCCAATCTCTGGTCGATGCTGGACACCAAGCTCACTAAGTCCATAGCTTTCCATCCCCAAACTGATGGCCAGATAGAGGTTGTCAACATGATGATCATAAACATTCTGCCCATGTATAACTAAAATCATCCACACACATGGGATGAGATCCTCCCCTATGTCCAGCACAACTATAACTGGGCTCTCCACAGCTCGACTTGCCATAAACCTTTTTAGGTGGGCTTGGGATTTTATCCATTATGTCCCATTGATGTGGCTATGTTGTTTGCAGCTACTTAGGTAGATTTGGCTCATGTCCATACCGAATCCGATAAGGCAAACAACTTCATTGAGCACATCCAACATATTTTCCAGTAGGTCCACGACATTATAGAGAAATCAAATGCCAAGTACAAGCAGTGACATGATCAACAACAGGTGCCACACAAGTTTGAGGTGCGTTACAAAGCCTGGTTGCATTTGTAGAAGGAATTCCTTACCAAAGCCTATCAGAAACTCAGACCACTCTTATATGGTCCTTACACCATTACCAAGGTTGTGGGAGATAATGCATTTGAGCTCAGCATTCCCCCATTCCTTGGTCTGCACCCAGTGTTCAATGTGGACCGCCTTCGACCATACTTCCCACCATTGCTGGACACATCAGACATTGCAGAACAGCTCACACCTATAGAGTTAAATCCATATTGCATGGAACGAGACACAACTGATCATATCATGGACACGCAGATCAATAACACCTGGCAGCAAAGGATCCAACTATATCGAGTTGTCAAAGCAGGACAACTCCTTCACTAGGGAAAGTGGCTCACCAGGGACCAAGTTCCGCAAAAGTTTCCTCATCTCAAGGAGGAACTCAACAGAATGAGGACCATTGCTTTCTAAGGGGGTGTTGACGGTGCTGGACCCACAAACATGTTATGGGATCTCCCCCGTAAGAAGCCCCAATTAGACCTCAGACTATTTGTTGTAGGAGTCCCAGCAATGGGTCATAGGGTAATGCCTTGACCAGAATTTCGCATAGAGGCAAGTAAGATAACTTTGTTGGTAGTAAGGGTGTGACATATGTAGTGAGCCAAGGAAGGTGCATGAGAGGTTCTAACACACAAGGGTTGAGAAGAATGTGCCCCTTGGAAACTGTCACACCCAACATATATTTATACATAAAATAAATAAATATTAAAATGAAATGAATGGTAACTATATGATAACATACGACCCCCTTATACCCTACTGCACGTTGGTTTATATGCTGCACGTTAATTTATATGCTGCATGGTAAATGTTGATTATGTTTTTGCACTTATGTTAATTGTATTCAACCCTAAGGCTCATCGACTGGTTTGTACGTGGCGTGTATTAAATTGGCAACGGTGATTTTTGGTCCGACCCGCAGCCTCTGCCGGCGCCGAGTCATTAGCTGCATTTATGTTCCTCATCCACACTTTGGCAGGTGGCATAGCTCACCCACCTGGCCATGTGACACCTCGGGTTCCGTCCTCTCGACCTTCCCGCTCCAGCTTCCTGCGCTGCATCAACGGCCGAGATTCATTCCTCAGATCGGAGGGTTGGGGTAAGTTCAAGGGTTTTGGGTTAATACTTAAGCCCGCGGAAGCAAACCTGGGGTTCATTTGTTCCTTAAGGCCCGCTCGGCTCCTCTCTGGTTACTTAGACACCGGTTCGATTCCACCAGCGCCATCCTTGAACCCTGTTGACATCACCGAGGCTGTGGGTTTGCCCATCGAGTGCTTGCACAGGTAATGCATTTCTGTTTGCTCGCATGCTCTTCCGCTTTTTACCTCTGTTGTCTCGTGCTCAGAGTTATGGTTGTTCGCCTGTCTGAATGCTCATACTGATCATGGTTTTTCTTTCGCTGGAAGTGTATGCAGATGGGCTCGATACGAGCCCCTTTACCAACGGCGGAATGTTAGCCTCGGCGCCTCGGCTCTCTCGGCAACTTCCAGGTATGAGGTCGACTCTTGTTTCCGGGTGCGAGGGCTCTAAGGCTCCTCCGACCATAATGTATCAACACTTGTGATTATGCAGTCTATTTTTTGATGTTGGTTTTCCTCTCGTTACAGTCCTGTTGAGGTATTTCCTGAGGGGATCCTCACGGCTTGTATGTATTTTTAATCTCAGGGCTTGTAACCTCAACCTGCTCTGGTGAGATATGAGATACGGCAGATCTTCTGTGTTTCAGTCTCATTCGGCTGTGGATTTGCTTCGGGCAATCTTGCCCTTTCGGGATTTTTGGGCTTTAATGCCTCTGTGTGTAATTATAAGTGCAGATTGTAAATAGGCTGGCCGTTATGCCAAACTTGTTGGTTAACGCTTTCTCAAGTCTGGACAAGTCTACATATTTTGTTTCGGTTATATAAAAAAATGTTTTTTTTTTCCAAAGTTATATTATCAGAGCTTCACTCTAATCTTTGCATTCGGTGTTTGTTGTTCTATCTGAGCCCTTTCTGGGTTGCTTGCGTTGAACATTAATGTTATGGTTCGCTAATGTCGTTGCTCGTTAATATTTTTACTCGCCTTCGAATATGGATAAGGCTTGTCCGTCTCTGTGACGGCATGGTCCTTTCAAGTTCACTTGTATTTATATTAACAGTTTTGTTGTAAATGATGTTATCAGCTCTATTTAACTATGCCATAGAACAAATTGTTTGTTGATGTCACCGGCTCGGTTTAACTATACCTTAATTAGTTTTCCGACATGCAGTAGTGTCGTCTTCTCTTTCAGTTGTAAAAATTGGAATATAACCGATGTAGGAAGTTTGCTTTGAAGCATGCACAGGTACATTGTTGTTGTTATGGGTTATTCCGGAGGGTTTCCGCACAGCTGTGTTCACAGTTGCGGTTGCATACCCTCCGAGTTGTATTAACCCTAGCATGATTACTTATGGATGCTGCGTTTTCGGTAATCTGCATTTGTTTAATTCCTTTGTTGGTTATAAGCTTTGCACATTAATCTTAACGGCAACAGTTGTATCTGGTCTATCGTATGGTTTCACCATTTCTTGCAATCACAGAGTTTGTTTCTTTTTCTAAAGATAATGTGTTAATTTTCTGAGATTCAACAGTCTTTTGTATTTCAAGTTTCGATTATCACCTTTCAGTCGGAGTTCAAAGGGAAAGATTTACAGCCCGGCATTCCTTGTACAGGGCTTGAAATGTCTCTGTCGCTTGTTCTCGGCACATTAACAGCTGTTACATACTACGGTATTCTGGACCACTTTATTATATGTTTTCTTTACTTGGGCTACCCCTGTCACTCTGCTTATTTCTTTGTTATATCTACCAATAACTAGTCTGTCATTTAAGGTAGGACTACCCGCTTGTTTTAACTATATTAACAGCATAATAGTAATGAGAGATAAGGGACACACAGTTTGTTTCTCAACTACTGTAAACCCACTATATAATCAACATTCATTACTTAATTAAATTCTCTGCAATATGAACTCATACCTGGTTCGCCAGTGTCGTGAATAGCCACTTCAGTAAGTTCACCTGCATTCCAAATTCGCTCTTACCACCCCACCATGAGATCCATCTATAAGACTGGATTCTCCCCCCGAGCTATCTTGCAGGCCTACAACCCTCAACAAGATACATGCACTGTGTGCCTGGTTATCTAGTCCTCACCAAACTTAACCAGTTTCTTGTGTTTTCCTCTTTTTCCTTTTTCTTGGAAAAAAGATCCCTCTGTCTGTCCCAACAGCACAGAATTTCCCCCCACTCTCAGGACTTTTCCTGTTTGGGAGGGTGGTTTCAATCAGTTATCAAAACTGACTTTCTTTCTTTAAAATCCTCCTTTAAGAGGCTGCCAGCGTTTCAAGAAAATATTTAAATTTCTCAATAAAGTAGTATATTAGAGTTTTGTTTTTTTTTGTAAAATAAAAACAACAACTACCACACTATCTTTTACCATAGTAAAGTTCCACATTTACATCTTCCGGGGTCATTACATCTCCCCCTCCTGTGATTGGACATCGTCCCGATGTCTGTTTCCTCTAAACAAGTTCGGGTAAGCTTCTTTAAGGAGTTCCTCATCCTCCCAAGTGGCCTCATCAGGCCCATAGTGCTGCCACTGCACTTTAGCTTGGGTAATAACCCGCTTCCGCAGCCGCACTTCTCTCCGGTTGAGGATGTTCAGTGGTTCGACCAGAACCTCGCCTTCCGGCTCGACCCAAACATCCTGCCATTTGATCACATGTTTAGGATCGTAGACGTATTTTTTTAGTACAGAAACGTGGAAAACATTGTGGATCTTAATATGACTTGGCAGGGCGAGTTGGTAAGCTACTGGCCCCACTCTTGCCAAGATTTGGAAAGGTCCAAAATAGCGAGGAGCAAGTTTGGCACACCCACTCCACTGCAAGGTACTCCTTCTGGCTTGAATTCTTACAAAAACATGGTCTCCGACCTGAAATTCTTTGAATCTTCTTTTCCGGTCTGCAAAACTTTTTTGTCTGTCCTGGGCAGCCTTTAAATTGGTACGCACCTTTTTCACCATGTCTTCCATTTCCTTAAGAATTTCTGGGCCAAATCTTAATCTATCCTCAGGTCCACCCGAGCTTGAGGGTGTGCGGCATTTCCGCCCATACAGGACCTCGAAGGGACTCAGCTGTGTTGACGTGTGATACCCATTATTATATGTGAATTCAACCAGGGGGAGATATTCCTCCCATTGAGTTGGTTTCAGCATTACACATGCTCTCAACATGTCCTCCACCACCTGGTTCACTCGCTCTGTTTGGCCATCGGTCTGGGGATGATAAGCTGTGCTGAAGTTCAGCTGTGTTCCCAGTTCAGCAAACAATGTTCTCCAAAAAGTTGATGTGAACTTAACATCACGATCAGATATTATTACCTTCGGAAGTCCATGCAGTTTGAACACATTTTGCATGAAAATATGAGCAATTTGTACAGCCTTATACGTGGACTGCACAGGTATGAAGTGTGCTGCCTTACTCAACTTATCTACCACCACCATAATGGAATCATTGTTTTTCTTTGTTCGAGGTAACCCGGTTATAAAATCCATGGTAATAGTTTCCCATTTCCATTCCGGAATGGGTAAAGGTTGTAGCAGCCCTGCTGGATGCAAATGCTCTGCCTTAACCTGTTGACATTCCAAGCACCGTGCCAGGTATTCAGCTACATTCTTTTTCATTCCTGGCCAATAGTATTCTTTTCGAAGTGCAGTGACCATTTTTTGGTATCCTGGGTGCCCGGTATAGTGGCTGATGTGAAATTCATCCAGAATCAGATTTCTAAGACCATCTTTGTTAGGTACATACAGCCTCTTATTAAAGTAAAGCATTCTGGCATCATCTAATTCATATCCCTGTTGTGTTTCCCTACCAGAAAGTTGTTGTACCTGCTGTTTAATTTGCTGATAATCAGCATCTTGATCAGCTGCTATTTTTATCTTTTCTAGTAAGGTATTATGCCATTTACTGACCGAAATTTTGCACAAGCACTGCACCTTTCGACTCAACGCGTCAGCTACACGGTTCTCCTTCCCTTTTAAGTGTTTAATTTCAAAATCAAAACCACTTAGGAAATCCGCCCAACGAGCTTGCCTCGTATTTAAGGTGGGTTGGCTGAAATAGTTTGTTAGACTATGATGGTCTGTTAACAACAAAAATTTCCTTCCCAAGAGGTAATGTCGCCACATCTTCAGTGCATGAATAACGGCTGCCAACTCCAAGTCGTAGGCAGAGTATTTCTGCTCATGTTCCTTTAGTTTTCTTGATTCGTATGCAATTACTCTTCCTTCCTGCATCAGTACTCCGCCCACACCCTCTTTACTTGCGTTAGTACATACCACGTAATCCTTATTAGGATCAGCTATACTCAAAATGGGTGCGGTGGTGAGTAAATGTTTAAGCTGCTCAAAGCTCCGCTGACACTCCGGGGTCCATTTGAATACCTTCCCTTTCTTTTGTAAGGAGGTGATAGGGTATGCTACCCTTGAAAAACCCTCCACAAACCTTCTATAATAGCCAGCTAGCCCCATAAAGGACCTAATATCTGCCACGTCCTTTGGTATGGGCCATTCCATTATAGTCCTTATTTTTTCAGGGTCTACTGCAATCCCTTCCTTGGTGATTATATGGCCTAAGTATTGTATCTCTTCCCGGAAGAAATCACACTTACTAAACTTAGCATATAACTGATGTTCCCGCAGAGTTTGTAGTACCACTCTAAGATGTTCCTCATGCTCCTCCCTTGATCGGGAATAGATGAGAATATCGTCAATAAATATCAACACAAATTTATCCAAGAACCTGTGAAACACACTATTCATCAAACACATAAAGGTAGCAGGTGCATTGGTCAAACCAAAAGGTAGCACCACAAACTCATAATGCCCATACCGTGTTCTGAAAGCTGTCTTAGCGATATCTTCCTCTTTGATTCTAATCTGGTGATAACCAGATCGCAAATCGATCTTAGAGAACATTGTTGCCCCCTTCACTTGATCGAAAAGTTCATCAATCCGAGGCAAAGGATATTTATTTTTGATCGTGAGCTTATTCAGCTGACGATAGTCGATACACATCCGAAGAGTTCCATCTTTCTTTTTGACAAATAACACTGGGGCTCCCCATGGTGATACGCTGGGGCGGATGTAATTTTTGTCTAGCAGCTCCTGCAGTTGCATTTTTAATTCTGTTAATTCTAGTACGCTCATTCGGTAAGGTGCCCGCGACACTGGTGCTACCCCCGGGGTCAGTTCGATGGTAAAGTCCACATCTCTTTTAGGTGGTAATCCCGGTATTTCCTCTGGAAAAACATCTGCGAATTCTTGCACTACTGGAATGTTGTCCAGCGTAGCTGTTTTATCTTTCTGATTTGTGTAGCCCACCTGAATAGCATAAATCTGACATTTCTTTTTGATGCATTTAGCTAGCTGGGATGCTGTAATGGGTCGGATCCGCACGGGGTGCTTGATCCCTTGCAGTTCTTGCTGCTCCCCAAGGTCATCCTTATAGTAGATGGTTTTAGTCTTGCAGTTTACTAATGACCAGTGTTTCTCTAGCCAATCCATCCCAATCAGGATGTCATATGAACCCAACGGTAGTACATTCAGATCCACTACTATTGGCTGTCCTGCTACGGTTAAAGAGCAATTATTTATTTTTGCCAAGACCCGTCTCTTGGCTCCCGTAGCTAGTTGTACCAGCCATGGATTTCTGAATTTTTCAGATTGTAACTTACACTGTTCTACTATCTTTGGGCTAATATAACTTAAAGTAGCTCCTGGATCAATGAGAACAGCTATAGAAAGGTTTGAAATTTTACCTTCAAATTCCACCATAGTCGGCTGGTATTCCGCTTGACGATCATCCAAGGCTGCGTTAATCCTTGGTACACTACGTGCCACATCCCCAACGGTCGATGCTTTGTGAATCTGGGATATCTGGTCCGTACCCTTCCGCTGTGGGCAGTTCTTGACATAGTGGGGTCCTCCACAGCCCCAACATTGAACTGGAGGTCTGGCCATTCCTTCACCCTCCGGCCTAACAGGCTGTTCGCTTACTCTGATCTCACTTGTTGGCCTAGCCCGGGGTGCACTTCTTGCTACAGTTCTGCTATTCAATCCTTTACCAGCTCCCTTACCACCATTACTGCGACTTCCTTTGCTATTTCCGACAATCCGACTACCCCTTCTTTCATTCCATCTTTTATTTGGAGCATCCCCCTTCTGTTTATTCTGCAAGTAACAGATTCTAGCTTTGCGGGTAGCTTCATCCATTGTCCTAGGATTGTCAAACTCAATCCTTTCTCTTATATATGAAGGTAAGCTGCTCACAAACCTTTGCACCTTAGCTTTTTCCTCCTTAATATAAGGTACATAACGAAGCAGAGAAGTAAAACGATTAATAAATTCGTCCATAGTCTACTGTCCCAGCCGTAAATCATGGTATTCTCTTGCCTTTTCATCGTAAAAGCGTTCGGTCAGATATCTCTCTTTGAAGTATTTCTGAAACTTTTCCCATGTGATGGTCCGTTCACTTACCCCCTTGACAATCTTGATTTCCTCCCACCACAGGGTTGCTTTACCTTGTAACTGGAAAATAGCCAGTCGTGCCTTCAAGTTATGGTCATACTCATACAACTGGAAATATTTGTTCATGTTAATTAACCATGCTTCAGCCGCTTCTTCCTGTTCCCCATCAAAATGTGGGGGTTTAATTTTTCGAAATTCTCCCTGCAGCTCCATCCTCTGACGTTTTGAAGTTTGTTGTTCAAGTACATTATTAGAATGATCCTCCTTACCTTCTGAATTTTCAGGTCCAGTTTGATAGTTTTGTTCTTCTGTCATCCTCTGCTGTTCCGCACTGGGATTAGCTAAGGGTGGGTTCTGCCTATCCGACAAACTCTTCAGAATTCTCTCTTGTTCCACCGTCAAGCGCGCGTTGTCCTCTCGTAACCGTGCCATCTCATTCTTCAACTCCTGAACAGTTTCCAGTATTGCGAGATTTGTACTACGTGTTTCCTCGCCCAGCTGTACCCATAGCTCTGGGTTTTCCCGAGGGGCGCTGCCGGCTCCCTGCATTTCACTTCTTTCTTTTTCCAGTTGACTATCAGCTGTTGTGTTCCTGTATCTCACCCCTAAAATAGGCAGAAACAACAGTTAGTTGGTTTATTAACTCTCTATACATATGTATGAAGTAATTTTCCGCACAGTGGGACATGTCGTTCTTGAGGCCACAGTGTTGAAACTAGGCTCTGATACCAATTTGTCACACCCAACATATATTTATACATAAAATAAATAAATATTAAAATGAAATGAATGGTAACTATATGATAACATACGACCCCCTTATACCATACTGCACGTTAGTTTATATGCTGCACGTTAATTTATATGCTGCATGGTAAATGTTGATTATGGTTTTGCACTTATGTTAATTGTATTCAACCCTAAGGCTCATCGACTGGTTTGTACGTGGCGTGTATTAAATTGGCAACGGTGATTTTTGGTCCGACCCGCAGCCTCTGCCGGCGCCGAGTCATTAGCTGCATTTATGTTCCTCGTCCACACTTTGGCAGGTGGCATAGCTCACCCACCTGGCCATGTGACACCTCGGGTTCCGTCCTCTCGACCTTCCCGCTCCAGCTTCCCGCGCTGCATCAACGGCCGAGATTCATTCCTCAGATCGGAGGGCTGGGGTAAGTTCAAGGGTTTTGGGTTAATACTTAAGCCCGCGGAAGCAAGCCTGGGGTTCATTTGTTCCATAAGGCCCGCTCGGCTCCTCTCTGGTTACTCAGACACCGGTTCGATTCCACCAGCGCCGTCCTTGAATCCTGTTGACATCACCGAGGCCGTGGGTTTGCCCATCGAGAGCTTGCACAGGTAATGCATTTCTGTTTGCTCGCATGTTCTTCCGCTTTTTACCTCTGTTGTTTCGCGCTCAGAGTTATGGTTGTTCGCCTGTCTGAATGCTCATACTGATCATGGTTTTTCTTTCGCTGGAAGTGTATGCAGATGGGCTCGATACGAGCCCCTTTACCAACGGCGGAATGTTAGCCTCGGCGCCTCGGCTCTCTTGGCAACTTCCAGGTATGAGGTCGACTCTTGTTTCCGGGTGCGAGGGCTCTAAGGCTCCTCCGACCATAATGTATCAACACTTGTGATTATGCAGTCTATTTTCTGATGTTGGTTTTCCTCTCGTTACAGTCCTGTTGAGGTATTTCCTGAGGGGATCCTCACGGCTTGTATGTATTTTTAATCTCAGGGCTTGTAACCTCAACCTGCTCTGGTGAGATATGAGATACGGCAGATCTTCTGTGTTTCAGTCTCATTCGGCTGTGGATTTGCTTCGGGCAATCTTGCCCTTTCGGGATTTTTGGGCTTTAATGCCTCTGTGTGTAATTATAAGTGCAGACTGTAAATAGGCTGGCCGTTATGCCAAACTTGTTGGTTAACGCTTTCTCAAGTCTGGACAAGTCTACATATTTTGTTTCGGTTATATAAAAAAATGTTTTTTTTTCCAAAGTTATATTATTAGAGCTTCACTCTAATCTTTGCATTCGGTGTTTGTTGTTCTATCTGAGCCCATTCTGGGTTGCTTGCGTTGAACATTAATGTTATGGTTCGCTAATGTCATTGCTCGTTAATATTGTTACTCGCCTTTGAATATGGTTAAGGCTTGTCCGTCTCTGTGACGACACGGTTCTTTCAAGTTCACTTGTATTTATATTAACAGTTTTGTTGTAAATGATGTTATCGGCTCTATTTAACTATGCCATAGAACAGATTGTTTGTTGATGTCACCGGCTCGGTTTAACTATACCTTAATTAGTTTTCCGACATGCAGTAGCGCCGTGTTCTCTTTCAGTTGTAAAAATTGGAATATAACCGATGTAGGAAGTTTGCTTTGAAGCATGCACAGGTACATTGTTGTTGTTATGGGTTATTCCAGAGGGTTTCCGCACAGCCGTGCTCACAGTTGCGGTTGCATACCCTCCGAGTTGTATTAACCCTAGCATGATTACTTATGGATGCTGCGTTTTCGGTAATCTGCATTTGTTTAATTCCTCTGTTGGTTATAAGCTTTGCACATTAATCTTAACGACAACAGTTGTATCTGGTCTATCGTATGGTTTCACCATTTCTTGCAATCACAGAGTTTGTTTCTTTTTCTAAAGATAATGTGTTAAATTTCTGAGATTCAACAGTCTTTTGTATTTCAAGTTTCAATTATCACCTTTCGGTCGGAGTTCAAAGGGAAAGATTTATAGCCCGGCATTCCTTGTACAGGGCTTGAAATGTCTCTGTCGCTTGTTCTCGGCACATTAACAGCTGTTACGTACTACGGTATTCTAGACCGCTTTATTATATGTTTTCTTTACTTGGGCTACCCCTGTCACTCTGCTTATTTCTTTGTTATATCTACCAATAACTAGTCTGTCATTTAAGGTAGGAATACCCGCCTGTTTTAACTATATTAACAGCATAATAGTAATGAGAGATAAGGGACACACAGTTTGTTTCTCAACTACTGTAACCCACTGTATAATCAGCATTCATTACTTAATTAAATTCTCTGCAATATGAACTCGTACCTGGTTCGCCAGTGTCGTGAATAGGCACTTCAGTAAGTTCACCTGCATTCCAAATTCGCTCTTACCACCCAACCATGAGATCCATCTGTAAGACTGGATTCTCCCCCCGAGCTATCTTGCAGGCCTACAGCCCTCAACAAGATACATGCACCGTGTGCCTGGTTATCTGGTCCTCACCAGACTTAACCAGTTTCTTGTGTTTTTCTCTTTTTCCTTTTTCCTGGAAAAAAATCCTTCTGTCTGTCCCAACAGCACAGAATTCCCCCCCACTCTCAGGACTTTTCCTGTTTGGGAGGGTGGTTTCAATCAGTTATCACAACTGACTTTCTTTCTTTAAAATCCTCCTTTAAGAGGCTGCCAACATTTCAAGAAAATATTTAAATTTCTCAATAAAGTAGTATATTAGAGTTTTGTTTTTTTTTTGTAAAATAAAAACAACAACTACCACACTATCTTTTACCATAGTAAAGTTCCACATTTACATCTTCCGGGGTCATTACAGAAACTTATGATAGCATAGAGTTAAAAATAGAACACACGAGCAAAGATGCATCACAACATGGAAGGTTTTATCACTCAGTATTTTCTCAAGGTTAAAGAAAGAAATCACTAAGGTAACTACAATCCACTTTTGGAGATCAAGACCTAGCCCTCCTGATACTCAAAGAGGACTGTCTCTTTATAATTTAACTTTGTTTTAGTTATGTGATTTTAGGATAGTTATGAATGTTCAAGAGGTTTTTTTTTGTATTTGAGATTGAGTAGTGGGATCGGTTTAGACAGATGGATAAAATGATGTCTTTTATACCATTGGGCTATGGAGTCAAACAATAAGGAAGCAAAACTGGATTAACTCACTAAAGGGAATGTTCCAAGGGTAAGAAAGCAGAGTGTTTTTCAGATCTTGAAGACAGAGGGGTGAAAGGGTTTCACTCGGGGTGAGAGAAAAGTTAAGGGTTCTCAAACCCGAATAATGAATGAGGAATGAAGGGATAATCAAGATCAAAGGGCAATTAAGAATCCTTCAACCTAGATATTCATGAAATCAATCTAAAGCAAGGAGCAAACAAAACATTAAATATCAGCAGAAAACATTTAAATGTATAACTGTTAAGATAGAGTGCAATTAAACAAATTCTGAAGTATTATTCCAGTTATATAATTTAGATTCAGAAAAACATTAAATATTACGAATAACTTGAGAAAAATAATAATAACACAAGAGAATACTTCTCTGAAGTTCGCTTAACACATGAATCCTTGGAAATATCTGATCTTTATTTATCAATCCAGCTTGCAAGCTCAGCAAATGATACAATAACCTTTTGGGTCTTCTGATAAAAAAGTCTATAGAAATGTCTAATAGAATCCACCCAAAATACTTCAAATGAAGAAGTATTTATACAAATTATAAACTGAAATATCTTAAAAAATTATCAAGATTGGTTTTAGAAATATCTCAAACTATTTTACATTAATGGAACTTAAATAAAGGACACTCAAAAATAATGAATCTATTTGGCACTATATTTATGGACTGATGGAGACAAAGAAGATAAATTTGAATTTTATAGCAACTCTTAATTGATGATGAGACTTCCAAGTCACTAACTACCTCCTTCCTTTGTGCATTCTACTCCAGAAATTCTGCAAAATTAGGGTCCAGTGATACCTTTGTATACCTCAATCTGAGATGGATATGTAAAAAGTGAAATAGGTTATTGTAGATAAGTATGTTGCTGAGATAAACCTCTTTCATTTTCCAAAAATTCAGCTCCAACTGTTCAAACTATTCTCTGCAAAACGATGTCAAAAACAAGACTTTGCACAATCTGAACAATAGGTTGTGAAGATATGCATTTATCTCCCTTTTTGTAATACCTGTGTAAAATGTGAGATAGATTTTTGTAGAATGGCCTTTTAGGAACACAAAATTCCTCCAGTTTCTTAAAATTCAACTTGGATTGTCCACAATTGTTTATGCACAATTATGAATTAAATAGGAAATTTCTAGAAAATGTCCATTCCTGCTCTGATTTCATCTTTTAAATCAGATGAGGGACGAGCTGGATCGTGAGACCATACTTCTAAGATCCTTGGAATGCCAGGACAATCATGAAGAAGATGGTCACCCTTGCACAATATTAAGGGAACTTCACAACCTTCCTCAAGCTATCAACAATCCCACACTTGTCACACTCACACTAGCTATCTAGCAAACTCACAAATACTAACAACACTATCAGCAACCATTCCAAAGACTAAAAACTCCAAAACTAGCAGCAGATAGCAATGGTGAGAGTTTAAATAGGAGAAGGAGTCTCCATGAAAGGTGGGAAGATGAGCTTATCTCCAAGGAAGGTAGCACAAATGACGGAACAGCCACGCCATAGAAAGGATGGCAACATAAACTAGGCCAAAAACCAGGTCTGGAGTCATCTGGAAGGCTGATTGTTGGAACAAATTCGCCCAATCTGGATCATCGCGGGCACATCACTGTCTCTCCGTGCTGACATCGCTATTGAATAGCGTAGCTAGTCAGGTCATCGCGGACAATTACAAGCGACAGTCGCGATGGCACATAAAATTCGACCATCGCGGGAATCAGGTGTACTTCTGCGATGGCAGCGCTTATGGACTGTTTTGGAGCACCCTTCAGCGCGTTTATTTAGCCAACAGACATGATGAGGCAGAAACCTTTGGAAAAGTGGGTCATTTGGCAGCATCAGAGAGCATTTGTCTAACATGAGCATGTACAACTTGGACACATGACACAGTAGGAAGACTGGGATGAAGACAATGACAAATTACTGTGTAACAACTATCATAACCCGAGCTAGTTTATTTCCATTTTTGTTACTAGGCATATTTCAGTATTTTACATTAATGAAATGAAGTATTATTTCTGCTGCATCTCTGTATTTATGGTTATATCTATAATCTGTTGCATTCTAGTTTAAATCCGGATCAACTAGGTTCCTTGGTCCTTCTCCTCAACTACTTGGAAGCCATTTCAACATGTAACGTTTTCTTGTAGTCACTAAGAGGTAGATCTGCGCAATTTCAGCGGACAGTGACTGCTGCCGGAATGAGGCTCTCAGAGGCCCATCTACACAATTTCTACATGCAAGATCGACATGAAAACTTGGACAACATTGCAAATTTTTTAGGCTCAAAGCACTGCTGCAGGACAAGGGTCCTGGGAGGACACCTCTGCGCATTTCTAGAGACCACTGTTGGTTGGGGCCTATGCGAGCTGCGATGTTTCAGAAGGCAAGGGAGGTTGATGTCTCTACACACTGTGGGGTTTTAGCAGGCAAGGGAGGAAGCTTGATGGTTGCAGAAGCAAAACACAGAGTTCAGGGAAGTTGGATGAGGCTAGGTTGCTCGAGAAAATGACTAAGTGTGAGATCAATGAAACATAGGTAAACATGACAGGACTTAACTTTGATCGCACACAAACACTTAGTTACACAACGAAGACCATCCAGAATGCACGAGACATAATTTGCTTAATGCAACAACCTTCGTGAAAAAAGTGCGTGAAGTGAGTGTGAAAGATGTCTATATGATGACAACCACTCATATGCACATATTTCCCTTGAAGCAAGACAACATCCCTTTGCATGAAAAACAACAACTCCTATGCCCGAAAATGACACATGATGCATAAGGATGAGAATGCAGATAACTCTTGGGATCAAGGAGGGGAGCTTGAAATCATCATCTTACCAATAAGTGACCAAGGATGATCGATCAAAGGATCCAAGGTAAGATCCAAAATTTGCATGCAAGCCAAAATTTTGGAGGGTGGTTGTAGCCGCTACAACACTTGGCAACACACTGGTAGAACTCCAGCTCTCTGTATGGACCTTGTTTCATGGAAAGCAAGTCTAACCATTTCGAAAGTATTGTTTGATTCTTTGATCATCATAGTTTCCACACTAGCTTGGTTGAAAGATGTAGTCCTTACCATTCTCTTGATCGGTCAGCACACATTCCAAGCCAAGTCAACCCAATTGTTTCGATTGAGAATTAGGGGTATATTGGTGCACAAGTAATATGACAGTCAGAGTTTAAGTTTCATCTCTAGTGTTGCTCCGCTAGTAGCAAGCCTGGACATTACCACGGAGGAGTCACGCATGAATACAAGCATCACTCTGCTGCCAACAAGTCTGGTCAGTACCTCGACAGAGTTACTTGCATCACCTCTCTGTGCAGGAAGCCTTTCTCTTCTTTCACCTTATTCATTTTTTCAGAATTTTTATATTTTCATTTTTCAAAGAACTGTGCATGGGCACTTATTTATTTCAAAGGCAGAAGAGGGATCTCGACATATTAAGAGCAGGAGAGGTTGTTCCTTCAGAGAAGTATGTTATCCTTCAGAGAAGTATGTTATGTATGCCTATGACATACTTGTTAAGGTTTTCCCCCTCACCTTAATCTACTTGACTGAGCTGACAAAGGTTAAGCCAAAACAACCGACTAAAGTAGGCGGTGCTAGTTAGAGTGCAAGCATTGTGTTTTCACCAAGAGTCACTCTAAACAAAATGTATTTTCCATCAATGCATCATCGACTGAAGACAACAAGCTCTTCATAAAAAGAGAGAACACTAGATAAAAAAGTCTTGATAGTTGTACAAGTCCTCTTAGATTTTCCCAGCTTGTCTTGAGATCCAAACACGGTTTCATGAGAGGCTAACCTATGAGTAAAAGCAAGCAAAGAAAGTGAAAAGAAAAAAGCATAAGTAAAGCGAAATAAAAACAGGTAAGCAAAGCAAGCAAACCAAACTGAGTAAGCAAGCAAACAAACATGCGAACCAAAAATCAAAGCAAAGAAAGAAGCAAATAATACTCCTAATCCTGCACTAAATAGTGCATGGGCCTACTCGTGTGAAGTGATATTTCCAATGTAGCCATTGGCGCATTAGTTGGCCCACGTTGATGAAGGCATGGTTCGCGAGAAGCACAATCAAGCGAACTAGCAAACATAAAAGATACAACAATGAAGACCAACACGCTCTAAGTTCTAAAACATCCACAGAAAATAAAAGAGTGAATGCACATGAATACAGACATTCTGTGGACTTAACATGATGTTGTGACACACTGTGTGTAGATGATAAACATACACACTCTTTGTACTGTGACATACGAGCGAACATGAGAAAGACCAACAACTTATGCTTTGCAAGTGCGCTCATTGTGTAAGCTTCCTCCAAAGCTTGAGCAATGGGATCGTGTGATTCGAGTGGAGGAAGCGAAATCTAGGTGTTTGGTTGATGTTCAATGCAAAGCAGAGAGTGATAAGGAGCCATCAGTGTTTCGATTTTTTTTAATGGAAGTGGAACTAACCTCAGGACCACAAGGACCTAACATAACCATCAGCCCAAGCTGAAGTGCCACGACAGCCTATGGGGTTTCCACTCCGTCAATGGGTAGATCGTTGGAGACCAGTGGCCTAGACAAATTAACATTGAGTGAATCAAAATCGTGATCAAACGAAGAATTACAGAGATCATGACAGCCACGATTAGAAAATTTGGGATGTTCGTTAGAATCCTCATAATTTTATGAATCATGCAGAGGGGTAGATGAGAAGCAAGGATGTTCACCCTCTATGTTTTCACAAATGATAGATGACAGATGGGACATGTTTTCAGAGGAATATGTGTCCTCTCTGCAATGTAATGACAGACTAACATCCGGTGTGTCCTGTGAATGATCGGAAGTAGAAACATCTGGAAATGAGTTTACACAAGGGAAATCAATAGTGGCAGAATCATAAGGGATGTCAGGATAGAGAGGATGAGGCATAGATGGAAGGGAGTCATCCTTCACCACAGATTCTTCTTTAGATTCCCACACACACTCATCATGAATAATAGTGCAGGTTGGCTGCATAACACCAACTTCGTCAACAACTTGATCTTCACTCACAACAAGTGTGGAGTCCGACATGGAAGAACACAAGAGAGTATAGTCCAGAGGATCAGAATAACGTGGGGACAGAGGTTGAGGTAACAAGTCCACATGACAACCAGCAGACTTGCAAGCCAAATCTGCACAGATATTAAGAGCAGGCAGAGTAGGAGGATCTGACAGTTCAACCAATGTGTGTGCATGTTCTCCCGCATCACTCTGCGGTGGTGGAGTTGTTTGATGAGGGGAAGGCGGACAGTCACTTGTGACAACAACTGTGTCCGATTGTGATTACGCAACTCCATCACTGAAGTATGTTGAGCAGGGTTCGAATGATTCTAAGAATTGTGGATTTTCAGATATGTAAATAAGATACTTAAATCTTCCATCGAGAAATTCCCAATCAATTTCATCTTCAGGAAATCACCATGCGAGATTACAAAAGCGTGTGTGAAACTATTCAATGGATTCATCAGGTGCTTTCCGTAATTTCATAATTTCTTTATTGAGTGCTTTATGGTCAAAATGATTGAAAGCATGGTCTATCTCTGCGACCATATGAGGGAGAGAGTGAATAGACTTTTTGGGCAGCATGGCACACCAATGTAGTGGGTTCCCTCAAAGCGTGTATGCAAATAGCGCGTAGGTCATGTAATCTTCAAAGATTTCATGCCTTTCATAGGAGCCTACAATGCCAACCGCATGTCTAACTAAGGCTACTCGGCCTCCACCATCATATGTTTTACCTGACAAGTTATTCTAGAGCTCTTCTGATATTTCAAAGTCGTTTCCATAAGACATACACTTCGGAAGAGAAATTATGTGTTTAGTCATGATAATTATGTAGAGATTCAAAACAGATTGTAAGGACTCAACTTGTCATTTTCCCTCCTTCTAGCACCAGAAATGTTGACGGTTCTGGACCCGCCAACATTCAGGGGATCTCCACGGTATGAAGTCCCAACTAGACCTCACACCTTTTGGTGTAGGAGTCCCATCTGGTACGATGGACCGATTTCCATTATCTTAAAGAAATGCCTTGGCTCTTGCGTGTCAGCACGTGAGAGTGGTTTTCTTCGTCTTCAAACAATAAGGTTCACGTGCCTGGTGAGTTCTTAGCGTTACTTGTGTCAAGGTTCTTGCACCACAGAGGGACAGGGTGGATGTGAGTCTCCATTTGAAAGGGAAAAGTCTCAACTCTAATAAGCTAGAGGAGTGTCTGGAAACTGCGGGCTACAAAGGCACCGAGCTCATTGTTATAATCATTACTCTTAACCTTTATGTCGATGATATTTTTCTTCTTGCAAGAAGCCACAATGACCTAAATAAGCAGATTAAGACTCTTCATGTCTACTACTCCAAGATGGGTATGACAGTTAATGCCGACAAGACTAAAGTCATGAGATTCATTAAATCCAAAAGGATCGCCCATGGTAGTTTCATCTACGATATCCTTTGCCTTGAGCAAGTTTCTTCTTATAAACATTTGGGTATTGACTTTCCTCATCATCTCATCTATAATTATAGCATCGAGAAAAGAATTATTGGAGGTTGGAAAGCTTATTATGAGCTTGAAAACAATTGTAAGCCAGATGATCTTTACATTTTGAGTAAAAAAAAGGTTCCTCTTTGAGACTCTCGTCACCCCTGTTATCTTATACGGATGTGAAGTTTGGGGGTGCAATATATCTAGGGAGTCGTGGAGAAATATTGAGATGATCCATAAGAAATTCATAACCTATAACCTCAAGATCAAGGGAATTACTCCCTATCCTATCCCCTTGATCGAAGTTGGCATGTCCCCCATTGAAATTCCAGCCATGTTTAGATATCTGATGTATAAGAAGAAGCTTCACAATATGGAACCCAAGAGGCTCCCAAAAATTGCTTCTAACTTTAGTCAAAACTCCCACCTACGTCTTAAGTGTGAGTGGCATCAGGATGCTCAGTCTTGGCTCAATCTTTTTGGGATTAAGGAGGATATCATCATGGGAAGCAAGGACAATATCAAATATATTATTACCTCCCGTTTTAAGGAAAAGATGTAGGATGCTAAGGAGTTGGAGGGTAAAAGGAAGCTAAGGTACCATAAGGAGGTGATCAACCCCACCCTCGATAACAAGAATTATCTCTCTATGTTAACTAGCACTAAGAAGAAAATGAACATCACTAGGATCACAACTAACTCTAAGGAGCTTTGGAGTGAGACTGGGCAATGTTTTACTCCCAAGATTCCCTGGGACGATAGAATTTGTCAGATTTGTGATACCAAGAAGGTGGAAGATGAAAAGCGCTTCCTTTTAGACTACTCGACTCTTGCCCACACCCTCTCTCAATTCCTATCATCAGTCACACCTCTAATCTTCTTGACTTATTAAGCCAAACCAACTATAGCGATCTTGGAAGACTTCTTTCCCTGCTCTTTGATCACAAAAACAAGATTTTGAAGAATGACAATTAGACTCTCTTTTCTTGAGGTCTGATAGACCACATTGGTCTTAGTGGACATTAATCATCATCATCATCATTATTATGAAGATAATAAAGTAAAAATGGGGGTTGTTGTTTTGCCACAACAATGCTCTACAACATGGTTTCTTTTGGGCGATCTGCACATTATCTCTATTGTGGGGCATAGAATGTTATGTTATGTTTATATGTTTGCTCCATCTATTTTTCTTTCTCTGGGAGCCATATATATATGAATTTTGATATGGGATGTTTCTGGAGGGCTCCTGTTTCTTATATCACATGGTTGCTCTTAGTAGAAGAAGAATTCACTTTTTATATCTCCCAGCAACTTAAATTGCTTTTCCTCTCTATGGCAAACTAGACACAACGCGTTTGGTGTAAGTTTTGGTTTTGTTGCAACATATGGACTTATTTTCATTCGCAGAAAGATGTGAGGGGATTTTTAAGGATGTTTGTCTTCTTCTCCGTGATTGCATGACCCCTTCTATACTTAAACATTTTTCAGGGCATGGGTTTGGTCTTGAATGCTCTTTGGCTAATATGAAGAATATGCCTTGCCTATTTGTCTATGTGATGTTGTCGATGTGTCCATCGTGTAATGTATTTGGCTATAAGCTCTATGGAAATGTTATATTTTATTTTGTAGATCACTTGGTTATTGTGGGACCTTGGGCTTTGGCTCTGAATCTATTTCTTTGGGTTAGCTTGTCCAGTCATGAGCAATTTTTCTGTGCTACTTTTGGATTGGGTTTGTGGATTTCTATGTGAACTTTGGAAGATGATGTAAACTTCCTTTGAATATGAATATAAGTTGCAGTAATTTATAATAAAAAAATTATAAAAAGAATTAATTATATCCATAGGCAAGGCATGTCTATTTTGAAACAGAGTTTCGAAAATTTTAATTTAATTATCAATAACTCTTAGTTGGATGATAGAGATTTAACTTCTATAAATTATTCTGTAATAATAGTCACATCAAAGATTAAAGTTTATCTCAAAATTAATGATATTTTTTATACACTTTTAATTAAATTTATTAATTATAATAGAAATTAGCATGAATGAATTATAATTTTTAAACCTATAATTATATTAACTCATAATAAGACTATTTACCATTCAATTTTTTTTATTATAAAATAAAGATAATTTTTTTTTGAATTCTTTCCACGTATTTATGTGAAAACACTAATTAAACAAAATACATTCATTAAACAATTATTTAATCCTTTATTGGTGCACAGTCACGAAGTAAATCTACACCATTGATAACATTTAAAACAAACAAGGATTCTACGTCCCAAACCCATCGTAATGATTTATTCAAAGTACAGAGCAATTTAAATAAATTCTATCAAATTGAATCATTAATTTCTAAGGCTTCAACATTACTCCTGACAGGGATACGGGTGTCGAATCACCATGATTTTCGCCGCAGTGAACGCTGAGAATGATGGCCAGCTAACCCTGAATGCCACTATGTCAAATTTTAAATATTCAAATACATTTTAAAATATTTAATATTTATTTATGCATTCTCAATGACTTTGCTCTGCTAAATGAAGGTGGGATGGAACTTTGTGAAGAAATGTGTTTTATTTTGGAAGTTCCAAATCTAATGTATAAGACTCAAGTCAAGTCAATTTCTGGTCTGTTAAATTTTAAAATATTTTTAAAATTTACAATTAAGATAAAAATAGAATGTATTTCTGGATGTGAAATTATTGATTCAATTTTTTATTGGATCAAAATGATATTGAACACTATCAAACTTAAAAAAATACTTTTCATTAAATACAATTTAAAATTTATCTATTATTTCTAAACTAAATTACATAATTTTACTAAATCTCCTTCAATTTACATTGATTTCTTGTAATTTTCTTCTTTTCAGAACTCCTCAAGGAAATGACATTGAACCAATGAATGATAGTTTTTTCGAACAGAAAAAGAGCGCAAAATTTAATTTTCCACTTTCTATCTGCAGAAAAATTTGCAATGTTATTAATGAAACTCTGAACCCTTATGAATATAAAATCATGAACCATATATTAACGAAGTTTATTCAAATTCAGTATGAAGAACTCACTGAAGAAAAATAATTTAAAAAAATGAAGTGTGAAGGTTGGTCAAAGGAAGAATGATATCATATGAATGTTGATAATATTAAGTATTCTCCCAGTCATGATATCAAATGAATGTAAATGTGGACTTGTCATTATTCCATGACACATTTATTGTTTTCTATTCTTCATGTTTATTGTTTATTTGTTGAGATTCCATAACACAATTATTGTCTTATATTCTTCAGGGATATGGCCTATTGGTTGAGATTGTTAGTTTTATATCGACAAAATCAGTTGTAAAAATGTATGAAGGCTTGCAATTACATTAAAATTGTGTAGATATAAGTAAACATTTAAATCAATAACATTATTTTGAAGATAATTAATTTAAATTATTTAAAAATATATAAAGAATAAAATTAAATAAAAAAATAAGATAGAGATGGTTTGGGTTTTAAGTATGTTTTAAAATTGTTTTTGTTCGGCTAAGAGTTAGTTTTTCTCGCAGGTAAAGAAACATGTTAACAATCTAAGATTTCCGAGGTAAGGAAACACTGTAAAGAAACATGTTAACAACATCTAGTAACAGTGAAAGCCTACCCCCTTACTTCTAGGTGGTTTGGTTTGTGTGGTTTTTCGTGGAATAAGGGTAATGAGTCAGCCTGCAGAAACAATCCAAGATTTCCGAGGTAAGGAAATAGGGTAAAGAAACATGTTAACAACATCTGGTAACAGTGAAAGCCTACCCCCTTACTTCTAGGTGGTTTGGTTTGTGTGGTTTTTCCTTGAATAAGGGTAATGAGTCAGTCTGTAGAAACAAGTTAACAAAAGCCTACCCCCTTACTTCCAGATGGCGTAGTTTGCATGGTTTTTCCTTGAATAAGGGTAATGAGTCAGCCTGCATTAGCAGAGATGGTTGTCCTCACTACCGGTTTGGCAACTGAATTATGATAAGTTTTCCCACCTTGACAAAAAAGAAAAAATCTATTTAAATAAATAATTAATTCAAACAATTAAAAAATATAAAATATAAAATATAAAAACCTTTTCTCATATAAGATATAAAGACCTTTTCTCATTAAATTTTAGTAGAAATGGAAAGCTACATCATGTATTTAACTGAATTAGTTGTAAAAATATATAAATTTATGGTTAAGATTTGTCATTATATTAGTAAACTTCCAACTTAAATAAATAATTAGCTACAAAATTCTCAAAATACATCCATTGGGCAAGAACAAGGTAGAGGGGCCTCCTCCTCTAACTGATACCCAATTCCTGCAAATGGGAAGCTGCATCACGTATTCCCAACACACAAAACAAACATGTAAGAGTGGACGAGAAAGTGGCAGAAATATAGAATAGCATTTTAATGTGAGGCAGACAAGCATGATGATGATCAAAACAATATTCTCCTCCATTCCGGACGCATGCTTGCATTCATCCATCTCTCCAGTGGCCCCTCGTATTATTATTGGACCCCTCGTAATATTATTGCTTAGTGCTGCTCCACTACAAACCAGTGCTTGTTTTTTTCTAGTTTTTTACAAACCCTGGATTACACGTACTGCCACTCATTTTATGTATGTAAAGTCATCTGGAATGTGCTCAATGCCTTTTTCTGGTTTTTGCAAACCCTGGGCTACACTCACTGCCAGTTAGTTTTTTTTAATTATGATCCCTTTATTCGTGTGTAGATGTATATATAAAGCTATATGGGTTGTGATCAATGCCAACCAAACTAAAATTCCAGTGAAGGCTATAGAACTGTAGCCAAGTTTGGCCAAGTTTGTTCTGTTTTTCTTGCAGAAGGTGAGTAGTGTTATCAATTCATATATACCTATCACTCTACATGTATAATATTCGTTTATTGAATTGCCAGCTTTGTCTCAGGTATATTGCTATGGATACCCACTATCTAAACGCTCTGCTGGTGTGTTTCAATATAGTTCTGGTGTTCTTGGGACAGCTGAGATCAGCTTCTGCCGACGGTATGGAATATATATATATATATATGGTTTTGTAAATTTTATTCAGGATTTAAGTGTACTTAAGGTATTTAACTTTGAATTTTATGGTTTACATAATGTTTTCTTGAATATTATTGTTTAAGTTTGGTATTTTTTTTGTTGAATTTATAAGCATTTGAAGCTTCAATTTTATGATTTACATGATGTTTTTTTAATCTTGTTTTGATTTTGAATTATAAATCTTAAGATTTACATAATATTTCATAACAAAATGGTTTACATAATGTTTTTCAACACTGTTATTTTAATGAGTTTAATACACTTAAAATCTTGAATCTTATAATTTACATAATACTTTATAACAGGACAATTCCATAAAACTTGATATTTATTATTCAAACAAAAAGCAAGAAAAATTTACTTATAACATCATTTTTTTTGCTGTTGTTTTTCTTATAGTTTCAGACAACAGTACTGGACCCCTGTACAATTCTTTCGCTACAACAGAGGTGAGAGCAGCAGTTTATAATGAATGAAGGAGAGAAACTCTTAGAACAAGAAGATATTCGATCATATTTATATTTATGCATGTGGTGAGGGATATTGGTATTATAGTTTGATATATGTTGGGTGTGGCTGTATATTTTACAGTGCCAGAAACAGCCACCGCCATCTTCATACGGCGGAGGGATTGTTGCGAATCCGGAATGCAACAGTGGACTGGATGGCTGGAGCCCTTTTGGAGGCAGTGTGCTGGAAATTCGATCGGACGAGGATGGGAACGAGTATTTGGTGGCCCGTGGAAGACAAAACAGCTATGATTCACCCTCGCAGCATCTCAATGTAACACAAGGACTGATGTATTCGCTTTCAGGTAACATCATTTCAAGCCCGGACATTGGCTTACATGGTACAATCAGCCAATGGATGAATCATTGGAATAACTTTATGATTTTTTCAAAATTATATAACGATGATAATATATTAATTAATTTTAATTATATTATATAAAGATAAAGATAAACATATAAAAATTATATATATAATATATTTTATAAAATTATATATATAAAAGTGGATGATGATGATAACATTCATTAAAACTAATGTTGTCTATGAGACTTTAAGAAGAATAAAAATTTAATTGTAATTCTTTAGTATCTTATTTATGTACTCAAAGAGAAGGAAAATAAGAGCACCAAGATCACTATAGTTGGGTTGACTTAACAAGTCAAGAAGATTGGAAGTGTGATACATATTAGGTAAATGAGAGCTGATGTGAGTAACAACCGGACAATTTAAAAAAAAAATGTTTTTCATCCTCCACCATGTTACTATAGCGAAGCTGACAAATTCTATAGTCCCACGGAGTCTTAGGAGTAGACCTTGGGGGTAGACCACGACCCATTTTCACTTAGAAGCTCATGAGAATTAGTTTTAATCTTAGATATGTTCATCTTTTTCTTCGAGTTGGTCAAAAGAGAGATAATTCTGGTTCTGAAGGGTAGGGTTGATCATCTCCTTATAATATCTTAGCTTCCTTTTACCCTCCAGCTCATCATCAAACCGTAGCTTATCCTTAAATTTGGAGGTGATAGTATATTTGACACTATCCTTGCTTCCCAAGATGATCTCTTCATTTGTCCCCTAATAGTTGAGCCAAGACTGGCATCCTTATGCCACCCATGCTGGGGTTTTGACTAAAGTTAAAAACAATTTTAAGAAGCAATTTCAGTTTTTATTATATCACATTTTATCTTTAAATTTTGATTTAATATTATTTTTATTTTGTAAAATAGTCTTTTCTTTTATAATCCAATGGTTTAGTTCCATGTTCTTTAACTAATTTCTATAAATAAAATATTTAGACCTAACTATGTTTTTATGGAGATAGATTTGCTTATATAAAAAAGATAATATAAAATGAATTTCTTTTAATTTTGAGGTTATATGTTTTAAATATTCTTAAAATTTTAAAAACATTGAATCTCCAAATCTCATATTTATATAAAACTATTAAATTAATGAAAAAGTTTTTCTTACTCTAATTTAAAAATTCACTTATTCACACTTATTTCCAAATCCATTATAAACATTATATCTTTCATTTAACTTTTTCTTAATGATATAGCTCCAACCTTTTTTAATGCTATTTCTCTAGAAAATTTATATATATATATATATATATATATATATAAATAAAATTAACTATAATTATTATAAGTTTCTTTTTCCTTTTATTGATATTGATTATCCCATTGTATCGGAAAATTTTGTTTAAAATAATTATGATAAATTAATCTATTAATCAATATAAAATTTTAAAATTTTATATTGATAGTTTTGATTTATATTTTTTTATTAAATTATTTAAACCTTTATATTGAATTAAAAATTTCTACCTTTACTATTCATTCATTCGTATAATTTAGATTTAATATTTTAATATAAAATTATATAAATTTAATTTATCATTCATTCGTATAATTTAGATTTAATATTTTAATATAAAATTATATAAATTTAATTTATTTTTTTTTTAAACTGCGGAGGTACTCATTTTTTCTATTACTGAGAAGCAAACAACATAATGTTAGGGTGGACTTAACCCGCCATGTGGGGAAACCGAGTTTTTGTTCACCTTAAGTTTTTTACAGCTAACCAAAAATAATATGTCCATATTCTGTTAACCCATGCTAAGTAGACTGCACAGTCATGACAGTTTCTATCACTACATGCCTGTATATATCGTCTTTCCCTATCTAGTACAAAAAGAATTTTGAAATTAACTGGACTCTGTAGACCCATCAAAATTGGTACCTATCTTTCATTATGGGGCTTCTGTTGCCGCCTGCTACTCCGCTCCACTTCTGGTATCCGACTGACCTTCTTTTATCAGCTTCTGAATTTCCACTAACCTTTTGTCCTGCATTTCCAAGGTAGTCTGTATAGTCTTCAGTTCACTCCTTAGGTTGCTGCTTGTTCTATAGCCTTCGCCAGTAACCTCTTCATTACCCAATATATATGCAGCGATTGCTTGAACAGGGTCATTCTACCCCTAGTATCACCTGGATCAGGAAGAAGGAATTCCCAATCCTCCATTTCAGAGTCTGATTGTGCCTGGATGGCTTCCTCTTCCATATGTTGTATTATTCTTCTGATTTCTGGGTTGGTATTAGTACTGTAGGCCCTTTCTGCTTTTTGCACTTTCTTATCTATGGATCTTCTTGTCTTTTTATCAGGTTTACCTGCTCTTCCTCTACCCCTTCCTCTTTGTCCCCGGCCTCTTCCCCTACCTCCTTTGTTTCCATACTGTCCGACCCCTCTTCTGTTTTCTAGCCCAATTATATAAATTTAATTTTTATTTTTATTTTTAAATAATAATAATTTTTGGAATATATATATATATATATAATAATAATAATAATAATGATGAAAAAATAGTTTTTTTATGATTTTTTCTAAATTTATTATATTTATCAAATTTTATTTTTAATTAATAATAATGTCAATTGGGATTATTTATAGCAATTCTACGTGTCTATAAAGATTTTTTTATTCACTCTCACTATGACCTTGAGAATAAATGAAGATAATTTCCCTTAAAAATTATATAATAATAATAATAATAATAATAATTTTAAATATTTATATATTAATAAATTTTCGATGCATTAATTTAGATAATTAGAAAAAACATTATTATCAACTTTACTTAATCATAACAAATATTATTTATTATTATTATTATTATTTTTAAGAAAAGAAAATTTCTAATGCATTGTAAATTATTCCACACACTAATCTATATATATATATATATATATATATATATATAATTTTTATTTTAATTAACAACGCTATATATATAGATATCATTTTTAATTAATAGTTTCATATTTTTAATTAAAAAGTAATGTTACATATTGAATGGGAACTCACTTGTTACTATGACCTTGAGAATGAGAGAAGATAATTCCTTTTAAAAATTATATAATAATTATAATAATAATAATTTTAATTATTTATATATTAATAAATTTTAGATGCATTAATTTAGATAATTAGAAAAAAACATCATTATCAACTTTACTCAATCATAACAAATATTATTTATTATTATAATTAAAAAAAGCATTGTAAATTATTCCACACACTAATATCTAACTTTTATATATATATATATATATATAATTTTTATTTTAATTAACAGTTCTATATATACATATCATTTTTAATTAACAGTTTTATATTTTTAATTAAAAAGTAATGTTACATATTGAATGGGACCTCACTTGTTAATATTGTAGTTTTTATATACAGTTTGAATGAATTTAATGATTAAAAATATGTATTTTTAAAAAAAAATTACAGGTTCAAAACTAGAAAAATTTTTACTTCAAATTTTAAAGGCGGCCTTAAAATTAAACCAAGATAATAATAATAATTACTTTTACATTTTAAAATAAACTTAAAATTAGAAAATAATAATAATAATAATAATAACAACAACAACAACAACAACAACTACTACTACAACTTCTTTTCCCTGGCACTCTGCATGAGTGTAATAATAATAATTACTTTTCCCTTGCACTCTGCATGAGTGTATGCTGGCTGGATGAGCGAATTAACTAGCAATGTTGGATATTTGATCAGCGTGGCTGCAGATCGGTGGAGAAAATGCTTCGAGTGCAGTTGTTAAAGCCACCGTAGCTACAAGGAGTGGAGGTGTCACGAGGTATAACTGCGCCGGGACTGTAGTTGCACGCACTGGTTGCTGGTCTCTGCTCAAAGGAGGCCTTAATCTAGATATCTCTCCAGAATCGGCCACATTATACTTTGAGGTAAATTGTCTAAACAAGGGATTTTACTACAGCATTTCCTGGATGGATGAATTTTATACATGCCCTACTCCAATTTTCTGGCATGAACTGTCATGATAATGGAGAAGTATTTATCTCTGGCAGAGCCCAGATACGAGAGTAGAAATCTGGCTGGATAGCGTGTCATTTCAGCCATTCAGTGTAGACCAGTGGCAATGGCAACAGGAAACCAGTATTGAAAAGGTAACTATTTAATAGGATAGTCCAACTGGGCTAATGAGAAGCCATGAATTATTATTATTTTGTATGGTAAGTTTGAAAATATTGTAGAATCTGATATGTTTAGAATGCAAATTCCGATGAATTCAAACAATTCACTTTACTCGGATGAGATTTTTAAATATTTTTAGAAATTGTATCAATTTACTTTAGTTAAAATAGATTGGAAAAATGTTTTTTGGATTAATCACATTATTAGGATTTGGTCGGTATTTCCAACCAACTAATATGGTTCATCACCATACAATTTTCATGAATAAATAGTAGGGATGCACCATTGCTATTTAACAGTGAACCTTGAGCAATGATGCATCCCTGCTATTTATTCATGAAGATTGTATGGTTTCTTCCCACCTTGTCCAGGGGTTGAACCACATTAGTTGGTTAGAAACTTCCACCAAATCCTAATGATATGATTAATCCAAAAAGCACTTCAATCCTAATGATATGATTAATCACACAAGCATTTCTCTACTATATGTTTCAAATCCAATCAGATTCTTAAATATTTTTAAAATCTACAGTTAAATTATCTTTACACATCATTTTCAATAACCCAAATAAACTATATCAACTATATTTATTAATAAGTAATATAATTATGCATCAAATCCTATTTACTCTAAATGCAAATATCAAATTATTCTTATAAAAACTCACTATAGAAGCCAGAATCTAGAACACTCTAGAGATTACCTAGAATATTAGTCCTCACTTTTTATACTTCTGAGTTCAGAAATTTGATATGATGCTACTTAATTTTCATAGCAAACCAATCTATATGCAACTAACAAATCAATTGCAATTTTACAATCTATGGTCCTGCAAAATAAACAGAATCGCAAGGGAAATTTTATCATTCATCCTATCAACAGTACGGGGCAGAGCCTGAAAGAAGCCAAGCTATTCATCAATCAAACCAGGAGAGACTTCCCCATTGGATCCGCCATAGCCAAGACCATATTGGGCAATGATGCTTATCAGGTGGATTTCTTACCTCTAATTTAGTAAATTATAATGGATTTGTTGACAGTATTTTTATTTTTTTCTCAATTGTAGATTTGGAAAATATCTCTGAATAAAACCGAGGGTAACAGAGTAATTATTTAATATATTCTTGATTTTAAAATACTCCTGTATTACTCATCTGAACAAAAATCTAACCTTCCTCACGGTGAAACTTTGCTGGGGATTTTTTCAATGGTAGAAATGGTTCGTGGAACGTTTCAACGTAGCAACGTTCGAGAACGAGCTGAAGTGGTACAGCACAGAGTCCCAGCAAGGAAGAGAGAATTATACAGACGCTGATAATATGGTGAGCTTCTGCAAAACAAACAACATATCCATCCGTGGTCATAACATATTCTGGGAAGATCCGATGTATACTCCACAATGGGTAAAAAGCCTCGATGCCCAGCAACTCCAAGAAGCGGTGGACACTCGGATTCGTTCACTGGTGGGAAGATACCAGGGTCAATTTCTCAGTTGGGATGTAAGCAACGAGATGCTTCATTTTTCATTCTTTGAAGACATGTTAGGACCCAATGCCTCCACTAATTTCTTCCAACTCGCTCAGCAATTGGATCCATCCACCCCCATGTTCATGAACGACTACAATACAATCGAGGCCTGCAACGACTTGAAGACCATACCTGATGCATATCTGAAGAAACTCAGTGACATAAACCAGCCATTGCTCATGGAAGGAATAGGGTTGGAATCCCATTTTTCAAAGCCCAATATACCATTCATGCGCTCCGTATTGGACAAATTGGGCTCTAAGGGTTTACCAATCTGGCTTACAGAAGTCGATATTACAAATACAGGAAACCAAACCAAACAGGTAAGTTGTTTCTGTTGGTTTGCTGATCCTAACTGCAGAGTCCATGAATGTCAATGATTTGGATAGATGGACAGTAGCTAGGTCAATTGTTGGATTTAATAGTTATTTGGTTTGGATCTGGTATTCTTATTTCTATTGCAAATGATTTGGATGGATAGTAGCCAGGTCAATTGTCTGACTTAATAGTTGTTTGGTTCGGATCTGGCATTTTTATTTGGATTGCAAATTTCCGGAAATTGTCAACAGAGTGATCAAACAATTGACTTACCATTCCCAGATATTCCCTGACTCGGATAGATAGTAGCTAGGTCAATTGTGTGACTTAATAGTTGTTTAGTTCCATGTGGCATTTATTTGGATGGACAGTAGCTAGGTCAATTGTCTGACTTAATAGTTGTTTGGTTCCTATCTCGCATTGTTATTTGGATTGCAAATTTCCTGAAATTGTCAAGAGAGTGATCAAACAATTGACTTATCTCCTTATCTCCTAATGGTCAGATTCCCAGATATTACATGACTCCCAGATATTACATGACTTGGATAGATAGTAGCTAGGTCAATTGTGTGACTTAATAGTTGTTTGGTTCCATCTAGCATTTATTTGGATGGACAGTAGCTAGGTCAATTGTCTGACTTAATAGTTGTTTGGTTCCTATCTGGGATTGTTATTTGGATTGCAAATTTCCTGAAATTGTCAAAAGAGTGATCAAACAATTGACTTATCTCTTTATCTCCTAATGGTCAGATTCCTAGATATTCCTTGACTTGGATAGACAGTAGCTAGGTCAATTGTTTGACTTAATAGTTGTTTGGTTCCAGTCTGACATTTATTTGGATGGACAGTAGCTAGGTCAAGTGTCTGACTTAATAGTTGTTTGGTTCTTATCTGGCATTTTTATTTGAATTGCAAATTTCCTGAAATTGTCAAAAGAGTGATGAAACAATTAACTTATTTCTTTAACTCCTAATGGTCAGATTCCCAGATATTCCCTGACTTGGATAGACAGTAGCTAGGTCAATGGTTTGACTTAATAATTGTTTGGTTCCATCTGCATTTTTATTTGGATTGCAAATTTCGGGAAATTGTCAAGAGGGGATTAAAAAATTGATTTATCACATTATTTCATAATGGTCAGATTCCCACATATTCCTTGACTTGGATGGACAGTAGCTATAGCTAGGTCAATTGTTTGATTTAATAGTTGTAATTTGGCATTTTTATTTGGATTGCAAATTTCAAGAAATTATAGAGAAATCAAACCATTAACTTATCTCCTTATCTCTTAAAATATTCCCAAATTTACAATCCCTTAATGGACCAATTTCAACCAAATAAACCTAGTTGCTAACTTTCTTTGTTTCTAATATCCCAAATAGAAATTATTCCAATACAAGTGAGATTTCTAATTTCTATAATTTATATGGATTAAAACTCAAAACCACCCTGAACTGATCATAAAGTTTAATGTAACAGGGAGAGTACTTGGAACAGGTATTGCGCGAAGCATTTTCTCACCCAGCTGTGAATGGTATCGTTATGTGGTCGGCATTGCATCCCTACGGATGTTACAGGATGTGTCTCACAGACAGTAATTTCACCAACCTTCCCACAGGCGATGTGGTGGACAAATTGATGTCAGAATGGAGTACCATGGATATCAGTGGGTTCACTGATGAGAGCGGGACCTTCAATTTCTCAGGATATTTTGGGGAGTATCCGGTCACTGTAACGCATCCCAGCATTCCTAGTACTACCACTTCTTTCAAGGTCTCCAAGGATGTAGCTGCTGCAGACCAACCACAACACATTGATCTTCTTGTGTAACTATTTTAGTGAATCTCAAGTTCAGATCAGTCTTTTCCTAATTTCTCCTGAGCTAAAATCTGACTATCTTGTTCGCTGTGGTTTCTGGTTTGTTTTGTTTTTTTTAAAGTCACAGGTTTCTTCCCAACCCATTTACTTAGCAGCCTGATAAAATTTGAACACAAACAACATTATTAACAAAATTCTTTCTCATCCAATTATGCTATTGCAACTCAACTATTTCCTATAGTTTTTTAATAACTGTATAAATATATTTATTAGGAATATTTTATGATCCCTCCTCATGAGACAATATCAACCATGCACGAGAGATTTTGAAGGACTACCACTTTTTTTTATCGGTGCTAACTTCTTAGAGGAAAAAAAATAAAAATAAATAATATAGTGTTGGCTTATAATAATGCAGTGAACTGTTCCATCTAAAATTTGACGCCTCTGTTTTTTAACTCAAATTCGGGGCTTTATAATCATTTTAACTCATAAAATGTTAAATGAAATTTAAATTCGATACTTATAAATTATATTTCCATATGCCATGGCACATTATTCAGGCAGCAATACCATATGAAGTAGGTTCATATTAGGGGATATATAAAGTTTTTATATTGGCAAGCATAAAAAGTGAAGCTCAAAATTAATGAAAAATATAATGGGTATAAAATATGTTAACGGAAAAATAGATACCTACAATGATATCTAATGAAAGTAGGGGTTTTTAAATTGGGAAAGTGCATTGGGTTATTATCGGTAGGGAGTTAAATAATGTGCTTTTTAGAGGCATTTTCTAATATATAGTCAAATTAAAGGTATTGTTTAGTATACCATAAACGAAGGTAATATGTCATAAGTGCATTGAGTAAAACCCCATGTCATATACAATACCTAATTTTCTAACACATACATATAGCATTCATTAAACTAAATTCATATTCATTAAATTATATTTTATTCGCATCTTAATTTTCTAACACATGCATATGTGGCATTCATTGAACTAAATTGATATTCATTGGATTATATATTATTAACATGGACTCCCTTAGCCAAATTCATTCCATAAACATTTTACAATTTAGGATTTGTGGAAATGTGACCTGGCATAAGGTGAAGTCATAATATATATAAATAATAATTTTTTATATACATATTTATAAATTTTAATTAAAAAATAAATAGTTATTTATTTCCAAAAAGCACAATCACCATATAACATAATCTTTTAATGTTAGCTATTTCAAAATACATAGCCTAAGAACATAAATCAATAACTTTAAAAACCTATAATTCACACGCTTACAATGTAAATTTTCAGAATCAACAAAACTTTTGAAACTTTAATGTAATGTTTTCTGCTAGATTATTTCCCTTTTTAAGAATGTGCTTTCCTATAAAGATTAAGCCCCTTTACATCTGGTCTACCTTTTCATTTAATTTGTTGTAAATATGAACGTATAAATTTATAAGAAGCTTTTTTGTTTTTAAATTATATTAAAGATGAGATAAGATAAACCTATAATTCACACGCTCATACTGTAAATTTTCAGATCAACAAGACTTTTGAAACTTTAATGTAAATGTAAGGGTTTCTGCTAGATTATTTCTTTTTTTTAAGAGAATGTGCTCTCCTATAAAGATTAAGCTCCCTTTACATCTGGTCTACCTTTTCATTTAATTTGATGTAAATATGAACGTATAAATTTATAAGAAGCCTTTTCTTTCGAATTATATTCAAGATGAGATAAAGTAGGGTATAAATTTATAAGAAGCCATTTTTTATAAATTATATTCAAGATGAGATAAGGTAGGGTATAAATTCATAAGAATCCTTTTTTTTTTTTTAATTATATTCAAGATGAGATAAGGTAGGGTTAATTGATAGATTTTTTATTTTGTTATTTTTTTATTCCGAAATTTTATAATATTTTTATTTGAGACAATTTTGAGTAATAGATATCGAATAAAATTAATTAACTAAAATTAATCAAATAAGTTAATTAAATAATTTTATTTGTATATTTGATATTAAATAAATTTACAAAAAATAAAGTAATATACATTTCGTACATATTTGGGTTTAGGCAGTAAAAATCACTCAAATTTTGGGTAAGCATTATTTTCAAACTATAAGTTCAAATTTAGCAAAATTAGAGTCGTTGGGAAGCTTTCGAGAAACCATACTCGTTGAAGCAATTGAAGCGAAAAATAGAGAAAAATGTAAAACCACAAAAATAAAAAAATAAAAGCATACAGGAAGTGTAATGACCAAAATTTACATAGAGGGTCCCCATTATTATTATGAAGAAAATAAAGTAAAAATGGGGGGTTGGTATTTTGCCACAACAATGGCTACATAAAAAGAAGAAGAAGTTATCTCTAGTTAAAAGGTAATGAGCTCAAATTTACCAAAAGGTTGAAATGGTGAATCATATCAAGCCTTCAAACATTAAAATGCTTCCCATGGGTCCCACATTAATAGATCAAGCAATATAAGTTCTAAAAAGATAAGTACTTGAAGTAAACAAGGTCTAAAACCATGAATCCAAGATTTTGGGAATTGTTTAATATTAAATTTATCCCATGCGAGTGACAAAAGAGGTACAGATAGGAAGTTTAAAGAAAGGATACATCCATTGATATAAATGACCTCTTTTACCTGACATCACTTCGCTTCCAGCGAGTGTCTATAGCCCCAACGAAGTGTCTTAGTACCACATAAGCATACTCCTGCTACCAGCAAGCCTGTTCAGTGCCTCGATGGGTTTACTTGTGTTTCCTACACATAAGTGTTTCAACCCTCTTTTACTACCCTTATGATAAACATTATTTAGAGATTTTTTTTTGGCAATTGGGTGAAGAGGGTAGGGTGGGACAAGATATTTTAACAACAATGGATATAATACTTGTAAGTGTTTGACTCCCACATCTTTACCTACAACTGTTGATCTAGAGGTTCTTTATGTGAAATAGGGGATGTTGTATCTTTGAACATAGTTCTAGGTTGGGAAATTGTGCCAAAACATCTAAGTAAGGGTTTAATTGAATTGGATGACCAATGTATTGAACCTTTAACACTTGTAAAATCTAAATATTTCTGAGAAACTCAAAAGGTTGATTTTCATTCATAACAGGATAAATCTTTAAGTTGAGTTTGAAAGCAAAAATTAAGAAAATATATCATAATCAAACATCCATATTGAATATTTAATTAATCAAATACAGTTGATGTGTGGAGAAAAATTCTACAACCAAACAATATATGTTCAAGAGATGACATAAGGCAACCATTAAAAGATATAGATGAATTAACTTAAACAGACTATTTAGTTAATTAATCTCTTTAATGAATATAATTTTGTAGTGGGATGTCATGGAGATTCATACTCAATCTAGCCTTACCCCAACTCCTATGTTACCTTGAACATATGCAAAATTAAATTATGGAAAACATAAATGAATAAACAGGAAAAAATCAGATGGACACAAAAGTTGTTAAGAATGAAGCCAAAATCCTTTGATTATCTTCAAAAATATTTCAGAGTATTACAATGGTGTCACTAGATCATCACAAGGGTTCAACCCTTCCTTATCTAAACTACAAAATACTTATAGAGTGTAATTCAAGAATATCTAGATCTAAAATAAAATTTATTACAAAATGGAATATTATCCAGAAATGATTTGGATATTACAAAATAGAACACAAAAATAGTTATTCTGAACTAACTTGAATAATCATCACACAATTCAAGAGTGTTTTTTGATGACTGCTACTGGAAATTGAATTTTCTGCTTTCTACTATTGGAAAAATTTCCTCACCTCATTTAGTAGAAGCTTTTGGGGACCAAAAGCCTCAAAAAATGGGGAGGTTTGATTCAGATTTGATCATTATATTGTTTTTTATCCATATCAATGCATTCAGAGTGGAAAAAATGGAGGAATCAACTCACGAGATTGTTTTACCTACGGGACCCAGTTTGGCAAAACAGGGTTTGAAACCTTCTGGGAGCATTTTGAGACACCAAACGACGTATTTTGGGGGTAAAAATTTGTCACAAAAGTCCACATTTTTATTCTATTCTACACACAAATATATTTCCAATAGCACAAGACGTAAGTTAATCAAAGTTTGTACGCGAAAGTTGTGCCACTCAAAAGTTGCCATTCTTGTTTTCACACCCATAATTCGAGAGGATGCCACATCAACCCCCATTATTCATGGAAAAGCGACTATCCACTTGATTATGATGCAAAAGACTCTAGAAGGTTCTATATGGTAACTCTGGTTAAGAGTTGAGGTAGCCAAACTTAACCACTAGTAGGCTATCGAGATGTGTTATAACCCGATCACTAGGAGGAAGAGGTATTCCATTCTTTTGGGTGCAGTCGTTTCGTGTCTAAGAAAAAATATCTAAGATGGATAGGAGGTAGAGCATACATAGAGTATTTGTGCATTATAGCAGCCCATGTGCCACAAGCCATACTTCTTTTCACTTACATCCATATTTCTAGACAGAGAAAGAGAGTGGAGAGGCCTCACCTTCTAGATAGGTCTTCTCCCTAAAGAATTTCCCAGACTATGTATAGTGCCTTATGTGTGTGTGATCTTTTATTTTTTCATTCTTTATTTTCTCCATAATTTTCATTCACATGCATGCACTATTAACAGTAAATCTAAAGATAGAAAAATCTAATAAAATTGTAATAGTGTAAAATTTCAGATTTTTAATATAATATTATTAGATTTATTCTGACAAACTATCTAGTGGAATACGTACCATAGTTTACAGACCAATCACTCAATTATTTATTCCCTAAATCTCTCATGATTTATTCCTCAAATATCTCATGATTTATTCACTTATCTCTCACGCTTTTCAAGGTAGATTTGTTTTTTCCTTATGGAAAAAGTCTTACCTATCCATACCTTTTCTATGTAGGTTTTAACCCTATACAGAAATTACCTGCAGAAAATGTTTTAAAACAAAAAATCAACAATGACAAGGATATAAAACAAATACACAGAGATTTCCTTTGGATCCCAAAACCGGGACTACCAGATTGATTTTTCATTATATTCTTTTCAACATTATATATATATATATATATATACATACATGTCGAAGCATTCATAAACTCTAATCCATTAACCCTGGATTAGAACATAATTAGTTCCCTTGATCGGATCTACAAAATACCATGGGCAGAAAACCATCATGCACAAAACCATGTGCAAAACCTATGCACAAAACCATAGGTAGGTCCGTTCACCTAATATAGGGTCCAAAAAAAAAATTACCGGGGCACTGCCCCGGATCCCATGCAAGGGGGCTATCGCTCCCCTGAAACCCCCTGACAGGGGGGGCTGCACCTAACACAACGAACAAGGGGGGTTATCGCTCCCCCACTTGTGCGACTAGTCATGGAAAGAATATAACACACACCCATAATTCTAAACCTATGAATCATCTAGTTCTAAACTCATAAAATATATCAACTTGGAAAATATAATTTATTTACATAGAAGAATACAAATTATTCCCAAAAGTCAAGACCCCTTCTTTTAACCCTTTTACATCAAGGACTTAATGGCTTGGAATCTCCAATTCTCATCCATCAAGAAGCATTTGGAGTACTAGTAAATTTCTAGAAATAGAAGATTCATGTTCTTATACAATAACTCTTAGATGTTCTTGTTGCATACATTGATTCCACTTCCATTTTTATTTTTTATCCAAAAATGCATCACGATGTACCAATAGTTTTCCAATTTGTTGATTATACAATCTATAAACCTTTTTCTCCTCATAATAGCCGATAAAAATTCATTTCACAATTTTTGTTGAGAAATGGCAACAAAAAATTCCATAATTTGTCCTTGAATTAAAATCGAATTGTATTCTCATAGCAACTTGTAAATAGTTAATTAAGTTTAAATCAATTTATTAACTTAGGAATTTTGAGTTGGAATTCTTTTTGTAGTCATGTATGTGTGATTCCTATATTTTATGGGTACAGGATGAGTTTATTTGAGTTGTAATTAGATAACTTAGTTTGATTGAGTTATGGTCAGTTAAGTTCTAACTGTTGGAGGAACTAGTAGAGGTTTAGTAGTGAGTTGGTGCATCCTCAGTGCTACTCCAGCTAACTGGAGATTCACTCAATAGAAACTCATGCATGCGAGTTCATAGAAACATCCAGTTGAGACTAGAGTGCAGGGACAATTTACTATCAGTTGTATGATTTTCCAAGTTGTACAAATCATGCATGCAATCAGTTATGGACCTAAGTTTGGATTGCGCAGTTTTGGAAGAAGGATTTCCCAATTAAATATGGGTTGATCCTCTTAGGAATTGCGCAAGGAAATAGGGGCTTGGCAGGCAATAGAATTGGCTAACTATTGGATAGAGTGGGTTTGTGAAGCAGAGAGTTGATTATACTTGTGCATGGATTTTTCTAGTGAGAACAAACATTGTATTTTCATCTTGGATTTCTGATTAATGCAATATAGATAGTCAGGGTTTTGAGCAGTTGCTTTCCCCAGAGAAATATTGTGTTATGTGTGATTGATATTCTTCCTCTTGTTGATTATTGTTTTCATCGATCTATTGGTTTCTGTTGTTGAAAGTAGAGTAGATTCTTGTCTTGTGTTTTAGAAAACGACATGAGCTATTGAATCTACAAGAAAATATACACTTTTATCATCCACTTTTCACCCCTTTTCAGTAAGAAAATGAGCATAAGAAATACAACCAAAGACATTCAAATGAGCAACATTAGATTTTCTTCCAATTTGTATTTGATATGGACCCATATTTTTCACACTGGTCGTTCACATCTATTAAGAAAATAAATAGATACAACAACATAAGCTTCAGGACAAAAGGCATTTGGAAGACTTTTCCCTTTCAACATGCTCCTAGACATCTCAACGATTGTCCTATTCTTTCGCTCAACCACACTATTTTGTTGGGGATCGTAACTCATTATCAATTGCCTTTCGATATTATTCATTTTGTAATAATAAATCAAACCCATTAGAAGTGAATTCTCCCACTCTTTCTATGCATAATATCTTCATGACATAACCACTTTACTTCTCAACAACATATTTAAATTATTGTTGAAAGATTAAAAATGCATTCATTTTTTCTTTAATGAAATATACCCATGTTTTTTAGCTAAAACCATTAACAAAAATAATAATGATCTGCATCTTTTCACTTCAAAGATGCATACAGAATTGCATTTAAAAGGGTATGTAACCATCAGATGCATACACATTAAAAATTCAGAAATAAACGACATCATGAAAAGAAAGGACACAAACAAGTTGGTAATAGACTTCACCCAGTGTGGGCTACATCTCCAGAACTTGCTCAATGTGGAGAGGTCTCTTTTATTAATCTTCAGCGAAATCAAATTACATGCATGTACAAAAGACACCTTATACCTCCAATTCCAGAGATGGCCTCAAAATTCACACCTATGTTGAAGAAAAGGACTACACCATTGAATTCCTGGCAAAAAATCGTGAAAAATGACTGTAAACTTGACCCCTTTCTGCTTTGGTCAAAATTCAGAACCCCGGAAATCTCAAAGATTCCTTCTCGCGGATTCACTAGAATTTAGCTACTGAGATGAAGAATCTGATCACATCGTCGTATTCCTGGCAAAAAACTGAGAAAAATGAGTATAAAGTCATCCTGGTTCTGAAACTGACAATTTAGGGCCCCCAGGGAATCTTTCAGCTTGCATGCAGAGACATGCGTCAAGGTTCCACATTCATGGTTCCACCCTAAATAGTATGCCTCTGGAAAATCCAGTGCTTATATTAGAAAATTGTCTGCACCATTAGACTCTTGGAGAAATTCTGATTCATTTGAGTATAAACTTTGCATATTTTCGACATTGTGAAAAATTGGCTCTAAAGGAATCTTTTAGATTCTGCACATATTCCCTGCATTAGGGTTTCTCTCCTCGGTTTTCATGCCCACTCAGTGTTCCACTGCAGCTCTGGGTTCTGTGCGCATTCCTCTCTCCTTCGTTGGTTGGCGAATGAATCAATTGTGTTTAAGTAAATAAGCGTCAACGTTATTTTCAAGGCTCGATGGGTTGGCATCTTGATTGGCCCACAGTTGGTAGGTGGTTGGGAGGTAGAGGTCCCGTGGTCGCACTACCCCACATTGAAATTGGTTGTGTGTTTTTTTGGTTTTATGTTGAAATGAGATGAGTCTTTATGGGGTCACCGGTGGCGAATTGGCCCACGCGCTCTATATAGAGTGTTACCGTTGCATAACAGTCGGGAAGGGTCTGGGTCATCTGCAACCCCTACCTGTTAGATATATATATATATATATATATATATATATATATATATATATATATATATATATCTATATATATATATATATATATATATATATATATATATATAGATATATAGATATATATATTAAATTTAAACGCATTTTTCAAAATTGCTAGTCAGATTTTTAGGGGTCAACAGCAAAATTAAGTAGGCGACAATTTTGTCAATTCTGGCCGCTAAAAATTGTCGCTTCAAAGTGTCAAATTGCTATCTCGTTAGTGGCCGTCAAATTTACCTTCTCTGCCAAATTTAGATGGACTCCAAATTTAGTTGGTGCTCTGCTAACTTTAGCTAATAGGCCAAGTTGCCCAAAACTTTGACTGACCATAACTTTCACATACGATGTCGGATTGAGGTGTCGTTTGCGCCATTGGTAATCTTATGACAAGATTTTAGATATAATCTTAGTTGCACGAAAATCTAGGGAATTTTATTTTTGAGATTTTCTTGAGCCCTCTTTGATCTCTAAGTGTTTTTGTAACCACCTAGATCAAATAAAATATTTATTTTTGTTGAGAGACAAAATTTTCATATGACCACATATACCTGCATGTACTAGCTCCATTGGTTTTTTTTTTTTTCACTCTCTGAGATTTTCCTATGAGAAATAAGTGTTTTTGCTTTTTATCAAGAATATATCCATCACATACTTACTTGATCAACATAATCAAGAGACAAACATTTAACCACTTGCTTGTTATGTAATAATTTTAAATCTCTTATATTATGATGTCCATATCTCATATTCCATTGCGAAATATTATTATCATAGCCAACTTTTGATGCTCTATTTTCTTCACTTGAAAGATTGAGAGCAAAAATTCTATTTTGTAGGATCTTATTTTTGGCTATAATCTGATTATGATTTTCATTATATTAGATTATGCATTCACCGTTTTTTAAAACAAAAGAGCATCCCTTTTCAATAAGTTGCCCCACACTCAAAAAATTATGTGTTAAACCAAGAACACATAAAGCATCATTAATATGTTTTATTTTTCCTTGTTTTGTGTTTCTACAATTACTTCTTTACCTTTAACTTACACTAGCTCATGATTTCCTAGAAAAATTTCAAATTTAGTAGATTCATCTATCTTTACAAAGTTATCTTTGTTTCTTGTCACGTGATTTCTACAACTACTATCCAAAAGCCACAACTTCTTGGAAACCTTATTAGTTGAATCACAAGATAAAAATAAAATGCCCATGCCTTATTTTTCTTTAGAAAAGTTGGCTTGTTGTTTTTTCGAGCAATTACTTTCATAATGGCCAAATATTTTACAATAAAAACATTGAAGTTAGAATTTTCCAAATCTTTTAACTCAATCACTACTTTTGTTACCTATTACTTTGTTGTTTGTAGGAAAACTTATTCTTCAATCTCTACCTCCTCCATACACTTGTCCTTTTCCTCTTCCATGAGTGGCCAGAATTTGCTCATGGGAAATTTCTCAAATTCATTATGTTTATCTCCATAAATTGCCTTTTGCTTGAAAATCCTACTCAAAATATTTTTCAAGGTATCTACACATCATTTTTCATGATATAGAAGAGATCCCATAAGCTCATTCATAGGAAATTGAGTTAAATCTTTAGACTCTTCAATAATAAAAACAATTAATGGGATCAAATTTTGTAGGAAGACTTCTTTAAAAAACTTCAAAATTATTTTGATCTCTTAATTCTTCTCCATATGATCTAATTTGATTCGCTATTCCCATCACTCAAGTGAAAAAATATTGCATAGACTCATAATTTTTCATGTAAAGAATTTCAAATTCTCTTATGAGAGATTGCAATTTTACAACTTTGAGGTTATTTCTTTCTTGATATGCTTGTTGTAGCACATCCCATGCCTCCTTTGATTTGGCAAAAATTCTTGGAAAATTAAAATCATGCAATGTCTTCTGAGTCCTTTTTTCAGTTTTCCCTCAAAATTTCAGTCTCATAAGATTTTCCCAAAAAATTTCCTAATGCCTGTATGCCAATTTTCCAAAAATTTTGCAGTGTTCCCAAAAATTTTGCAATGCCTTTTGAGTCTCATAAGATTTAAATTTTGATTGGATCACAATTTATAAATTTGCAATATTTAGTTAAAGCTTTCTTATTTCAACTATAGGTGGAGGTAGGGGAGTTGACTCTTTTTTTTTTAAATATTATTTGAGGGTTGAGATTATCTCTAGGGTGAATATGCCCAGAATATCTTTCGTCTTAGTTCCCAATCTATGGCTATGTCGTGAGGGAACCTGGAGCGACGGGTCCTTAATGTGATTTCACTTGCCGTATTGTGTGTTACAAAAGGATGGTCTCCATGTTTCATTATCCACCACTGTCGTTTGGGATTCCTCGGGCAGGGAAAGGACCACACCAACATCACAATATCTAGGGCCCTCCTCGATTTCCCTCATCTATTTCCATGTTTACGAGGAGTTTTCACTGGCCAAGGTGAGAAACTATAGAAAGTAGTGGAAGATTGTTACAATAATAATCACACATGATCGTATGATGGCGATAGTCGGCGGGGAGGTGGCAGAGAGTCAGTGATAGTCAACGGATTTAAATGCGAAGTAAATGGTAGTCTGTGGAATCCCTTTAGATTCTTCGGCTGGTTTTTATATAAATTTATGTGCTTGGTAATTCAATAAACAAGCTCATGTAGTCAGTTTCAAGTTTCTGGCTGGTATGAGAGCCGACGATTTTGGTTGTGGCTGCCATTTGACGAAGAGCGAGAGTTGTGGGCAGGCGTGCTGCAAAGATATAGTGGAAGAAGCGTTGAGGAGTTGTGCGGGTTGTGTGTTTTTTATGCAATATTAGATACTCTACCCGTGTTTCTCTATAAATCTTAGAATTTCACAGATGATTTGGACTGCGTAGTTTGTCTGTGTCAATTCGAGGAGTAAATAGCTTGTCACTTTGTGGTGGTGTCGTTGAGTACCGTATGTGGAGTTGAGGGACGTGAAGGTCACCGATTAGTTAAATGGGGACGAAGAGGGCTTGGCATTTGTAAAGAAGCCAAGGCAACCCTAAGCATGGAGATATGTGGTAAAGCCTCGGTGATGAATGAAGAGCCAACAAATGTTGTGTTTTAGACGAGCCTCCTGAACAAGTAGGAAGATGTCATCACTCGTAAATGTGATATTGAACATTTACCAGTACAAATTAATCAGAAGCACTCATATTTGTGACAAAAATTGCAACTAGAAAATTGTGTATGATAACTACAATTGTATTTGTAGTTTTCTCCCTATCGACAACAGAGCAACAAATAGTGAGAGGAGTGGTCCATAGGAGGGTCGAGTTAGACTTTACCAAAGGTGGATGCGCATCTAAGTGCAGGCGGGATGCTTTCACGCAACATGATTAATTGCCTTTTGAGCATTCATTTTGTGTCGTGGCTAGGATTTGCAGCCAACCCAGTGAGAAAGCAAGATTTTTTGGTGTAACATCTAGTGTAGGAAAGTCATAAGGTTGTGGAGTAGCGTGAAGAGAGGAGACAATCATGGCTTTAGAAGTTTTTGCGAGGCACACGCATTGGTGAAGGGTTGTATTGGTACCGCTATTGGTTGTCGTGATGAGCATGTTATTGTGGCCATGGAGACCTGGGCTAGTGAATCTATGTGCCAGTATGGCGCCAGTAAGCAAGCCGAGGACGTGTGAAGCATAGAGAGAATGGATTTTGATCATTGATTTCTCCGGCCGTGTGAGCTGTTGCAAAATTGTGTAAAGCCCAAGTTGCTTGGCATCGTGGAGCTTCGAAGATGGAGCTGAAGTTTAGATTTAGAGTGTTGGATCGCTGCAAAAAAGGAGATCCAGAGACCATGAGGATCTGGAATAGGAGATGAAATTAGCCTAAGGAGACCGAGGGGAAGACCTGTTGGTTCTAGAAACAAGACAAAGCCCCCACATTATTATAAGCTGAGAGAGCCTCATGCTCTCTGCGCCAATATGATTTAGATCTCGAATACCTGTGATTTGGGAGAAAATGTTGCTACCTTTTCCCGAAGAAGACAACAGGGAATCTTTGTGCAGCCAGTGTGTATGGCTAGTGAATCTTTGTGCGAGTGTGGAGGCGGAGCCACTTACTGAGCCTAGGAGCATGTGAGATCGGAGCCAGAGCTGTAAGCTCGATGGTGTACATAGCGGTGAGCTCTGTGGTGTTAAGAGCCAAAGGAGGGCTGGGTGGTTGTGAAGGGAAAGTGGAGTATGCCCTGTTGTTGACGTTGTTGGAGAGCGTTGTTTCCAGTGGAGTGTCCACTGAAGAGGGTTTTGCTGCCCGTGACGCCTATGTGGCACAGAGAGTGATCCAGTGGAGTGTTGGCATATGAGAGTGTCTCCAACCAAGTGTTCATTGATGAAGATCTTGTTGACCGTGACACATGTGTGGCATAGATCCAGTGGAGTGTTGACAGATAGGAGTGTCAGCAACCGAGTGTTCGTTGAATAAGGTTGTGTCGATCGTGATGCCTGTGTGGCACAGAAAGTATCCATGTTTGCAGATAGGAATGTCTGCAACCGAGTGTCCTTTGATGTCGAGTGTGGCACCTGTGTGGCACAGAGAGTATCTAGTGGAGTGTTCACATATAGGAGTGTCTGCAACTGTAATAGATCTGACTTGCAAATATATGATAATAACAAATATACCAAAAAATAACATGATCAACCCAATAATATAACATGAAAATTCTTCTTTATTGATCAAACCCTTGAGGTAGGGCAACAACATACAATCACTCCTTAAGGAAGGAGAACACTCCACAAGCCATATGCTTGTCAATACAATAATCCTTGACATCTCTCAATGGAGAGTCTCTAGTCTCTATATATGATTCATACATATAATGCCATGGGTCATTAGCATAGTTCTCTCAATACCATATAACTAATACCACGGGCTTACCTTATAACTAAGGCCCATCCCATTATTACATTATTCCCTTGGGTACCTCCCTCTATACCCCATACTATCCCCCCTAGGTATATTACATTCCACCCCCCTTAAACGTGTTTCGTCTCTGAAACATAAGAAGAATGCAAATAATAAGATCTACTCAAAAGAGTAGTCCACTGGTACCATGCACGTGCATCTAGCCATCCAAGAGAAAGGTGAACACTCGATTTAGTTGGTGCCTTGCTCGCTTGAGATGGAAGTTGACCTTGGCGGCTCTTCGGTGTTGATGTGTTGTGGGTGGATCGTCTCTCCTCTCTATCTGTCATGTGGGGGTTGTTGTCCTTATGGTTAATTTGTTTCCATCGTGTTGGTTGTTTTCTTGTGGGGTGATGTGGGTGGTGATACGCTGAAGTTTTAACCAACAGTGTATGTTTCTTTAATTCCCCACCTAATGGAGCCTGATTGGTATCTGGTACATATTGTGGCACCTGTTGTTGTTGCTTATCTTCCAATATTACTTCAACCACAAATTCCTCATTTGATGTATCAGTACCTGTAACATTTTTTGCTTCAACCTCCTTGGACTCTACTTGTTTATTGATGGAAATATCCTGTAATGTAATTTTCTTCTTTTTATACCAAAGCTTCAGGAATTTCTTCTGCACATTAATATTGATAGTACCAACAGATTCCATCCAAGGGTATCCCAAAACAACATCCACATTAGCCATATCTGAAGCATAAAAATCAAAATGCAATACATATTTATCTATAGAAATCTTCAAATCTTTATAAACTTGAACATCCTTATTATCAACCTGGGTGTTTTCCATGTGTTTTGTTGGAACTTGCAATTTTTTTGTCAAATTAACATTTATAAGATTTTGCTTGCAACTAGGATTTATAGACACAATGATCTTCTCTTTCTGAATATATCCATGAACCTGTAATAAGGAGATACCAGTAGAAAATAACCCCATATGTTTCTCATTAACTTGTTTTCCAGCATGAGACCATTTGTCTAAAAGGAAATTTTCAAATTCTTCATCTAAAAGTTTGTACAACTTCTTGATATCAAGTGATCTCCACCATATGGTAGCCTCACCTTACAAACCAAACCATACAAAACCTTTCCAATATTTCCCATATATGGACTTTTCACAGCTTATGAATTCTTCAATAGTGGGGCCATCATCTTTTCCAGTAAAAATAACATCCTTTCTAGAAGCCATGAAGAGGGTTTTGAAAAAATCACTTACTTGGTGAAAATTTAAAAGGGCCACAGTTCGGTCAATATTGCTTAGAATCCTTATTATGCCCTGTTTTCGAAAATGGAATGACCATTCTGCATCTTCCCATGTGATAGAAATCCCAATCTAGGCACTGGAATTTAATATTTGCACTGCAACAGTCCCGCCATCACAAAAGTTTCTGAAAAAAGAGCTGATTTTAAATCAGCGATATCTCCCTCAACCAGACTTCGATTCGACCAATTTGTTTTTTTGAAATTGGGTAATTTTTCAAGAGGATCTCATATCTGCAATTAGTTTCTGAAATTTCACCACAAAAATAACAAAAATTAATTGGAGTTCTACCGTCCACAAATTTTCGTCAAAAATTTTCTACAACACAACTGATTTGTAAATCAATGATATTTTCCTCATCCGGACTCTGATTCGGCCGATTGTTTTTTTGAAATTGGGTATTGTTTCGCAAAGAATCCATATCTGTAAAAATTTTTTTCAAATTTTACACTAGAAGTTTCAGATCTGATTTGCAAACTCGCTGCCCCAAAAAATTCCTGAAAAAATAAAAATAAAAATAAAAAATATCTCTCTGCTTGCCCAAGAAAGTGCTCTAATACACCTTGTAATAGATCTAACATGCAAATATATGAGAATAACAAATATACCCAGAAATAACAAGATCAACCCAATAATATAGCATGAAAATGCTTCTTTATTGATCAAACCCTTGAGGTAGGGCAACACCATACAATCACTCCTTAAGGAAGGAGAACACTCCACAAGCCATATGCTTGTCAATACAATAATCCTTGACATTTCTCAATGGGGAGTCTCCAGCCTCTATATATGATTCATACATACAATACCATGGGTCATTACCATGGTTCTCTCAATACCATATATCTAATACCATGGGCTTACTTTATAACAATGACCCATCCCATTATTACATTATTCCCTTGGGTACCTCCCTTTGTACCCCATACTATCCCCCCTAGGTATACTATAGCAATTGAGTGTCACTGATTAAGACCGTGATGCCAGTGTGGCATAGATTGCAGAGAATATCTAGTGGAGTGTCAACAAATTGGAATGTATGCAACACTGTGTCCACTGAAAATTGTTGTGTTGTGTGAAATAAATAGCAAAATATGAAATCCCCCTTATCAATTTTTTTATTATGTATTATTGTAAGCCTTAACTAAGACTGAGACCAACATGCACATTAAAATTTAGGTCATCATGATTAAACGGAGGTTTGTTAGAATATTAATCAAGACACTGGAAAACCCTGTTGTTATAACGGCGGTAGATGGAAGTTGGTGGCAAGCGGAAAAGTTAGCAGGAGCAGTTGAAGAAATAATGACAGATTACTGTAGAATCTATAGTTGTCTGGTGTATAAATTGTCATGTGTTGAATGAAATGTTCAAGCTCACTTTGGTGAGTCTTCCCACTTCCATCAACTGGTATCAGAGCTGAGATTGTGTGGTGTGAGCATTGTCTAAAGGCGTTTTTGAACCTACTGTATGTAGAGGAGAAGGGAAGCTTGCAGAGCTTGAAGTGTTTTGTGTTATGTCACTCTTTAAAACGAAGGTCTCATTGGATTGACGATGGCTGAAGAGTCGACTTGAGAGATGACATGGCTCTCTCTGTAATGGTGTACGTGTAATGGTGTCACACCAGTTATAGCTTGGAAAGAAAGCCGAATTCTTTAAGATTTGTGTGGAGAAGGTTGTGTCAGTCGCACGAGCCCACAACGAGAAGTAGAGCCTACTGCACTATTCAGAGGAGTCTGAATAGTTGTATGGAGAAGTGCATGTGTTTTAGCCCTATCCAAGAGGATTATTTTTTGCTATAATTTGATTATGGAGAAATTCTATTTTGTAGGATCTTATTTTTGGCTCTAATTTGATTATGATTTTCATTATAATAGATTATGCATTCACCATTTTTTAAAACAAAAGAATATCCCTTTTCAATAACTTGCCCCACACTCAAAAAATTATGTGTTAAACCAAGAACACATAAAACACCATTAATATGTTTTATTTTTCCTTGTTGTCTTTCTGCAATTACTTCTTTACCTTTAACTTACACTAGCTCATGATCTCCTAGAAAAAATTCAAATTTAGTAGATTCATCTATTTTTACAAAGTTATCTTTGTTTCCTGTCATGTGATTTCTACAACCACTATCCAAAAGCCATACCTTCTTGGAAACCTTATTTGCTGAATCATAAGCTAAAAATAAAGTTCCCACATCTTCTTTTACTTTAGAAAAGTTGGCTTGTTGTTTTTTCGAGCAATTACTTTCATAATGGCCAAATATTTTACGATAAAAACATTGAAGTTAGAATTTTCCAGATATTTTAACTCAATCATTACTTTTGTTACCTATTACTTTGTTGTTTGTAGGAAAACTTATTCTTAAATCTCTACCTCCTCCATACACTTGTCCTTTTCCTCATCCATGAGTGGTCAGAATTTTCTCATGGGAAATTTCTCAAATTCATGATGTTTATCTCCAAAAATTGCCTTTTGCTTGAAAATCCTACTCAAAATATTTTTCAAGGTATCTACTCATCATTTTTTCATGATATAGAAGAGATCCCATAAGCTCATTCATAGGAAATTGAGTTAAATATCTAGACTCTTCAATAATAAAAACAATGGGATCAAATTTTGTAGGAAGACTTCTTAGAAAAACTTCAAAATTATTTTGATCTCTTAATTCTTCTCCATATGATCTAATTTGATTCGCTATTCCCATAACTTAAGTGAAAAAATATTGCATAGACTCATAATTTTTCATGTAAAGAATTTCAAATTCTCTTATGAGAGATTGCAATTTTACAACTTTGAGGTTATTTCTTTCTTGATATGCTTGTTGTAGCACATCCCATGCCTCCTTTGATTTGTTGTTGCAAAAATTCTTGGAAAATTAAAATCATGCAATGTCTTCTGAGTCCTTTTTTCAATTTTCCCTCAAAATTTCAGTCCCATAAGATTTTCCCAAAAAATTTCCGAATGCCTAGATGCCAATTTTCCCAAAACTTTTGCAATGCCTTTTGAGTCTCATAAGATTTAAATTTCGATTGGATAACAATTTATAAATTTACAATATTTAGTTAAAGGTTTCTTATTTCAACTTTAGGTGGAGGTAAGGGGGTTGACTCTTTCTTTTTAAATATTATTTGAGGGTTGAGATTATCTCTGGGGTGAATATGCCAAGAATATCTTTCATCTTAGTTCTTAATCTACAGCTCTGTCATGAGGGAACCTGGAGTGACGGGTCCTTAATGTGATTTCACTTGCCAGATTGTGCGTTACAAAAGGACGGTCTCCATGTTTCATTATCCACCACCTTTGTTTGGGAGTCCTCGGGCAATGAAAGGACCACACCAACATCACAATATCCAGGCCCCTCCTTGATTGCCCTCATCTCTTTCCATGTCTGTGAGGAGTTTTCACTGGCCAAGGTGAGAAGCTATAGAAAATGGAAAATTGTTAGAATAATAATCACACCTGATCGTATGATGGCGATAGTTGGCGGGGAGGCGATGGAGAGTAAACAGATTTAAATATGAAGTAAATGGTAGTCTGTGGAATCCTTGTAGATTCTCCGGCTGGTTTTTGTATAATTTATGTGTTTGGTAATTCAATAGACAAGCTCATGTAGTCAGTTTCAAGTTTCTGGCTGGTATGAGAGCCGACGGTTTCGGCTATGGCTGCCATTTGACAAAGAGCGAGAATTGTGGGTAGGTGTGCTGCAAAGATACAGTGGAAGAAGCATTGAGGAGTCATGAGGTTTGTGTGCTTATTATGCAATATTAGAGACTCTGCCCATGTTTCTCTATAAATCTCAAAATTTCGCAAATGATTTGGACTGTGTAGTTTGTCTGTGTGAATTCGAGGAGTAGATAGCTCGTCGCTTTGTAGTGGTGTTGTTGAGCACCGTATGTGGAGCTAAGAGACGTGAAGGTCACCAATCAGTTAAATGGGAATGAAGAGGGCTTGGCATTTGTAAAGAAGCCAAGGCAGCCCTAAGCATGGAGATATGTGGTAAAGCCTCGGTGATGAATGAAGAGACAACAACTGTTGTGTATTAGTCGAGCCTCCTAAACAAGCAAGAAGGTGTCATCGCTCATAAATGTGATATTAAACATTTACCAGTGCAAATTAATTAGAAGCACTCATATTTGTGACAAAAATTGCAACTAGAAAATTGTGTATGATAACTACAATTGTATTTGTAGTTTGCCCCCTATCAGCAGAAGAGCAACAAACAGTGAGAGGAGTGGTCCACAGGAGGGCCGAGTTAGACTTTACCGAAGGTGGCTGCGTATCTAAGTGCAGGCGGGATGCTTTCACACATCATGATCAATCGCCTTTTGAGCGTTCATTTTTTGTCGTGGCTAGGATTTGCAGCCAACCCAGTGAGAAAGCCAGATTTTTTGGTGTAACATCTAGTGAAGAAAAGTCGTAAGGTCATGGAGTAGCATGAAGAGAGGAGACAATCGTGGCTTTAGAAGTTCTTGCGAGGCACACACATTGGTGAAGGGTTGTATTGTTATCACTATTGGTTGTTGTGATGAGCATGTTATTGTGGCTGTGGAGACCTGGGCTAGTGAATCTATGTGCCAGTAAGCAAGCCAAGGATGTGTGAAGCATAGAGAGAATGGATTTTGATCATTGATTTCTCAGGCCATGTGAGTTGCTGCAAAATTGTGTAAAGCCCAAGTTGCTTGGAATCGTGGAGCTTAGAAGATGGAGCTAAAGTTTAGATTTAGAGTGTTGGACCGTTGCAAAAGAAGGAGATGCACAGACCATGAGGATCTGGAATATGAGATGAAATTGACCCAGGGAGACCGAGGGGAAGACCTATTGGTTCTAGAAACAAGACAAAGCCCCCCCATTATTATAAGATGAGAGAGCCCCGTGCTCTCCGCGCCAATGTGATCTAGATCTCGAATGGCTACGATTTGGGAGAAAACATGGCTACCTTTGCCCGAAGAAGACAGCGGGGAATCTGTGTGCGGCCATTGTGTATGGCTAGTGAATCTCTATGCGAGTGTGGAGCTGGAGCCACTTACTGAGCCTAGGAATGTGTGAGCTTAAAGCCAGATCTGTAAGCTCGATGGTGTGCATAGTGGTGAGCTCTGTGGTGTGAAGAGCTAGAGGAGGGCTCGGTGGTTATGAAGGGCAAGTGGAGTATGCCCTATCATTGACACTATTGGAGAGCGTTGTTTCCAGTGGAGTGTCCACTGAAGAGGGTTTTGCTACCCGTGATGCCTATGTGGCGCAGAGAGTGACCCAGTGGATTGTTGGCATATGAGAGTGTCTCCAACCGAGTGTCCATTGATGAATATTATGTCGACCATGACACATGTGTGGCATAGATCCAGTGGAGTGTTGGCAGATAGGAGTGTCAGTAACCAAGTGTTTGTTGAATAAGTTTGTGTCGATTGTGACACCTCTGTGGCATAGAGAGTATCCAATGGAGTGTTTGCAGATAGGAGTGTCTGCAGTTGGGTGTCCGTTGATGTTGAGCGTGACCCCTGTGTGGCACAGAGAGTATCCAGTGGAGTGTTCACATATAGGAGTGTCTGCAAATGTAATGGACCTGACTTGCAAATATATGATAATAAAAAATATACCTAGAAATAACAAGATCAACCCAATAATATAACATGAATATTCTTCTTTATTGATCAAACCCTTAAGGTAGGACAACGCCATACAATCAATCCTTAAGGAAGAAGAACACTCAACAAGCCATATGCTTGTCAATACAATAATCCTTGATATCTCTCAATGGGGAGTCTCTAGTCTCTATATATGATTCATACATACAATACCATGGGTCATTAGCATGGTTCTCTCAATACCATATATCTAATACCATGGGTTTACCTTATAACTATGGTCTATCCCATGATTACATGATTCCCTTGGGTACCTCCCTTTGTACCCCATACTATCCCCCTAGGTATATTACATTCCACCCCCCTTAAACATGTTCTGTCTTCGAAACATAAGAAGAACACAAATAATAAGATGTACTCAAAAGAGTAGTCCATTGGTACTGTTAGCCTTGTTGGAAAATGGCCCAAAAAATGGATCCAAATATGCCCCAAAGTCTCCAAATTTGCTTAAAAGCATGCCAATGGACCCATTTATGCTCTTGAAGTCTTCAAAAGCCTCTTAAGGACCATTCAAAGTCAAAACCATCGCATGCCAAGAGCCCTTGGAAGAGTGGAAATACACTATCAGGAGGCGAAAACACTCCAAAACCATGAAAAACCATGAAAAATAGTCCAAATCACAGCAGCCGTTAAATCTGGCCGATCAACGGCCCAGATCTAAGCAGCAAATTGGAATCAGCACACGCAGGTAGCGGCAATAAGTGCAAGACATCGCCAATCAGCGATCGCCGATGATCGGGTTGGCACATCGCATCGGCGGATCACAATCGGCAGAAACCAAGGGGCAAGGGCAACGGTGATCGGCGATTAAACGAGGACCGTCGATCGCGCGATCAGATCGACGGCCCACATTGCATTGGTGGATCGCAGTCGGGGAGGCAAGTCAGAGGTTATCGGCACAGACAGTATGCAATTAGCGATTCAACGTGGACCGTCGATTGCGCGTGCAGATTGACGGCCCACATCGCATCGGCAGATCGCAATCGGGAAAACCAAGGGGAACAACCTTTACATGTATATGTGCGCGATGCGATAAGACCCGGACCCGATGGGTTTCAGAAGAAAAATGTATAATCTTTCATGTCTGCCAAAGCCCATTTTCAATGTATTTCCTTATATAATGTAATACAAAGTGGAACTCGGTAGCGCCAATAGCGATAAAGCCCGGACCCAAAAGGGTTTGAGAATGAAATCTATAATATTTGAAGTCCATAGGGAGGCCTTTTTCATGTATTTCCCGTGTTTTTTCAAGTATTTCAAGGAACAAAGGGAACAAAGGGACCATGCCATCTGCGATAGGCGACAGCGACCCAAAGGGCAGACCCGATAGATATATATGCCATGTTTAAGGACTTTTGAAGTTTGAAATGTTGAAGGTTTGGCAGGATTTCTCACAGTTGCATCATTTCTCCATTATAACAGAAAGCAGTCCCCGTTTGCACTTAGAAGATAACAATGGCCCAAAGAGCCATTCTATCACATAAACAAAGGCTGGGAAATAAATTTCGGGAGACAGAGGCCGAGAAGCAATCATGGGCATCGACAACACAACTCAGCAAACAAACAGAATGATTGTGGGGCATCTCTGGCACGGTAGAGCTCCCAGACAGCGCAGCAACTACCCAAAATATCTAAATGTGGTTATTCATTTGTCAGAAGAGGAAAACCGCCAGGCCATGCCTGCCTATTGAGGGAATCAATTAGTTAAACAAGACAGAGGGATAGATTAAGACACCTGAAGCCTCAAAAGGCTTAGGCCCATTGTAAACAAGCTATAAATAGTTGAAAACAAGATGTAATAGGGGTTCAACTTTTGGAGACTATTGAGACTTTTCTACTCAAGCTTCTCATCTTCATTCTAGCAATATAAGCTTCTTTTACTGTTATATGTTCAATTTCCATTTTCTCTTCTGTTCCAAGCTTGCACTTGAACAGGTTGTTCATGCTTCTTCTGTGTCTAATGCCAGACAACTGTCATCTTATCTCTGCATTGATAAATTAGATTTGCAAGCTTCTTTACTTCCTGTAGTTGGCCATTCATATGTGTTTATATATGCGTCTACTAGTATAGTAGGTATTCTCCATCCATTCATTAAATCTACAAACTATTGAGCATTAGTGGTCTAAAGCCTTGTAAAGTTGAGGGTGTTCATGCATGTCTTGAGTAAAAACAGAGTTGAAATGGTTAATCTGGCTTGATCCAAACCATCTTTCATTCCAATAGTTCAGAGAACAATATTGAAGATTATATGTTACCAGGCATCTCCGAGCTGCAACCATAGGAGAGCTTCCTTAAGTGATAACATTAATTGGCGCCGTTGCTGGGGAGAGGAAACTGAAGCTCAGCTTCCCTGGGAAATGACACAAAGCCAACTTTGATGATAGACAAATTCTGGGCACATTTTTGGTTGTAATCATCTATCTGGTGACTCTACCAGAGGCCGAACCTCTTGGCAACTCCACTTCATAATTCTAGCTCAGTTTGTGAGGCATACTCAGAGAAATCCTCAGAAATTGCAAGCTGACCCAGTACCTGACCAGGAAAAGACCATCAAGGAGAAGAAAGTATTGTAGAAAGGAGCATCGGGTTCAGGTAAACCTAAACAATATTCTATATCTCTTCAATAAGATCTTGCAATAGAACAAATACATGTTGAGAGTATAGATTCTAATACTAGCAGTGAAGAAAAGCTCTCAGAAATTCATAAAGCTCCTTATTCTTTAGTTTCTCCTTTTGTTGTTAGCCCAAAGGGAACCTCACCTCCTATTCACCATACTCCTTTGGTCTCATCAATCACTCCTCCGCCTTCTGTCATTCAGACTTCTAGTACTCTTTTAGTCACCACAGTTATGGCAGGTCCGCAAGCACCCACCAAAATGGAAAGAATCATAGCCGCTAGGTATGGACCTCTAATACTGCCCACTCCTTTGAATGCTATGCCCACTGGAGAGTATCAGAAGTATATGCCTAAGTTCACTGGGACTGAAGGTGTCACTGCTGAAGAACACCTTGAGTCATTTTATAGCTATGCTGATAATCTAGATATTGGTGAAGGTGATGTGTGGATGAGAGTCTTTGTCCAAAGCCTGGATGGGGAGGCTAGAAAATGGTTCAGAGAACAAGCCCCAAGATCTATAGCGGATATCGAAGCTTTAGATGATACATTCCTAAAACATTGGGGGGATAAGAAGGATCTCCTCTATTACCACACTAAGTTTGGGAACTTAAAGAGAGAAAATGGTGAACTGCTGTCTGATTTTAATAAGAGATTTAACCGCATGTACAGAAAGATACCAGCTAAAGTGAAGCCCACTACTACCTCTGCTAAACTCACCTATGCTAATGCTTTTGATTCTGACTTCTGCCTACTATTGAGAGAGAGGCGGTGTGCTACTTTGGCTGACATGCAGGATGCAGCCTTGGAAGTAGAATCAAACATCATAGCTGCAGAAAAACTCAAGGGAAATGCTGATAGAAGAAGAAAAAGGGGCAAGTCTTCATCCTCCTCTGATCCTAAGATAGATAAAATGACCAAAATGATCGAGTCATTAGCCTCCGAAATTTCTAAATTAAAGGTTGATCAGCGCCCTGGGAAAGGGAGAGTTCCCAATACCTTTGCTCCTAGAAATCCAAATCCATATAGAAGAGCTAATGAATAGTTGCAGATATTGCAAAGAAGCAAAGATGCCAATGAAGACCAAAGGGTCAAGACCCCTTTCCAGAATGTAGTCATGGAGGAAGAGCAATTTGAAGAAGATGATGAGATCCATTACCTTGAATACAAAGGCAATGCTTCCTTTTTGACGCAGCTGCCTATGAAAAGTCATTATGTAATGACCAGACTAACCAAGAATGGGGTGGGGAAGCTATTCTACAAGCTGAAGATCAGCGCATATATAATCTGCGGTTGAAGATAAATAATGCTAAGGAAGCTCCAGTTCAAAGAGCTGCTGACCCTGTAGTACAACAAGCTAATAAGCAAAAACAACCGGCAGTTGACCCTATCATCCTCAAAGCTCCAGCTCATGAGGTAAGAGGCCTTGAAAAGTCCCCTTCTCCTTTCAGTTTTCAATCAGAAATTCAAAAGCTAAGAATACCTATGCCTCTGATTGAACTAGTGAAAAGTGAGTCCTTCAAAAGATCCATCCTCGAAGCCCTTGAGCCTAAAGCCATCCAAGCCTCCACCGACTGTGTAAATCTACAAGATGACAAGCCAGTTATCATCCTCAGCCCAATGATTGAAAATGGTGAGGACAACTCCCCATCATTCTATGTCTCTCTGAACATTCATGATAAAATCCTCCACAACTGCCTTTTGGACACCGGAGCTAGCCATAACTTAATGCCAAAAGTTGTCATGGAAGAGTTGGGTCTCGACATCACTAAGCCTTATCATGATTTGTTTTCTTTCGACTCTAGAAAAATGAAATGTATAGGATTAATCGAGGACCTAACCATCACTTTATCTCAGCTGCCTATGAAAATCATGATGATGGATATTGTGGTAGCAGATGTACCTCTCAAATTTGGCATGTTACTTTCCAGAGGTTGGATCAAGAGACTATGTGGATCATTACAAAATGATCTGACCTATGCTACTGTCCCAGTTTTCAGAGGTGAGAGAAAGAGATATACAAAGAGGCACAGTTGGCTTACATCATCAGCAATGAGAAGAATCCCACTAATCATCCCATCTACGCTGTTGATACTGATTTTGGAGCATGTATTCTTCATATTGAAGAGTCTCAGTTGGCCTCCACGCAACTTAAAAAGCCAATTTGCCAGATCACGCAGGATGGAAACCCGTAGATTTGGGGTATGTTCTTTGATGGGGCTTGCTCCAAAGAAGCTGCAGGGGCAGGTGTAGTCCTCATGTCCCCAACACAGGAATACATTCATTTGTCATTCAAATTAGCCTTTTAGGTCACAAACAACATAGCAAAGTATGAAGCTTTGATTTTGGGCTTAAGCGCTGCTAAGGAAATGGGTATCAAAGGCCTGCAAGTGTTTGGGGATGCAGACCTCATCATTCAGCAGGTAAATAAAACATTCCAAGCAAAGCATCCAAGGCTGAAAGAATACAGGGATGAGGTATGGAGGCTTAAAGATTCTTTCAAATTTTTCAACATTTCTTATATTCTAAGAATGAAGAACCAGCTTGCTGACTCCCTTGATGTCTTTGCTAGCACGTTTGTTCCCCCTTTGCCTTCTAAATTGACATATGAAGTTCAGGTAAAATACAGACCGTCCCTGCTAGACAATGTCAAGTATTGGAGAGTTTTTGAAGATGATGAGGAAATTAACAAGTTTTTACAAGTCGTTGAGGAATTTGCTGAAATGCACATCGACCAAGAAAATCAAAACGTGGAAGAAGTCGGCCAGTCCAAGCTAAAAAGTGAAATTGGCCAAGAAAGCATCGTCCAGTTGCCCAGTAATCACATACCAAAGGGATTGGTGCCTCTAGAGAATCTTTTCGATCATAATGACGTGCCCTACAAGCCGGCCAAAATAGAGAATGAGTCCACCGTTTGTAAACATAATATAGGGAGCCCAGCCCATCCGAAATTCATCAATCTATCAATTCATTTGTCTCCTGCCCAGAATTCCGAGTATTGCTCTCTCATGAAGCAATTCAATGATATTTTTGCCTGGAAATATAGCGATCTTAAAACCTATGACCCAGACATTATTCAGCATAGGATCCCACTGGAAAAGAACACCACCCCTTTTAAGTAGAAATTAAGACCTATCAGCCCTCTCTTACTGCCTTTGATTGAGAAAGAAATCAAGAAGCTGTTGGATGCCAAAATCATAATTCCCCTAAGATATTCAAAGTGGATAGCCAACCTGGTGGTGGTAAGGAAGAAAAATGGAGAAATCAGGCTTTGCGTCGACTTCAGAAATCTGAACAAGTGCTCTAAAAAAGATAATTATCCCCTGCCCAAGATGGAACACTTGCTACAAAGAGTTTCAGGGGCTAGAGTCATGTCTTTCCTAGATGGATTTTCAGGCTACAATCAGATTGCTATACATCCTGAAGATCAGGAAAAGACCGCCTTCACTACTCCTTGGGGCACTTTCATGTACTCCAAGATGCCTTTCAGACTAATGAATGTTGGGGCTACCTTTCAAAGGGCCATGGACATAGCCTTCGTGGGAGAGAAGGACAAGTTTGTCCTTATTTATCTTGATGACATAATAGTCTTCTCCAGCAGCCACAAAGATCATTTACAACATTTGAAGAAAGTCTTTCTAAAGTGCAGACGGTTTGGAATTTCAGTCAACCCAAAGAAGTCACATTTTTCTCTAGAAGAAGGCAAACTTCTGGGACATATTGTTTCTCCTGAAGGTGTGAAGATTGATCTAGCCAGGGTTCAAGCCATTCAGACATTGTCCATCCCAAGGTCAAAAAGGGACATCTAATCCTTCCTAGGTAAGATCAACTTTGTAAGGAGGTTCATTCCAAACTTTGCAGAGTTAGTAAAGCACATCAATTCCATGCTAAAGAAAGGATCGGAGATAAAATGGACAACCGCTTCAAGAAGCTCTTTTGAAGCCATCAAGCAAGCTATCATGGAGGCTCCCACTCTAATCAGCCCAGATTACACTAAGGGGTTTTGTATCTTCTCTTTTGCCTCTTATGATACACTAGTAGCAGTCTTGTTGCAGAAAAATGATGAAGGCATAGAGCACCCCGTGGCCTTTTTCAGCAAAACTCTAAGGGATGATGAACTAAGGTATGACCTTATTGAGAAGCAAGCTTATGCTCTCATAAAATCCTTGAAAGCATTCAGGATTTATGTTCTACATTCCAAAGTAATTTCATATGTGCCCTCAACCTCAGTGAGAGATGTCTTGACTTAGCCAGATATTGATGGAAAGAGGGAAAAATGGATTGCAAAATTCATAGAATTTGACATAGAGGTGAAGCCCACTAAGCTTGTCAAAGGCCAGGGCTTGGCTAAGCTCATGGCCAAAGAAAATTGTAGCTTGTTAGACATAAATTTCATGGGTTTAAATTCAGATGATGAGCAAACAAGGGGAGCATCAAAAGAGCAAAAGCAGAATCAGTCCGTGGCTGAAAATCTAGCCACATGCGAATGGTATGCCAGCATAGTTCATTTCTTGCAGAAGTTGGAAGTTCCTCCAAGGCTTAGTTCGAGTCAAGCTCGTACCACTAGACTCAGATCAACCAAATTCTACATTGACAAAAATCTGATTTACTGGAAAGACCCATCAGGAATCATCTTGAGGTGTCTAGATAAAGAACAATTTGTAGAGGTCATACACTAGTTTAATTTTAGCATCTGTGGTGGGCATCATTATTGGAAAACCACGACTCACAAGATCTTGAGGGCTGGGTATTATTGGCCTACACTGTTCTCTGATGTGTTTTCTTTTGTAAAAGCTTGTGACAAATGCCAGAGATTTGCAGGAAGACAACAGCTAAAATCTCTGCGTTTAAAGCCAATACATTTCAATGGTCCCTTCCGGCAGTGGGGCTTGGACTTTATAGGTGAGATTAACCTACATTCCAGTGGCCAACACAAACGGATCTTAGTAGCCACTGATTATTTCACCAAGTGGATTGAGGCTATACCCACTAAGAATTCCAATCATCAAGTTGTCATAAAGTTCTTGAATGAGAATTTTTTCACTAGATTTGGTTTCCCAACCAAACTAGTCACTGATAATGCAATAGCTTTTAAGGCAAAAGAATTGATGGACATGGCTGAATCCATGGGCATTAAAGTGGTGCATTCTACCTCATATTATCCTCAAGGCAATGGCCTGGCAGAATCATCTAACAAGAGTTTGGTAAGGATAATAAAAAAACTATTAGAAGACAACAAAAAGAGCTAGGATTCCAAGTTGAAGTTTGCACTATGGGCTGACAGAGTTTCCATAAAAAATTCCATAGTGAACTCTCCATTTAAACTGGTTTATGGCGCTGATGTTGTTTTCCCTATCAAGCTGATCCTCCCTATGGCTAATTTCTTGCAAGAAGAACAAGATGAAGAGAATGACTTAGTAAGAAGAATGAATAACCTAGTCGAATTACAGCAGATCAGAGAGCAGCTGGTTAAGAAGTCACATGTCCATCAGAAGAAAATCAAAGGAACCTTTGACAAGAAGGAAAAAGTGGACAATTTCCAAGTTGGTGATTGGGTGCTCAAATGGGATGCATTGAAGGAAAAGAGAGGTAATCATGGCAAGTTTGACTCCTTATGGACTGGTCCTTTTGTCATCATTCAAGTTCAGCACAACAATACATTCATCCTGCACAATCTGGAAGGAGAAGACCCTTTTGGTAGCCCAGTAAACGGGCGGTTCTTGAAACTCTATTTCATTTAAGGCTCGAAAACCTTATTATTGTACATATGTTTTTTTTTCTTTCAGTTTTTATGTTATGCTAAAAAGACTCCATGCCCAATGGAACACTAGGGGAAGAATTTAATTTTGTTTTACAGGAAAGGCATTGCTCTGCAGTTCTTGAAACCTCACAGGGAGGCTTTCATCCCCAGAAGGAGCCAGTGTTAGCCTTGTTGGCAAATGGCCCAAAAAATGGATCCAAATATGCCCCAAAGTCTCCAAATTTGCTTAAAAGCATGCCAATGGACCCATATATGCTCTTGAAGTCTTCAAAAGCCTCTTAAGGACCATTCAAAGTCAAAACCATCGCATGCCAAGAGCCCTTGGAAGGGCAGAAATACACTAGCGAGAGGCGAAAACACTCCAAAAGCATGAAAAACCATGAAAAATAGTCCAAATCACAGCAACCATTAGATCTAGCCGATCAACAGCCCAGATCTAAGCGGAAAATCGCAATCAGCACAGGCGGGTAGCGGCAATAAGTGCAAGACATCGCCGATCAGCGATCACGGATGATCAGGTCGGCACATCGCATTGGCGGAAACCAAGGGGCGAGGGAAACGGTGATCGGTGATTAAACAAGGACTGTCGATCGCGCGATCAGATCGACAGCCCACATTGCATCGGCGAATATCGCATCGGTAGATCGCAGTTAAGGAGGTGAGTCAGAGGTTATCGATGCAGACAATATGCAATGAGCGATCGCGATCGGCGATTCAACGTGGACCGTCGATTGCACGCGCAGATCGACGGCCCACATCGCATCGACGGATCGCAATCGAGAAAACCAAGGGGCACAGCCTTTACATGTATATGTGCGCGATGCGATAAGACCCGAACCCGATGGGTTTCAGAAGAAAAATGTATAATCTTTCACGTTCGCCAAAGCCCATTTTCAATGCATTTTCAATGTATTTCGTTATATAATGAAATACAAAGGGGAACTCAGCAGCGTCGATAGCGATGAAGGCCCGGACCCAAAAGGGTTTGGGAATGATACCTATAATATTTGAAGTCCAGAGGGAGGCCTTTTTCATGTATTTCTCGTGTTTTTTCAAGTATTTCAAGGAACAAAGGGAACAAAGGGACCATGCCATCTGCGATAGGCGACAGCAACCCAAAGGGCAGACCTGATAGATATATATGCCATGTTTAAGGACTTTTGAAGTTTGAAACGTTGAAGGTTTGGTAGAATTTCTCACAGTTGCATCATTTCTCCGTTATAACAGAAAGCAATCCATGTTTGCATTTAGAAGATAACAGAGGCCCGAAGACCAATTCTATCACATAAACAAAGGCCGGGAAATAAATTCCGGGAGACAGAGGCCGAGAAGCAATCATGGGCATCGACAGCACAGCTCAGGAAACAAACAGAATGATTGTGGGGCATCTCTAGCACGGTAGAGCTCCCAGATAGCGCAGCAACTACCCAAAATATCTAAATGCAGTTATTCCTTTGTCAGAAGAGGAAAACCATTGAGCCATGCCTGCCTATTGAGGGAATCAATCAGTTAAACAAGACAGAGGGATAGATTAAGACACCTGAAGCCTCAAAAGGCTCAAGACCATTGTAAACAAGCTATAAATAGTTGAAAACAAGATGTAATAGGGGTTCAACTTCTGGAGACTATTGAGACTTTGCTACTCAAGCTTCTCATCTTCATTCTAGCAATATAAGCTTCTTTTACTGTTATATATTCAATTTCCATTTTCTCTTCTATTCCAAGCTTGCACTTGAACAGGTTGTTCATGTTTCTTCTGTGTCTAATGTCAGACAATTGTCATCTTATCTCTGCGTTGATAAATTAGATTTGCAAGCCTCTTTTACTTCCTGTAGTTGGCCATTCATATGTGTTTATATATGCATCTGCTGGTATAGTAGGTATTCTCCATCCATTCATTAAATCTACAAACTATTGAGCATTAGTGGTCTAAAGCCTTGTAAAGTTGAGGGTGTTCATGCATGTCTTGAGTAAAAACAGAGTTGAAATGGTTAATCTGGCTTGATCCAAACCATCTTTCATTCCAATAGTTCAGAGAACAATATTGAAGATTATATGTTGCTAGGCATCTCTGAGCTGCAACCATAGGAGAGTTTCCTGGAGTGCTAACAGGTACCATGCAAGTGCATCTAGCCATCCAAGAGAAAGGTGAACACTCGATCTAGCTGGTGCCTCGCTCACTTGAGATGGAAGTTGATCCTGGCGGCTCTTCGGTATTGATGTGTTGTGGGTATATCATCGGTTCTCTCTATCTGTCATGCGGGGGTTGTTGTCCTTATGGATAATTTGTTGCCATCGTGTTGGTTATTTTCTTGCGGGGTGATGTGGGTGGTGATATGCTAAAGTTTTAACCAACAGTGTATCTTTCTTTAATTCCCCACCTAATGGAGCCTGATTGGTATTTGGTACATATTGTGGTGCCTGCTGTTGTTATTTATCTTCCAATATTACTTCAACCACGAATTCCTCATCTGATGTATCAGTACCTGTAACATTTTCTGCTTCAGCCTCCTTGGAATCTACTTGTTTATTGATGGAAATATCCTGTAAAGTAATTTTCTTCTTTTTATACCAAAGCTTCAGGAATTTCTTCTGCACATTAATATTGATAGTACCAACAAATTTTATCCAAGGGTATCCCAAAACAACATCCACATTAGCCATATCTGAAGCATAAAAGTCAAAATGCAATACATACTTATCCATAGAAATCTTCAAATCTTTATAAACTTGAACATCCTCATTATCAACCTAGGTGTTTTCCATGTGTTTTGCTGGAACTGGCATTTTTTTTGCCAAATTAACATTTATAAGATTTTGCTTGCAACTAGGATTTATAGACACAATGATCTTCTCCTTCTGAATATTTTCATGAACCTGTAATAAGGAGATACCAATAGAAAATAACCCCATATGTTTCTCATTATCTTGTTTTCCAGCATGAGACCATTTGTCTAAAAGGAATTTTTCAAATTCTTCATCTGAAAGTTTGTACAACTTCTTGCTGTCAAGTGATCTCCACCATATGGCAGCCTCACCTTGTAAACCAAACCATACGAAACCTTTCCAATATTTCCCATATATGGACTTTTCACGGCTTATGAATTCTTCAATAGTGCGGCCATCATATTTTCCAGTAAAAATAAGATCCTTGCTAGAAGCCATGAAGAGGGTTTTGAAAAACTCACTTACTTGGCGAAAATTTAAAATGGCCACAGTGCTGTCAATATTGCCCAGAAACCTTATTATGACCTATTTTCGGAAATAGAACAACCATTCTGCATCTTCCCATGTGATAGAAATCCCGATATAGGCACTGTAATTTTATATTTGCGCTGCAACAATCTCGCTGTCACAAAAAATTCTGAAAAAAAAAAAAAAAAAAAAAAAAAAAAAAAAATTGATTTTAAATCAGCGATATCTCCCTCATCCGGACTCCGATTCGACCGATTGTTTTTTTGAAATTGGGTAATTTTTCAGAAGGATCTCATATCTGCAATTAATTTCTCAAAGTTCACCACAAAAATGACAAAAATTAACTGTATATCCGCTGTCCACGAATTTTCGTCAAAATAAATCTGCAACACAACTGATTTGTAAATCAACGATATCTTCCTCCTCCGGACTCCGATTCGACTGATTTTTTTTGAAATTGAGTATTTTTTCGCAAAGAATCCATATCTGCAATTGTTTTCTTTAAATTTTACACCAGAAGTTTCATATCTGATCTGCAAACTCGCTACCAAAAAAAGTCCTGCAAAAAAAAAATAATGAAAAAATATCTCTCTGCTTGCCCAAGAAAGTTCTTCGATACCACTTGTAATAGATTTGACTTGTAAATATATGAGAATAACAAATATACCCAAAAATAACAATATCAACTCAATAATATAACATGAAAATGCTTATTTATTGATCAAACCCTTGAGGTAGGGCAACACCATACAATAACTCCTTAAGGAAGATGAACACTCCACAAGTCATATGCTTGTTAATACAATAATCCTTCACATTTCTCAATGGGGAGTCTCTAGCCTCTATATATGATTCATACATACAATACCATGGGTCATTACCATGGTTCTCTCAATACCATATATCTAATACCACATGCTTACCTTATAACTATGACTCATCTCATTATTACATTATTCCCTTGGGTACTTCCCTCTGTACCCTATACTATCCCCTCTAAGTATATTATAGCAATCTGGTGTCCGCTGATGAACACCGTGATGCCAGTGTGGCATAGATAGCAGAGAATATCTAGTGGAGTGTTGTAAAATAGGAATGTATGCAACACCATGTCCACTAAAGAGAGTTATGTTGTGTGAAATCAACAGCAAAATATGAAAGCCCCCTTATCAAATTTTTTTTTTATGTACTATTGTGAGTGTTAGCTGAGACTGAGACTAGTAGGCACTTTAAAATTTAGGTCATCATCATTAAAGGGAGGTTTGTTAGAATATTAATCAAGACGCCGACAAGCCCTGTTCTTATAACGATGGTAGATGGCAGTTGGTGGCAAGCAGCGGAGTCGACAGGAGTAGTTGAAGAAATAATGGCAGATTACTATAGAATCTACGGTTGTCTAGTGTATAAATTGTCATGTGTTGAATGAAATGTTCAAGCTCACTTCAGTGAGTCTTCCCATTTCCATCAACTGGTATCAGCGCTGAGATTGTGTGGTGTGAGCGTTGTCTAGAGGCATTGTTGAACCTACTATACGTAGAGGAGAAGGGAGGGTTGTAGAGCTTGAAGTGTTTTGTGTTGTGTCACCCTTTAAAATGGAGGTCTCATGGGATTGATGATGGCTGAAGAGTCGACTTGAGAGACGACCTGCCTCTGCCTATGATGTTGTCACACCAGTTGTGGCTTGGAAAGAAAGCCAAATTCTTTAGGATCTGTGTGGAGAAGGTTGTATCAGCCATTGAGGGGCACGAGCCCACAATGAGAAGCAGAGCCTACTGCACTATTCAGAGGAGTCTGAATAGTTGTGTGGATAAGTACATGTGTTTTAGCCCTATCCAAGAGGAGGCGATGCAATCTGACCAGTGTGTTTAATCGGTGATTGGAAGAGGAGCTCTAATCTATTTAATAGTGGACCATGTGGAGGAGAGGGTCACCATTTCTCATGAGGAAATTGGTTGATATTGTGAGGTGCATGTGTCAAGTAGACAAGAAACAATGACGACAACGCATCAGTGTAAGGTAATTTATTTGAGGTGAGATTTGCATGGGAAAATTATAATTTAAATCTATGATTCATAGTTGACCAATGAGGAGAAGCCAATTTTTCAAACACCAATCCATCTAAAGTGCAGAGGTGAGATTTTATTGAAAACTTGCAATCTGAGATTGAAGGTGTGCTTGTAGTTGAATCAAGCAATCTGATCTGGTTCAGTGGGGATGGTCGTGGCATCTACTAATCCGGCCTTCAAAGGTTGTCAGTGATTGACCAGAGGAGCTGTTTTTTGTGAACGTCCAATGGTGGACGAGGTTTCTTGAAGGTGAGCGTCAAGTGTGAAACAATAGCGTGTGTAGCTCGATTCTATGCAAGTGGAGTTATTTGCGTGTGGAAAGGAGCGAACCGCTGGTCAAGAAGACTAACATTTGTGGCATTGAAGCTTGTGCAAAACGATTAGGCACTAATTGGGACAAGTTTTTATTCTCTTGCCACGTGCTTGTATAAAACTCTATGGAGGAGTCACTGAGAGGGCAAGGTGTTGTGCATTAGAGCAAGTGCAAGGAAGTGAGATTTTCTGAAACATGCATGAATCCAGCCAAGTTGACAGTCGACTATGGAGATCTCGCTGACTGTGGGAACTGATAGGTTAAGCGTGGAGTTACAACTTGTGACTGGTACATGGGTAGCAGAGTGTCAATCTTTTGAAATGTGTCTTTGTTTTGGGTTTGAGTAGTTTGTTCATGTGAAGCGAAGTCTGTGAGAGATGTTGTCGATCTGTATGTGAAGAACCTAGTTTGTGTATTGGTTGAAGAAGATTGCAACCCATGAACGTGTATTAGGAAGCTGAGAAGTGAGTGAATAATGTTTGATAGTGATCTTTTTTATAATACTTTTTTAGATAGTCCATTTGGAAGTATTTTTGGGTCAGGTAATATTTTTTATTCCGGTAGTATTTTTGAGTCACAAGAATTATTTGATAAACAAAATGATTTTATTGATGATCATGAATATCAAGAGCTCGAGTCTATTCCACATGTTCCTGCTATTACTCAGAGTAAAACTTGCTTCTCCCAGAACCCAGTTGTTAGAAATTTGATTGGATCTACTTCTAAGATCACTACGATAGTGGAGGATACGACCATGGATGTTGTTATGAGGCCGCTCATGTTCGAAGATGACTACGTTTTGGTGGCTCCTCATGGAAATTGGGGAGAGCATGGATTGGATTATCTTGTTTTCACTGTTCAGGATATGCTTTGCATCCCAATCCGGAAAAGGTTGCTGATGTTAAGTACATAAGCAAAGCGCAGTTGAAGGAGTTCATAAGGAAAGCAATAAAGCTGAAGATGAAACGACATTAACAAATGAACAAGCATGGGCCCTTTAACAAGAAGGCAAAAATGAAATGTTTTGTTGTAAGACTAGCTAAGACTTAGACCAGCAGGCAAGTTAAAGTATAGGTCATGATTAAGGGGAAATGTTAGAATAATAATCACGCCTGATCGTATGATGAAAATAGTCGGCGGAGAGTCGGCGATAGTCGATAGAGAGTCGGCAATAGTCGCCATATTTAAATAGATAATAAATGACAGTAAGTGAATCCCTATAGTAGGTTTTGTATAAAGTTTAGTGTTTAGTAATGCAATAGATAAGCTCTTTCATAGAGTCTTCAAAGTTTTTGACAAAGATAACGTTACAAACGTTCCTTTCTTTTGATGGAGCAAGCGTTGTGAACCAACCATTGCTTAGGAAAATTGTATTTTGGAGGGGTTGAGATCTGGTTGAATGACATCACATCGGGTGGTTTGTCGGTGATTATAAAAGGCGTCGAGAAAGCTACCGATAGAATTTTAATAGATCCAAAGAAAATGTCATTGTTGAGCGTATGGATGGATGGATTCTGCAAATCCGTTGGAGTGAAAAAAGTGATGCCCTATCCGGCCAAGTAGGCAGAATCTATATCCACTAGGATATAAATTCAGGGCCCAATATGTGCCCCTCTCCATTATCAAATGAACACAATTATCAAACGAAATTCAACACATTTGTACATATATGGTTTCGTGCAACTTCCATTTGACAGGCAGGTTTTCTGCACAGGTTCGATTTCACATACAGCTTCACCGAGGTTCATCACTCACTGTTTTTTCTTCCTTAAATTTTCTTAGGGCCTAATTTTATTAGAGTTTAATAGATTCAATTTGATAAAAGTGTTCACCCAGGTCCAATTTGATAGGCAGGTGTGCTTTCCAGTTTGTAAAACAAGCAGTTTGCAATTCAGCGACAGAGGAAAATGTTAGGTATGTAAAAATTTCAACCATAAAATGCAATTTTTTTTTTGAAACGATGGAAACCACTCTGGATCGATGAGCCCAAATAAATTTATCGACCAAGCTAAAACTATATATTATCTGAGTTTCTGGAAGCTGTTGGCCGCAGAATTCACTGGAGACAGGGAGAGTTATAGGAATAGTTGCGCAGTGTGAAAATGGAACTACCCCTCTAGGTTTGAAATCATTAATAATTAACTCGTGTTGTCCAATATTTTGACTGAATCTATAGTTCGACCTCGTCGTAATCATTAATGATTAACTCATGTTGTCCAATATGTTTGACTGAATCTATATGGTCGCAGGGATGCTAATGATATGATCTGATATGACCCATGTCTAAGGGATCCTCGGCATAATTTCCATTTTTTTGCCTTTCAAGTAAGAGGCCTTGAATAGCCTGATTCTAAATGGGATGAAATCAGACCCAGAGCAATCAATTTTTTTTAATAAATGACCGGTGATCAGCCTTTAAAATTTCATAAAAATATTAGTTGACAAAGAAAAATAATGAAAGTTTTTATTTTACTTTTAAAAGGATTTTTTTTATAGTGTTTGTGTGGTAAGGTTTTAATTAATGTATTAACTTATAATACTCAATGAAAAATCACTAATTTGCAATTAATGCTACAAATGGGAGGTCGTTTCTATTTTATAGAGGTGCCTCAATTAATTGAAAAAGTTTAATGAAAAATAAAAGTTTATTTCTTTGCGAAGTTTAAAATTTTTCTGGGAAGTATGAAACACTTTTTTTATTGATGGGTTTAGGGTTAGCATCATTTTACATTTTTTTTTAATTAATTTATCTTCACTTCTCTATAATTCTTTAGTCAATTATATTATTTATATAAGGTATTTAGACATAAAGTATTTTTCATTGTATTTTCTTTAATATTTGATATGAATATATTATTTAAATAAGGTATTTAGACAAAGTATTTTTCATTGTATTTTCTTAATATTTGATACGAATTTATAATTATACATTCAAAAAGATCATATTTGTATTTACTTTTGAGTTAATTTGCAAATAGGATGTGACATATAGGTTGTCGTGGAATTTGTGATGTGTGGAAGTTGTGATGTTTGTACAGGAGATGTTTTGGTTACACTTGCTACAACTCCGAACTCTATTCTTGCAACTCTTATTGTTGCCACTCATAACCGTGTTTCTAATCTTTGTTGTTGGAACTCCAGTTCATACCATTACTGCAACTCCAACTCAAATTGTTGTTACAACTAGGGAATTACACTACAGTTTTTAGAACAACGTTTAAATCATAATGAAATGATTTAATTATTAAACTTTTATTTTAATTGTACTTTATAATTTCCTTAGCTTATAATTTGATTAATTTATTTAATTTATTTCTTTTTACATATGTATTTAGTTAATTAATTTGATCTATTTTTTTACATGTTTGTTTTCTTTACATATTTATAAAATATTAACTTTTGTTAACTATATTAGTTAATTAAATTATTTTATAAGTAACATAATTGAATTATAAAAATTATTAACAAATGTTATATATAATATTTAAATCAAAATATTTTAATTTATTGAAATATTAATTAATATATTGATATATTAATTTAAATATTTATTTAAAATATTTAATAACAATAAATATTTGTTCAAAAATGTTTAAATTAATATAGTATTATTATTGGATATTAATATTAATTAATCAATACTACTTTTATTATTATTATATTAATAATATTAATAAGGTATATTAATATGGTATACTATGAATATGAATATTATTATTATTATTATTATTATAAATAATATTAATATTAATATTAATATTTGTCTTTTTTATATTAATTAATTTCTTGGGTTTATTGCTTTTTTGGGTTTGTAATATCAATCATGGTCCAACTTTGCATTCTAACAAAGATTGTCTCAATATGAAAATCAACCACGGTCCAATGTCGCATTCTGACCAGTCATGGTAAATCATGTTTATTTTTGAGTTTATAATATTTATTTTAGAGTTTATATACCCTGGGTTTATAATATTAATCCCTTGGGTTTAATATTATTCTCTTTGGTTTATAATCTCTTGGGGTATTAGCATTAATTCCTTGGGTTTATTTTCCCCTTAGGTTTATAATATCAATACCTTGGGTTTATTAATCTAAGGGTTCATATTCCTAGTATATAATATTATTCATAATGTTTATAATATTAATCTCGGGGTTTAAAATAATTCCGTTGGGTTTATAATCATGGTCAACCGTCTTCTAACATCGCATGATGACAAATATTGTCTCAATATGAAAGTCAACCATGTCCAACGGTTGTCAACCATGGTCAACCGTGGACCAATATCACATTATGACAAAGATTGTCTCAATATGAATCAACCATGGTCAAGCATGGGTCTAACATCGCATTGTGACAAAGATTATCTCAATATGAAAGTCACCCATGGTCAACCATGGTCAAATGTCGCATTTTGACAAAGATTGTCTTAATATCAAAATCAACCATGGTGAACCAATCATGGTCAACCATGTTCATTTTAGAGTTTATAATATTTTTAGGGTTTACAATATTTATCTCAAGGTTTATATACCTTGGGATTATAATATTTATCCATTGGGTTTAATACCTTAGGTTTATAATCCCTTGGGTTTTTAATATTAATCCTTTTGGTTTATAATATTTATCTTAGGGTCTATATACCTTGGGTTTATAATATTAATCCCTTGGGTTTAATATTATTCCCTTGGGTTTATAATACCTTGGGGTTTTAGAATTAATCCCTTAGAGTTTATACTATCAATCCCTTGGTTTTATCAATTGAAGTGTTCATATCCCTCAGGTTTATCAATCCCTTGGTCCAATGTCACATTGTGATAACCGTGCTCATACATGGTCAACCATGGTCCAACGTCGCATTGTGAGAAAGAGTGTCTCAATATGAAAATAAACTATCGTCAACCATGTTTATTATAGGGTTTATGGCCACATTGTGACAAAGATTGTTTCTTGGTCCAAAGCCGCATTATGAAAACCATGGTCATCCATGGTCAACCATGGTCCAATGTTGCATTGTAACAAAGATTGTCTCAATATGAAAATCAACCATGATCAACCATAGTCCAACATCACATTGCGCCAAAGGTTGTCTCAATATGAAAATCAATCATGGTCAACCATAGTCCAACATCACATTGTGACAAAGCTTGTGTCAATATGAAAATCATATGTGGTCAACCATGTTTATTTTAGGGAACTTATAATATTTATATTGGGGTTTATATACCTTGGGTTTATAATATTTATCCTTTGGGTTTATTATTATTCCCTTGGGTTTATAATCCCTTGGGTTTTTAATATTAATCCCTTGGGTTTATGATATTTATCTTAAGTTTTATATGCCTTGGGTTTATAATATTAATCCCTTGGGTTTAATATTATTCCCTTGGGTTTATACTTTCAATCCCTTGGGTTTATCAATTGAAGCGTTCATATCCGTTGGGTTTATCAATCCCTTGGTCAAATGTCACATTATGACAACCATGGTCATCCATGGTCGACCATGGTCCAACGTTGCATTGTGAGAAAGATTGTCTCAATATGAAGATCAACCATGGTAAACAATGATCAACCATGTTTATAATATGATTTATAATATTCCCTTGGGTTTAATATTATTCCCTTGGGTTTATAATCCCTTAGGCTTTTAATATTAATCTCTTAGGTTTATTCTCTTGGTCCAACGTCGCATTATGACAAAGATTTTTTCAACATGAAAATCAACCATGCTCAACCATGGCCAACCATTGTCCAACGTCGCATTGTGCCAAAGCTTGTCTCGATATGAAAATCAATCATAGTCAACCACAGTGCAACATCGCATTGTGACAAAGATTGTGTCAATATGAAAATCAATCATGGTCAACCACAGTGCAATGTCGTCTTGTGACAAAGATTGTGTCAATATGAAAATCATTTGTGGTCAACCATGGTCAACCATGTTTATTTTAGGGTTTATAATATTTATCTTAGGGTTTATATACCTTGGGTTTATAATATTTATCCCTTGGGTTTAATATTATTCCCTTGGGTTTATAATCCCTTGGATTTTTAATATTAATCCCTTGGGCTTATAATCCCTTGGATTTTTAATATTAATCCCTTGGGTTTATAATATTTATTTTAGGGTTTATACACATAGGGTTTATAATATTAATCCCTTGGGTTTAATATTATTCCCTTGGGTTTATAATACCTTGGGGTTTTAGAATTAATCCCTTGGGTTTATACTATCAATCCCTTGGGTTTATCAATCGAAGTGTTCATATCCCTTAGGTTTATCAATCCCTTCGTCCAACATCACATTGTGACAACCATGCTCATCCATGGTCAACCATGGTCCAATGTCGCATTGTGTGAAAGATTGTCTCAATATGAAACTCAACCATGGTCAACCATGTTTATTATAGGGGTTTATGGTCACATTGTGACAAAGATTGTCTCTTGGTACAACGTCGCATTGTGACAACCATGGTCATCCATGGTCAACCATGGTCCAATGTCGCATTGTGACAAATATTGTCTCAATATGAAAATCAACCATGGTCAACCATTGTCCAACGTCACATTGTGCCAAAGGTTTTCTCAATATGAAAATCAATCTTGGTCAACCATTGCCCAACATTGCATTATGACAAAGATTGTGTCAATATGAAAATTATTCGTGGTCAACCATGTTTATTTTAGGATTTATAATATTTATCTTAGGGTTTATATACCTTGGGTTTATAATATGCTTTTCTCAATATGAAAATCAATCATTGTTGACAATTGTCAACCATGGTTCAATGTTGCTTTGTGAAAAAGATTGGCTCAATATAAAAATCAACCATATTCCAACATTGCATTGTGACAAAGATTGTCTCGACATTACAATTAATCATGGTCAACCATGGTCAGTCACAATGTGACCATGGTTAATAACCATGGCCACATTGTGACGAAGGTTGTCTCTTGGTCCAACGTCACATTGTGACAACCATGGTCATCCATGGTCAACCATGGTGCAACGTCGCATTGTGAAAAAGATTTTCTCAATATGAAAGTCAATGATGGTTAAGAATGGTCAACCATTGTCCAACGTCGCATTGTGACAAATATTGTGTCAATATGAAAATCATTCATTATCAACCATGGTCAACCATGTTTATTTTAAGGTTTATAATATTTATCTTAGGGTTTATATACCTTGGGTTTATAATATTTATCTTAGGGTTTATATACCTTGGGTTTATAATATTTATCCCTTTGGTTGAATATTATTCCCTTGGGTTTATAATCCCTTAGGTTTTTAATATTAATCCCTTGAGTTTATAACATTTATCTTAGGGTTTATATTAATACCTTGGGTTTATAATATTATTCTCTTCCATTTAATATTATTCCTTGGGTTTATAATACAATGGGGTATTAGAATTAATCCCTTGGGTTTATCAATCCCTTTGTCTAGCGTGACATTGTGACAACCAAGGTCATCCATGATAAATCATGGTCCAACATTGCATAGTGAGAAAAAGTGTTTCAATATGAAAATCAACCATAGTCAACCATGTTTATTATAGGGTTTACAATATTCATTATTTATTATTAATATTTTTAGTAACAATAATATTATATATTTAAATTATTAACTTTTATTTGATTATTTAATAGTTTAATATTTTAAAATTATTTGTTTTTAGTATTATTATTATTATCATTAATTAATAAAAAATAAAAAATAAAAATAAGCGTAGCCCATTCCAATGAGTATTTGATGTTGTGTATTCGGATGGAGTTGGGTAGTCTTCACTTTAGGGCTACGACTCCTCCCCATGCCCCAGGACTACTAGCGAAGGTATCAGAAGCAATTACGCTCACCTCTAGACAATAGCCTTTGCCAGTGCAAGCACCCAAGCTTTGCAAGGGTACCCTCTAGAAGTACTGTTGAACGTGATGCAATGTCAACCTCATGTGCCACAGGATTCCCCTGCGTAGCCACCTATGAGATCCCTAGGAAAGGCAACTATGTGCACCAATTCCTATCAAAAGTCGAGCGGAACAGTCGTGAGGTGGGATCCAACAAGTAGGACAGGGGGTATCTCTCTTCCTTGTCTTCACTCTCCCTCATGCTTAATTCCCTGTCACAGAGCTTTCTCAATCTTTTTAACGATATTGGATTTCGCTCGTTATTCAACTTCTATGTTTGATAATTTGAGTAGCCTTCGAGAGTTAACTCTCCACTCACCTATTCCAAGGCCCTAATGAACCTAAACTTGTTGATGTTTGTTAATGACAAAAATAAAAGTTCTAGTTCATTTTATTAAAGTGTTTGATTTTATAGGGCTGTTCTTTAAGTCATGGGTAAAAATGAGAGTGAAACTAATGATGTTTTGACGCAACAGAAACCAATAGAAACTTAGCTACATGAAAATGCAGTTATTTTCTTCAATGAAAATGGATTTCTATAGAGTTCTACGAATAAACTTGTACAAGAAAATTTTTCTTTTTCCAGAAAACACACTCCACACACTCAAAAACTAACAAAAAGACTAAAATGTCTGCAATGCAAACTATAATGATAGTTCATGGATTCTCATACAAGAAGAAAATTTGTTTCCTTACAAGATTAACAAGCCAACTTGAAAGTAAAGAGAGCAAAAATTCAATAACAAATTTCCCTCAAAGCCAATCAAAACAAATTGAACAAGATCACAATTGCTCAACAACAACAAAACAAAAGAAACTGAAAAACCAAAAGCTTGGAAAAAGAAAAGCAAAGTTATATTTTTGTCTTTTTCTTTCAAGGAAAGTAAAGCAACTTTTGAGGTCACAAAAAGAACTACTAAATTTGAAAGATAAAAAAAGAAGCACAAATTGTCTTGATATCTTTCAAGTTATAAAAATCATTAGTAAATGAAACTTGAAACAAGAAAGACTACAAACTCACACAAACTGATCCAAACATCAGTAAAAAACTTTACCAAACCGACAAAAATGTCAAGAAAGAAAAACTTTCAAAATTTCCAAAAAGACTCTAAAAAAGGTTTGAAAAGCAACAAGGCCAATCAAACAAGGAAAAGCAAAACAAGACAACTTGGAATATGGGTTGCAAATGAAATCGAAATCAATTTCTTGTTCTGGAAAAACAGAACATCCAAGAACTTCAAACAAAAATCTTGAACCCAAGACACAAACCACATTCTTGCTTAAGAAGCAATCCTAGGCCAACTAGGCTTTTCAGTGAGAAGGAGATTTTGGAAAAGAAAGCTTGCAAGAAAACTGAGTTCTCCAGATAGTAGATAACCATACAACAACATAAATCACTAGGCAGGAGACCTAACTGGGTAAAGAGATTTGAAAAAACAATTCAAGAAATTGTATACATGACCGTGTAAAGACACAGAAGAGTGCACATGCGTTTCTAATACAAGAAACTCGCATATACGCGAGTCTACTTGAGGAAACCTACGTTTATACGCAACTGTAATCCAAGAAAATAGTGTATACAAAGCTCAATTACGAAAGAACAAAAATCAAGGTATGATCAAGAAGATCAAACCTGATGCCTGGGACACTAATGAATCAAACAACATTGTAAAAGAAATCAATCAAGAAAATGAACCCTTATTGAGAACGAACAACCCAAACCAAGAATAACAAGAATGTTATCCCAGCGGAGTTGCCAATTCTGTTGCGGGTGAGATCACCCTAGGGTCTTGGGTTGAAAACCCCAACAAAGCGGATGGCAAACAACAGCAAGAAATTCTCAGGAAAACAACCTAAATTCTTATTCTACTGAACTGTACAGGAGTGTCCTTACTTGGAGGTCCTACGTTTGGGTAGATCCCGCAGGGTGAAAACCCTCAACTTCTCCTGATGTCTTTGAAACCTGAAAATTATTCAAATGAAACATATACAACAGTAGAAACATAAATCATGTTCATGATATTAACTTTAGATCATATAAATGAATGAACAATTACACATCAATATAAGATTCATAAACAAATTACAATATAAATCAATGCATAAACACATTTAATATCGAGAACAGAACATCATTTCTTTATTGAAGTAAGCTACAAGTAAAGTGGAGAAATACGACCTGAGTCTTTCTCTGGCTCCAAGAGGAACCATCTTCGAGATCTATCCTTTCCCGGCCTCAGCAATCTTCCTCCATCACCAATACAAGGATATCTCAAGAAAGATGAAGGATATTTCCAACAAGGAAACAAGGGTTTCCCAAAGCTTTGGGGAGTGCAAGAGGCATAGGGATTTCTTCAGACTCGATCAGGGATAATCTCACTATAGTATCAATATCTCATATCTTCTCGCTTAAGGCCTTCCCATGGAGATTTATGTATACTTCTCCAAATTAGTTTTTTCAGTTGGGAAACAGTTGGGCCACGGGCTATAGGAGGTGAGTAATAGTAAAACCCATGAACTCCGCCCAAAATTAAGGAATTCTTTTTTTAAGTATTTTAACACATGTACATGGGTTGGGTATATGATGACCTGCACGTACACGCTTTTATAACAGACAAAGTAGCGTATAGGGAATAAAACCATTTTTTTTAGATTTTAGACCAAGTCTGGAAGGAAGGGTTGCCCTAGGCCATAATTAGAGCATAAGATCTACCAAGAGTGGTAAATGGTGCTATAACATGGGTGTAATTACGTATATAATAAAGCGTAATTTTAATGAATAATAATTATTATTAATAAATAGTTATTGATAACTATAGAGTCGTCTATGGAGGCATAGGAATTGCCTGGATGACCAAAAGTGGTCAGAATCCGGGCAAAAAAAAATCAAAAAATCTTGTAGTAGCAGTGTTTGAATCATGATTTTTATGGTAGAAATGGATTCAGCGCCATCAAAAGCCTCTAGAGCACCCAAAATATTGAAATTTAATAGCTATAACTTGGATTTACAAAAGTCCGTGCCGAATTTTATCAAAATATGGCCATAATTTCCATGATTTTCAGGGTTAAAAGGCAATTTGTTTAGACTACGGCGATAATTATTATAATTACTATAAATTAATAATTAAACGTGTAAAACCATTATTTAATAATTATTATTATTTATTTATTATTATTGATTAATTATTATAATAATGATGATTAACACCCACAAAAATTAATATGGACATTAAATAAATAAATATTTATTATTATAATTATTATTATTATTAAATAAATATTTATTATTATAATTATTATTATTAAATAAATATTATTTAAAAATTAATTAATTATTATAAATAATTAATTAATAATAATAAAACCTAAAAGCGTGTAAAAACATTGTGAATCTCCACCTTCATCTAATTATTATTATTTACTAATTATTTATTAATATTTAATTATTAATTATTTTTATTAATTATAATATTAAAAATGTTTTTATTGTAATAGTTTTTTTTAATATTTTTTTAATATTATATGTTAATCAATGGTTTGTGTGTGGCATATATCAACCATATGTTATTGGTGGGCAATGGTTTTGAGACAATGGTATTACATATTGTAAAATCCTTTAAAAGGCTTGAGGATCTCCATTGTGATGTTTTAGAGTAGAGTGAAAGGCTCACTTGGAGAGGGTGTTGGACGAATTTGTTGCATAATTTTTTTTAATTATTTTCCTCTGGCATCAATTTAATTATTCAACATGTCTATTTTGAGATAGAGTTTACAAATTTTATAATTTTATCATTGATAATTAATTGGTGGACACAGATTTAACCTCCATAATATAGTCACATTATTTTAAGTAATAATCATGATATGGAGTTGATATTTATCTTTAAGGTAATTATGTTATTTTTTCATTTCAATTTAACTAAAAATATATTATAAAATAAATTAAAATAAAAATAAAAATTGATTATAAAATAAATTATAGTTTTTTTAGAATATGAGATTGATAAACCTTTGGATGATTAAGAATCTTGTCCTATCTTGTTTAAAATATATATGTTTAATGCATATGTTATTATTTTTATAATTAATAATAATAATAATAATTTAAAATAAAATTATAGTTTAATTAAGTTTTAAGATTTATTTTAATTGTGATAATATAAAATTCATAAATGAAATGAAATGATATGTTAAGGTCCACTAGATTAAAAATAGTCTATGAGACTATTAGTTCCCTGTTTTTCGCTTTTTGCAATTCAACCCTTTTCCGATTCAAATTGATGATGAGCTGGCCCAACCTTCCAACAACCCCCTCATTAAAAAAACAATGCCAAGAAACTAATGCTAACATGTTCTCATAACTTTCTCTGATGTCTTTGAATACATTACATTCAAAAATGAAATGTTTTTCTGATTCCACAACCCAAACATGCAAAATGTACACACCTGTTCTTCCCAAGCTTCTTTAGGCCTTTTCCACTATCTTGTTTCACACCGAAATTGATGTAAGTTGATCCTTAATTTAGCAATAAGACCTTTGCCCTCCACAAAATGCTAGCTCCAATGAACTCTTTTTGTTGTAGATCACATGCAGGGTTGAATTCCTCAATGTAATATTTCTTCTTTCTACCCAAATCTTTTCCCCATACCCTTTTACGAAACTTCTCCATAACAAAATCCTTTAGCGCCTTGCTATTTGTGGGATAGGCATTGAGGTAGATATTCCATTTTTGCATCCATGTGTAGTTTTGTTTCATCCATGTTTTCTTTCTTTCACCCATGCCTTCATTGAAGATAACATTAGGCCATCTACCTACTGTCATTTGCTCAATTCTTTTTAGATATCTTATGAGTCGCACCATAGCAATTGCTTCAATGGGAGTTGCTCCTATTTCACTCAACATTATCTCATAAGGTACTGAACTTTTTATTTTGAACTTGTTCATGATCAAGCATTTTTGGATTTTCTTAATTTGTTTCCATTTTGAGACGGGAGTGCTACTAACCCATAAGTCACAACCTTATAGCATTACTAGACAAACTAGGAGTTCAAAAAGCACTTTAATCATTTTCCAATCCCATAACTATACCTATCTACATCTTTTTTGAAGAGCATATAATGCTTTCCACCCTCCTAAAATTCTCTTCTTTCCGCAGTCCTCCCAATTGAGTTTGTTTTTGAAATCAATCCCAAGGTACTTGTACTCATTTACTTCTTCAAGAATTTTCTCTTCAAAGAAGAAAGTATGTTGGCTCTACTTCCTTTTATTAGAGAAAATCATTATTTTGCCCTTGCTAGTATTGACTTTCATCCCCGCTGCTCTACAAAAATGCTCAAGGGAATATAAGTGCATTTGCAATCCATGGGCCGTGTTAGAGTCAATCTGGTCAGTCCTCCGTTAGAGATCAAAACTGTTTATGCATTTCATTTTTTAGGAGTCCCGCTCCATTCACTCAGCTGCATTCCGCTAGGGGCATGCCATAATTTGACGGAAAAGGTCATTGCTAGTCATTTCCCCCCATGTCTGGCTCCTGCTGGCTTAGGTCTTTTGTCAATGATCACCAAAGTCCATGACAGTCAAGGTCTGGTCCTTTAATGGACAAAAGTGATTTTCGATCATTAGGTCTAGGGATTAATGAATTTGGTCTTTAAATATGTCCAGTAAAGCCATGCAGGCCAGAGTGAGGCCCTTACAAAGTAATGATTCAGAGAGTTTCATCGTCATATTGATAAACTTCGACTGTTCTTCAAAACTCTGTTTTGAAGAAAAGTCAAACAATGTCATTGGTGATAAAATTTTCAAAAAAGTCGTCAGTTGATTTCTTCAGATGCAGACATGGTTTCCGTGGCCAAATGTCCTATCGTGCAATCCCTGCAAAGAGTGCCGAAAATTTCATCATTTGAGCTAAAATTTCAAAGGGAAAGTGAAAATCAGTGTTGCTTTAAGTCAGTGAAAAAGTGTCAAAACATAACATTAGAAAAATGGGTTTTTGGAGAAGCAAAAATTTAACCCATGACTTCCAAGTCTTTATATACAAGTTTCCACCAAAATCAAAGCCATTGTGCAAATCAAGTGCATAGGGAGAAATTGCAAAGTGTTTGAGAGGCAAAGTGCGTGTTTGGAGAGAGTTGGAGGCAGTTTCCAGGAGCGCGGCGCACACAGAGCCATCCCTTAGTGTATTTTTTCAATGGGCGCGGTGCACACCCAGGGCGCGGCGCACTGGGTTTTGCGCGCGGTGCACACTCACAAAGGGCCAAAACTGTGCCAAACTTCCTCAAATTTCTTATGAAGCCCCTCAAATTGAAAGGTAGGCTCTACGACATGACTTGTTCATCAAAGTTTATAAATGATATGGTGGTTATGGCTATGTTTGAATGCAACAAAACTCATAAAATCAACCACAAGAAAACACCAAAGGCCATTGTTGCTAGGGTTGCATAATTGTGGTATTGAGGCCAAGGTTCCATTTTCACCCACCATTTTTCCCTCACCTACAATTTTTCCCTATCCTCCCTTTCTCATTTTTCCTATTATCCCTACCCTAAAACACTACCAAACCCTATTCTCTTTCCCCTCCTCTTATTTGTCAACATAACACCCCAAAAACCTACCCTATCAAATACCCAAACCCCCTACATATCCCTAAACAAACTTCTTCCCATAACCCTTATTCCCATCACATTACTCCCCTCCTAATACTCCCTTTTGTTTCATTGTTCCTCTTGGTGGCAGATATCACAAAAGCACCCAGCTTCACACCAACATCAAAGGGCAGCCTAAATACAGTACACACAGAAGTCATGGCATCACAGCATTCATCAGAGTATGAGATGGAGACACAAAGTGACTCATCCTCGGAAGAGTAGGCTCCCAGGAGACATCACAAGAGTGGCAAACATGTTAGGGATGAGCCAACCACCCTCACAGAATTGCAGGCATGCCCTCTTGCTATGTCATGTTTCCAGCATCTATCATGTTTTGAATTTTTTCAAAGAGTGGCTCATGTTCGAGTTCATCATAAGTTGGCCCGTCTTTTTGTGCTTCACCTACATGGAGATCACTCTATCTTGGTCGGTGTCACCTTCACACTGACACCCAAAACTGTCTCATTAGCAACCGGTATACCGAATGTTGGAGAACCATGGCACAAGAAACAAAAAGTTGATCGGCAGCATTATGAGCCTTACATTAAGGCCAGTTGCTTGAGGCACCTCACAAGAGTCTTTCCATTCAGATATTTGAAAGATGAATATGCTCCACTCATGAAGTTGATCATGAAGTACTTCAGCTGTGAGGGGAGGTTCTCTCGTCTATATGCCTATCACATCAGGTTGCTCATGCACTTTACCAGGGTACGGATGATGAACATCCCATTTTTCATTTGCAGGAACATAGAGAGGATGAACACCTTCATGCAGCACAAGACCCCTCAGCAGCAACTTAACAGTGTTTATCACTTTGCTCTTATTAGGATTTTGGTGGATCATCAGCTGGGATTGCAGGGCATTGCTTGGGAGGACTTCATCTCCTGTGACTTCTTCAGCACTTCACAGGTATTATCAGAGGTTAAGCAAGAGGGTGAACCTTCTCGTCGGTATGAGCGCCATGAGACTGCTAGTGTGCCGGTTTTCATTACATATCAGAAAGGCACCCGACGTTTGTTTGCAGCGGCAAAGCGAGTGTTATCTCCACCCGGGGTGGAAGGGGCCTCGCTTCCACCATCAGCATCACAGGAACAGGACAAAGGCAAGGAGCCAATGCAGGATGAGGGGCCTTCAGGTGAGCCATCAGGTGAACGAGAGACCGAATTTGTTCTCCTTCATGATGATGAGACAGATACAGAACCGACAAGTGCACAGCTCAAAGAGATCATCTAGGAGCAGCAATCAGAGATCGAAGCCTTATCCCTTGACTTGGAGAGGGCTAAGTGGAACATGAAATATCTGGAGCAGAGGAACAAACAGCTTGAGGATTAGCAAGCGATCATGGAGCTACAAAACATTCGTGAGCATCGCCAAGCTGCACAAAGGAGAAGAGTTGAGCTCATGTCATTGGAGCAAGAGATCAATGAGGATCGGGAGGCCAATCTCGAGAGAGTTAACATGCACTTGGAGAGGGTGTTGGACAAGGCCAACAAGGACCATGCATTACTGAGACACATGGCTTTCCACTACACGACGCGAAACAAAGTATGCAAGGCCCGAATTAGGAATTTGAAGGCGAAATTGAGGAAGGTAATCAAGAAGCAAAAGAAGCAAAGGGAGCTCGATCGACTTCAGATATTGGCCGAAGCCTCTTTGGCCTAGCATAGCACTTCATAGAGAACCTCCAGACCAAATTTTTTGAAATTTGGGGCAATTTTGGTCACGTGACAAATTTTTGGGCACAAAACAAGGTTTTTCTCCCTGGCGCTTAGGATTGGGAGCTCCAAATCACAAATGGTTTGCATTTTTGGATTCAGTATGCAAAATCACGACTACTGGTGTTTGGACAAGAAATTTGAGTATGATTTGAGTCTCCAGGAGGTCAAAAACGCTCAAAAAATGACCTCTCTGCCCCTATTTTAACACACAGGAAGCAGTCTTGGGAGAATGAAGATTTGGAGGGGAAAATGAGCACCAAATTCAGAAATTCCACTTGGGTTGGAAAGTAGACAGGACAGGCTTTCCAAAAAGCACACTTGGGCACATTTTGGACTCCTGCAAGTGCCTCAAAACAGGATCCAAAGTGGCGCGGCGCATATAGAAAGTGGTGCGGCGCATATAGGGAAAAAGGCCAATTTCACCTCCGTTTCGCGAAATTTCGATTCATGACTTCTCCAAGTGGGCCCGCTCATCTACATTTCACTTTTTCGGCACCTAAGGCGGCATTTAAAGTATTTTCACTCCATATTGGCTTCTATCCAAGTGGCAAAGGAAGGCAAACAGTCACCCAAGCCATTTGTCATGTTTGTAACGCTGCACCTGTAGCTAATGGTTGGCTTTCCACCTCCATTTTGTAATGATTCAAGTAACTCCCCAACCCTTGGGCATTCTATCTCTTCATGGCACATTCTATATACTGTATGCAAACTATTTGCAAAAGGTTGGTTGGAATTTCTGGGAGCAGTGTGGAGGAAAAACCCAGCACTTGCATTGTACACATTTTGGCCAGGGAATTAATAAAATGATGCAGCTTTGATTCATGAGATTCATGTGGTATGATGTTTAGCAGATGTTTCTTCTTTCTATTTCATATGTGTATTTGTTATGTTTTATACAGTCCATTCATAACCATTTCCAGTTGAATGCTTTAAAGTAAGAAAGGCGGAATCCAGTTCACTGCTCTGCCTCGGTAAGGTATTCATGTTGTGTGTTTATTCTTCTGTTTGAAAAGGATTCATTTGCTATGCCCTTTTCAACCTCTTAACAGTCCTTCCATTTCATATTACTTCAATCTTACTGCTAAACCTCCTGCCTATCTTGCCTCAAGAAATATTCTGTGTCCTTGATTTAATTTCCCAGCTCAGATGTTCCTTTGGTCCCTTACAGCCCAGAAAATTCAGTCATTCAAAATCGCCTTTTCCACATCTATTTACTAGCCTAAAATCAGTATTTCATTTTGAGTCATCTCAGACTTTATTGTGTATTTTTACTGAGTGTGACCCGGAGAGAGCCCTCTCCTGTTCTGGTAGGGCTAGCTACCAGACTGAGCGTGGTTTGTGGTTACCCTGAATTTTGCCTTCCTTCAGCCTAAGGCAGATTTAGGTGCTAACAGGCCGATTTAAAAATCAATACAATATCATCAACATATAAAAGAAGCTTTATCACAAACTCCCCCAACCGAACACCATCTCCACCCTGTAGATTTAGCCACTCTTCCAATTTATCAATATATAAACCAAAAAGAGTAGGGGATAGAGGACAAACTTGCTTGACTTTAATGTCACTTCTAAAGTTTTCTGAAATACCTGCTGAGGTTCTAATTTTGACTTTCACTTCTTCATAAAGTCTATGGACAACGGCTTTATAATGCACAAGAATTTCAAGTTCTTCCATTCTACGCCACAAGTTATCCTTAGGGACTGTGTCAAATGATTTTTTGAAGTCAACAAAGCAGCAAAATTCTTCTTCTTTGTCCTCCCAAACCTTTTCAACAATGTGTCTCAATGTGATAGCATGATACACTGTAGAATGTTTCGGCCTAAAACCCGCTTGTCCTCTTGCCCTATTTTCTTTTACTTCTGCCCACTTACTAATTCCGTCTTCTAACATGCTACCAAAAAGCTTTGCAAACAAAGGATTGATCATAAGTGTTCTATAATTGGATGGATTATTAATGTCTCCACTTTTAAAAAGGGGTATTGTTAGGCTAGTTGTCTAGTCTCTTGGGAATCTTTGTTGAATGATGTTGTTGAATATTTCCATGATGTGTGGAGCAAGAGCATTCATTCCCCATTTTAGATACTCTGCTTGAAGTTCAACCAAGTACTTTGCCTTTCTTGTTTTCACCTTCTTAATTCCATTCTCCACCTCCTGTAACGCGAAGAGCTTTGAATTTGTGTTGATCCTAGGGGGCTCTGCCTCAGATTCTTTCTCATATGGTTGCCTTGCATATTCAAACAATTGATTGGCTGTAATATTATTTTCAGTTTGCATGAACTCATTTTTTTGCATGAACTCATTTTTTTTCTCTTTTAGTATCTGCTTATATAACTTTACATTCATCTTCTCCTTTCCTACCATTTTCAAGGTTCTCCCTGCCATTTTTCATTCCTCAACAAACCAAGCATTTATAGGAAAACAATTTTATTCTAATTTCCTATTTTTTTGCTCTTTTGCACTTCTCAAGTGCACTTTGAATTATGTTTTTTAACTCATGACTGTTGAAGCTTTTGAAACCAGTTCTCTTCTTCCAAATTAATCTCTCTAACATTGTCTTGAAGATAGTACAATTTTCTTGTGTTAGAAGAATTTTGCCCCGTGCTAGTGATTGTGGAGAGCATTGGGTTTGGGTTTTCCTCTTATACTGCCTTTTTCTAACCATAGCAACCTTATATAAATTGAGTTATGTTTTAATTGATTTAATTAAAATTATTTATTAGAAAATAATGGAAAATATATATATTAATAATAGATTTTTCTAAATAATAATTCAAAATTTGTTTAAAATATATATATTTAATGTTTACATTTTACAATTATTAATAATAATATTTAAAATAAAATTATATCTTACTTAAATTCATGATCTGTTTTAATTTTGATAATATAAAATGTATTATAAAATATATGTCTCAATTTATAATTTATTTAATTAAGACTAATTATTAACGTACACCGAAAATAACGGAAGAGTGTTTCAAAAGAACGTCCATGGAGTATGACACACACGGTACACCCAAATTTATAAAAGCTTGAATACGTGTCACGCATTGATGGTATACAGATAGCCGAAGTACCGAGAGGAGCCCTCCTTTTTCTATCATTTTAAATTGCTTCTCTGGCGAGAACACTGATAGCATATATATAGAAAAGTGGGAGAAGAAAAGGGAAAACAGTAAATCATTAACCAATCCAAATAATTGTGTGTTGAAAATAGAAAAACGTACTTGAGATTGACTGTGTTCAACAACCCCGAGTTAAGATCTCGCAGCTCAACAACCCCTCCCCTCCTTAAAATGAAGATAATAAGTAGCACTGAAATATGTATGGAGGTGTGTATCTATGGAGGAGCGCCCCTGCAATATAAATTTACCTTTTTCAATGCTGCAGGCTTCTTGTTGTGCTCGCTACTGGCCTGCCTGGACTTAACGGCCCTACGTTATAGAACCACATTTCTACTTCCATGTCTCAGCTCTAGTGGAATACATGAGGCCATCGGCATTCATTATAAATAACACGATTTGGGTACGCATCAATTTACAACCGTGGCCTTAGCCACTGCACTGTTAGTATTTGTTCCCCATATATGTATCCATGCTGATCAATTATAGTGTGTAATTTGTATTCCGAGACGTTTTAAAATATGTTGAATAATTTTAGTAAATCATAGTTAATATAGCTCTCTGGATTTACTAGGAATGACATATATATGATTGAAGACAAGGTATTTAAATATCTATAAAACTGAATTTAACATAAAAAAAAATAGTTTAAAAGATAGTTTAGTTGGTTGAGTTTTTGTTGCTAAGTATTATTTGGTCAAATATGTTCAACCCTTTAGAATTAAACTTTACTAATTTAGCCAACAAGTAAATCTTTTAAAAACTAGATATTTATTCACACACATCATATTTCTAAAAAAAACTAGTCATTCAATCTGTTGTTGTTGGCCAGCAGTTTATATAGAGGCCAAGAAATTTGTCAATTCACAGGGATTTATCATCCAAGCTACATGACCTTCCATTGAATGAAGGCACTCAACTACAAAAATTTGGCATGTGAAAGGAAAGTTCACTATTGAGCCAAATACAAAACCAAGAAATTTGTCAATTCACAGACATTTATCATCCAAGCTACATGATCTTCTACTGAATAAAGGTACCTCAACTACAAAAATTTGGCATTTGAAAGGAAAGTTCACCCCCCCACCATTGAGTGAAATTGTCTCAACTAGAGTTATTTGAAATTTGAGAGAAAACCGGCGCTGCCTCAGTTATCATCCTAAGAGCAGCCACTCCAAATTGCTGACCGACTAAAAACAGTCTCTCATTATATATATTTCCATCTCTTGCCACTCCAAATTACTGACCGACTTCTCTCATTATATATATTTCCATCTTTTGAATGGAAGCTTTTACAATGAAACTTGCAGATTTATACTGCTAGTAATATGAGTGTAGAAGATTGAAGCTATGTGTTAGATATATGAAATAGAATCACTTGTAGAATTAATTACAACTCTGTGTTAGATATATGAAATAGAATCACTTGTAGAATTAATTACAACTCAGTAACAACACGTGGAATTCAGCATTTTCATAGCCAGAAACAAAACCACTCCCTCATAATTTGGACTTGTAGAATTAATTACAACTCAGTAACAACACGTGGAATTCAGCATTTTCATAGCCAGAAACAAAACCACTCCCTCATAATTTGGGCAATAAGATTAAGCGAATTTGAGGAGTGTCGTGAAGTACTGTGAGTACGGATAAGTGGAACGCACGCAGTCTTCTTTGGAATGTCGTATCCCATTGCTTGTCTCAGGTTGTGCCATGAAAACTTCGTCCATTCCAAAATTATCTTCACATTTTCCCACCTTTCTTAGGAAATCTGTATTTCTGAAAGAAAGAAAAAAACTGCGTGCACGACACAACCTTCTTTTTAAAAACATTTCATTCGTGCACCACACTTAAGGTCATTTATGTGGGGTCTCTCATTTTCCATTACGTCCAACACAAAGTAATGTTAATGAACTGTAGATACTTATACTCCTTCAAATATAAGAATATATCAAAGTAATCAACCACAAAGTTGTTAGATGAGCTGTATATATTCTCTTATAATCAATTGTGAGCCCAGTACTTGTCACAGATAGCATGGAGCTGTATATGTTCTTTTATATTCTTATTAAAATCAAATTAAGCAAGCACACAGTTGTGAGTCGCAATACTTGTGGTCACCTATATCATGAATGTGGTCTTTACATCATTACATATATATATTTTTTTTAAATTAAAATTATAAATTTACAAATTATATATATATTTTGAAAATATTATATAAAAATTATATTTAAATTAATTAGATTAAAAAGTTCTAATATCATTTTTATTAAATTACATTCCGGATCTATTTCAAATTGAAAACTCAAATATTTTACGGAACTATATGAATGTGTTTATACTATTTTTTAACTCTTGCTTAAATTAATTATTTTATATTTTTTTATAAATTAATTTATCTTTTTTTATAGGAAGAACCCAAATGATTTAGTTACTGACATATAAATATTTTATTAATTTTAATTTAATTTAATTATAATTATAATTTAATTTAATTATTTTGTAGGGTATATTTCATTATTTTTTATTTAAATTAATTATTTTATATAGTATATTTTATTAATAATTATTTATATCAATATTTTCCTTGAGACCAATTCAAAAAAATATTTTCCAAATTTATTATTATAAAATATTTTTTATTTTAAAATAACTATAAAAATATTACGAAATCAAAATTTTATATATATATATATATATAGATATATATAATTTAAATTTATTTAATAACAATTAAATAATTTTAATAGATGTAATTATTTAATTTTTGAATCCCTCACATAAAGATTTATTGTGTCAACATTTTGAATTAGCAAGTGTGATTCATTATAAAGGTTAAATGATAAAGAATATCTTATCAACCCCAAGATAAATAATGAACCTAAAAAAAATCTTTAAAAAAAACACCTAAAGTCTTTAAGACTTGGTAAAAAGAATCTAAAACTTGATAAAAAAAATCTTAAAGCATAGAAGATTAATAAATAAAAAAATTAATAATAAAATAGAATAAAATATTTTAATTTAAATTTCACATTCATAAAATAACCTTTTTATATAGAAAAGAATGGATAAAAAATTAAAATAAATTATTTACTTAAAATATGAAATATTTATAAAATAAAAATAAATATAAAATATTGTTTTGGTTTATAAAAATATTTTAATAAATATATATTTATTTTGTAATTATATTTTATTTTTATTGGATATTTATTTATTTTATTGGTAGAAAGCAACAAATGAAAAAATACAATTAGCTTAGAATATATACGTAGAAAAGAGTGGAGATATATACATTAAATGTGACTTCTTCATTACTGTAAAGTCTAAATAGATTTCGACCCGCTACGTCCTCTCTGCAATGCAACAATATTATCAAAATATGCATTAAACTCTGGAATTACAGACATAATATCAATATTATCAAAATATGCATTAAACTCTGGAATTACAGACATAATATCAATATTATCAAAATATGCATTAAACTCTGGAATTACAGACATAATATCGTTAGAGAGTCGTGAAGCCATCCCATTAGTTATTCATAATGGAACTCAGTACAAAGTTTCTTCCATTATATGATTTATCACTTCTTGATTACTTATACTAAGAAAGGAAAAAAAAAAAAAACAGGAAAAAAAAACAGGGAAAAAAACAAAGAAAAAAACTGCCAAGCGTATGGTGTACGTGGGTTTTTCCTTTTATTTCCGTTATAATAACTTTGTTATCGACCAACCCTGAAGTACCAGACGGATAAGATGCCCCTGCTTTAATGGAAAGCTTTATAATTTGAGATTCACAGCTTTTAAGAAAATGTTATACATACTTTATTTTCTTCTCCGTTTTTGCTGTAATTTTTATATAGATGCTTTTAATTTCTTCTACGGTTTTGCTTTTATTTTTATAGAAATTTAACGATACAAGTTGGTGATATGTTTTTTAGTTTGATATTTACTTTTATTTCTATAGAAATTTAACGATACAATTGGGTGATATTGTTTTTTCAGTTTGATATTTATCTTTAGTATAGAAATGGATAGAGAATTTTAAAAATCTTCCATTGATTACAATCCATTTATATAAGTTTCCACATTATTTCCAGGGAAGCCCAACCCTCCTAGTAAAATTGTATATATGTGCGTTACATTTGCAATGATATTATTGTTTCTCATATTTACCAGCCTTTCATGGTATTTGGTTATGGATAGCCGCTATCTGCAACCACTGGTGGCGATTTCGGTAGTTCTGGTGTTGGCCCAACTGAGAGCTTCTGCCAGCGGTATGGACTATGCAACGGTTTGATGTTTGATATTTATTGTTTGAGTTGAGGATTTATGTGATAATCTCTGTGTGTATTCCTTTCAGATGGCGGCGTTCAGTATGATCATTTCGCCACCACAGAGGTGAGAGGCCAAAGTGATTGTGAAATTAAAAGTGAAGAAGTTATTTCTGCAATAAGATTAGATTAATACAGTAGAATATTCTGTGTATTCGTATTTCTGAGAAAAATCTGTGGTTTGATATTTGTTGGATATATATATATATATGTTGCAGTGCCTGCAAAAGCCACCTTCACCTTCATACGGAGGAGGAATCATCGTGAATCCCGATATAAACAATGGGGTCCAGGGGTGGACTCCTTTTGGAAACACCACGCTGGAAGTACGATCGGCCCCGGACGGGAATAATTATCTGGTCGCTCAGGGAAGGAAAAACAGCTACGATGCTCCCTCGCAGAACCTCAATCTCACCCAAGGAATGATGTATACTCTCGCAGGTATGGTATTTTTATTAATATCAATATTATAGAGCCAATTTATTGTAAGTAGCATCAAAAGAGAATTTATAGTTCTTAAAAACCACACCAACTAATTACGGAATCATGATAAACTCTAACTAAACTTAATTACAATACTCAAATACTGAAGTAAATTATTATTTCCAACATTAATCATTAACGTAATTTACTATTTCCAATTTTTTTTTTTTTCGGAGAAAAAAAACGGCATAACTTTATATTAAGAGTATATAAAGATCATCAATACATAATTCGAGATACTAATAAAGTATAGATATATCCAGATCTCTTCATAAAATGCATACAGATTGTCCATACAGCCAGAATACTATTTCCAACCTTAATCATTCATTTTTGCATTCCTGGTCAAATTTATAAGATATTCTCTAATTAAGTTCAACCAAACTTTGGCATAAAATTCTCAGGCATTGTAACATTCAATTTCAGCTTGGGATACAATTTGAATGGTTGAAATACCCTTTAGCCAATGTAATGGGACTAGATTGGGTAATAACGAGGTGGGATATTTGGGTCAGCGTGGTTGCAGATCTCGGGAATAAATACGAAGAGTGCAGTTGTGAAGGCCACGGTTGCTACTAATTACAGCAACGGCGGAGCCGGAACTGACTACAACTGCGCCGGGACTGTTATTGCACGCGCTGGTTGCTGGTCTCTTCTCAAAGGAGGCCTTACCTTAGATTCCTCTCCCTCTTCCGCCACGTTATACTTTGAGGTACCTTGACATTTAAGGCTACTACCCAATTCCATTCTTTTTTTGCAATGTTGTCTAATATCGCCTGTCTTCCAGAGCAACGATACGGAAATAGAGATCTGGTTGGATAGTGTATCGTTACAGCCGTTTAGTCCAGAGCAATGGCAAGCACACCAAGAAGCCAATATCCAACAGGTATTATATTATTACCCTGGGATTCCAATTATTAACATTAAAATTTATTCAAAATGCACTCTCTGGGAGTAAATGAAATCTTTTAATTCCATTATGAATCATTATCAGATGGAACTTCCTTTGGAATTATTATTTTACTCAAATTAAATGGAATCTTTTTATGAAATTTCAAAAACTAAAAATTATTTTTTTTTCAATTTTCTCTTTTCATTTTCAACTCGCTTATTGCTCAACAATGCTGGCTAAAATTTGTAATCAAAATGGTCGAAATTGAGTTTCAGTTTGTATTATTTTTCAGAGAGAAAATCGGGATAGTATATTAGGAAAATATAGAATCAAAATACATATACATAGATATAATTTAAATCAAAATTGAGTTGGTATTATATTTTGTATTATATGAATATAATTCAACTCAAAATTGAGTTTGAATTATATATTGAAGGTGATATCTAAATTGCAGTTTTAATATTGATTGTTTGACCGGTTTTTTCTATTACATTTTTGAAATATTTGGAAATCTCTAATCAAGATACATAGAGATTTTTTTTTTTTTTCATCAAATTTTTTAGATATTCAGAAATTTTTAATCAAGATATACACTAGGCAACATCTAAAATTAGACAATATTCAGAAATTCACAACATCTAAAATTAGACATGTCTATTTTGCTTCAAGATATATGGAAATATAAGTTAATTATCAATAATTATTAAGTAGACGTTAGAGATTTAACCTCCACTGAATAATCTAAAATATTCTTAATAATAGTTACAAATTAAAAATTAAAATTAGTTTAAAATCATATCAAATGAGTTTATAAGTTTTTGGACATATAGTATTAATAATCCTTAGTATAAAACTTATTTATAAACTACTAATCTTCATAATAAAGAATAAATTATATATATTTAATTCACTTTTTAATTCTTTTTATAAATAATAATAATAATATAAAATAAAATTATAATTCAATTATTTTTTCATAGCTATTAAAATATTTGGATGTATATTCATATTTACCACCTATATAAATGTTACCTTTAATACTTGATATGACTTTAACTGGTAAAATGTAAATAAAATGAAATAAATGTTTATCATTTACCATATTTTATATAACTTTAACTTGTGAATTTAGATGAAATGAAATAAATGTTTATCATATTTGCCCATCATTAAATTTTTTATGTTTTTTTAATGTCTGTACCTGTACCTGTTTTAATATTTTTTATCATATTATTTATGACATCACATTTGATATAAATTTAACTTTCACATTATTTTGCACTGGGCTAAAAAAAAGTGGAAATCTTGGCCCATCATCCTCCATCTCAACATTCTTTCAACATTACAATGATTTTTTCTGAACTTCATCTACAATATAAAGATTGCTGGGTTGTTAATTTTTGAGTCTGGTGTGTCGTTAATTGAGATGGGTACATATTACAGAGTCGCAAGGGACATTTCATTGTGCACGCTGTCAACAGTACAGGGCATCCATTGAAAGGAGCCAAACTATTCATCAAGCAAGCCAAGAGGGACATTCCCATAGGATGCGCTATAGCGAACACAATACTGAACAATAGTGTTTATCAGGTGGACTTAATCACTGAATTTACCCCGTTTTTCGCTTTTTATTTCATCTCAGAAGCCATTTTGGTTTCAGAAATTATCCTTTTAACCCTTCATGTTTGGCTGAATTTTTTTTTCCTTTAAAGCTATTATAATCTAATTCCAGAAATGTTCTCTTAAGCTATTATAATCTGATTTCAGAAATGGTTTCTTGAACGTTTCAACGTAGCAACATTTTTGAACGAGCTAAAATGGTACAGCACGGAGCCTGAGCAAGGGCAAGAGAATTACAGGGACGCAGATGCCATGGTGAGCTTCTGCAAAGAAAACAATATAAAGATGCGGGGGCACAACATAGTGTGGGAGGATCCAAAATATGTTATGCAGTGGGTAAAGAATCTGAATGCCCAACAACTCCAAGAGGCAGTGGACAATCGAGTCCATTCAGTAGTGGGAAGGTACAAGGGCCAATTCATCCAATGGGATGTCAGCAACGAGATGCTTCATTTTTCATTCTTTGAGGACAAGTTGGGGCCCAATGCCTCTGCAAATATCTTCCAACTGGTTCAGCAATTAGATCCCTCCACTCCATTGTTCATGAACGACTACAATACAATCGAGACCTGCAGTGACATGGCCGCCATACCCGATGCATATGTGCAGAAGCTGCACGACATTAGTCGGCCAGGGCTGATTGAAGGAATTGGATTGGAATCCCATTTTTCAAAGCCTAACTTACCATTAATGAGATCTGTATTGGACAAATTGGGATCTTTGGGTCTGCCAACCTGGCTAACAGAGGTCGATATTGACAACGACGTGAATCAAACTACACAGGTAAGCAAGCTTTCAGATCCATAATTTCTCTTTTCAATAAATCAAAACGTCTATGAATCTCATGTTTAATGTTTGGAACAGGCCGAGTATTTGGAAGAAGTACTGCGGGAAGGATTTTCTCACCCTGCTGTGGGAGGCATAGTCATTTGGTCGGCATGGCCGCCTCCCAGTGGATGTGACAGGATGTGTCTCATTGACAATAATTTCAATAATTTGCCTCCAGGCAATACGGTGGACAAATTGTTAAAAGAATGGCAAAGCAGAGGCATTAGTGGTTTTACTGATCATGAGAGCGGGACCTTCAATTTTTCAGGATTTTACGGCGAGTACACCGTCACTGTAAAGCATCCCCACATTACTGGTACTAATTCTTTCAAGATTTCGAGAACATCTGAACAACCACAACACATTAGCGTTGTTGTGTAATTATCAATGAAAAGATTGTAACCTGCGGTATATACTAACAATGATATAAATATAAAGAATTAAATATATACAAGTAATAGAAAAACGTAGTTGAGGTGGGGATTCAACGACCCCGAGTTAAGATCTCAAGATGGCTGTACGTTACACTCGATCTCAACAACCCCATGTTAAAATGGAGATATGCGTGTGTATGGAAGACTACCACTGAAATATGTCTATGGAGGTGTGTGTCTATGGAGGAGAACCCCTGCAATATAAATTACCTTTTTCAATGCTGCCTTCTGGTTGTGCTCGCTACTGGCCTGCCTGGACTAAATGGCTGGAGCTCCCCTGCAATATAAATTACCTTTTTCAATGCTGCCTTCTTGTTGAGCTCGCTACTGGGCTGGACTGAATGGCCATACGTTATAGAACCACATTCTACTTCGATGTCTCAGCTTTGGAATACAGGTGATCGGCATTCATTATAAATACATGATTTGGGTACGCATCAATTTACAAACTAATAATATCTCTGCTTTAAAAATATCTTTACACAACGTAATAAAGATCATTATCTGGCCTTGTTCTGGAGTTGGCACTTTATCTGCTTCATGTTCTCATTCTATGGATTCATCTACCTTATTTAAAATGAAAGCAGTTGATTTTTTCTGTGGAAAAAATAAAATTGATTGATTTTTGTTAAGATTTAAACTTTTTTATTATTATTATTAATTATGATTAGTGTTTCAAAATGGCCATAAATTTACGTGTACAACCTTGCCATTCATCACTGCACTGTTAGTATTTGTTCCCCATATCTGTACCCATGCTGATCAATTATAGTGTGTAATTTGTTTCCCGAGACGTTTTCAAATATGTTGAATATGTTTAGTAAATCACAGTTATGATAGCTATATGGATTTACTAGGAATGACAGATACATGATTGAAGACGAATAAAATACAGGTATTTTAAATATTGATAAAACTGACTTTAATATAAAAAATTTATCCAGATTAAAGGATAGTTAAGTTCATAGAGTTTTTGTTGTTCAGCATCACAAAGGTCAAATATTTTCAACACCCTTTAGTCAGCAAATAAATCTTTTCAAAACTAGATATTTATTCACAAACCAGATATTTATTCATACTCTCATCGTATTGCTAAATAATTTCTAGTAATTATTCACAAACCAAATATTTATTCACACTCTCATCGTATTTCTAAAAAAAATTCTAGTCATTAATCTATTGTTCATCTCATTATTCACAATAATTCCTCCCGTGGATGAAGGTGGCTTTGGCCAGCAGTGTAGATATAAAGGCCACCCTATTGAGCCAAATACAAAACCAAGAAATTTGTCAATTCACAAACATTTATCATCCAAAGAAATTTGTCAATTCACAAACATTTATCATCCAAGCTACATGATGCCCCAGTGGGTGAAGATACCTCAAGTACAGAAATTTGGCATTTGAAAGGGAAGTTCACCCTCCCACCATTGGGTGAAGGTGTCTTAACTAGAGTCATTTGGGATTTGACAGTGGACCGTCCCGGCCTCAATTATCATTCTAAAATCAATCAGGACTAAAATAAAGCCTCTCATTTTTTTTTATATATATATATATATATATATATATATATATATATCCATAATTATCATTCTAAAATGAATCAGGACTAAAATAAAGTATATCAGATCGCAGAAGGCCCAAGATCTAGCCGCAGATCAGAAGTGCCGCATAACCTTTATAATAAACCCATTCAAATTCTGATCTAACCGCAGAAGGCCCAAGATCTAACCGCAGAAAGGCCGCAGAAGAGACTCGCAGATCAGAATTAAAATCTAGTGGGCAGAAGAGCCGCAGATTATAAGGTGTATATCACTGGATTTGATTCGTGTAAAGCCGCAGATCATAAGAGCGGGCAGAAGAGCCGCAGATCTATATAAGCGTAAGTCAGATGTCCATACCCTCGTGAAAACTACGTCACAGAACTTTAATCATTGCTATAGATCTAGCCGCAGATGAGCAATCAGAAGTGCCGCAGATGAGCAATCAGAAGTGCTACAAATGGGAGGTCGTTTCTATTTTATAGAGGTGGCTCAATTAATTGAAAAAGTTTAATCAAAAATAAAAATTTATTTCTTTGCAAAGTTTAAAATTTAATGGGAAGTATGAAACATTTTTTTTATTAATGGGTTTAGGGTTAGCATCATTTTACATTTTTATTTTTTTTATTAACTTCTCTTAGACATAAAGTATTTTTCATTGTATTTTCTTCATATTTGATATGAATATATTATTTAAATAAGGTATTTAGACAAAGTATTTTTCATTGTATTTTCTTAATATTTGATACGAATTTATAATTATATATTGAAGAAGATCATATTTGTATTTACTTTTGAGTTAGTTTACAAATAGGATGTGACATATAGGTTGTCGTGGAAGTTGTGATGTTTGTATAGGAGATGTTTTGGTTACACTTGCTACAACTCCGAACTCTATTCTTGCAACTCTTATTGTTGCAACTCATAACCATGTTTCTAATCTTTGTTGTTGGAACTCCAGTTCATACCATTACCGCAACTCCAACTCAAATTGTTGTTACAACTAGGGAATTACACTACAGTTTTTAGAACAACGTTTAAATCATAATGAAATGATTTAATTATTAAACTTTTATTTTAATTGTGCTTTATAATTTCCCTGGCTTATAATTTGATTAATTTATTTAATTTATTTCTTTTTACATATGTATTTAGTTAATTAATTTGATCTATTCTTTTACATGTTTGTTTTCTTTACATATTTATAAAATATTAACTTTTGTTAACTATATTAGTTAATTAAATTATTTTATAAGTAACATAATTGAATTATAAAAATTATTAACAAATGTTATATATAATATTTAAATCAAAATATTTTAATTTGTTGAAATATTAATTAATATATTGATATATTAATTTAAATATTTATTTAAAATATTTAATAACAATAAATATTTGTTCAAAAATGTTTAAATTAATATAGTATTATTATTGGATATTAATATTAATTAATCAATACTACTTTTATTATTATTATATTAATAATATTAATAATGTATATTAATATGGTATACTATGAATATGAATATTATTATTATTATTATTATTATAAATAATATTAATATTAATATTAATATTTGTCTTTTTATATTAATTAATTTCTTGGGTTTATTGCTTTTTTGGGTTTGTAATATCAATCATGGTCCAACTTTGCATTCTAACAAAGGTTGTCTCAATATGAAAATCAACCACGGTCCAATGTCGCATTCTGACCAATCATGGTAAATCATGTTTATTTTTGAGTTTATAATATTTATTTTAGAGTTTATATACCCTGGGTTTATAATATTAATCCCTTGGGTTTAATATTATTCTCTTTGGTTTATAATCTCTTGGGGTATTAGCATTAATTCCTTGGGTTTATTTTCCCCTTAGGTTTATAATATCAATACCTTGGGTTTATTAATCTAAGGGTTCATATTCCTAGTATATAATATTATTCATAATGTTTATAATATTAATCTCGGGGTTTAAAATAATTCCGTTGGGTTTATAATCATGGTCAACCGTCTTCTGACATCGCATGATGACAAATATTGTCTCAATATGAAAGTCAACCATGTCCAACGGTTGTCAACCATGGTCAACCGTGGACCAATATCACATTATGACAAAGATTGTCTCAATATGAATCAACCATGGTCAAGCATGGGTCTAACATCGCATTGTGACAAAGATTATCTCAATATGAAAGTCACCCATGGTCAACCATGGTCAAATGCCGCATTTTGACAAAGATTGTCTTAATATCAAAATCAACCATGGTGAACCAATCATGGTCAACCATGTTCATTTTAGAGTTTATAATATTTTTAGGGTTTACAATATTTATCTCAAGGTTTATATACCTTGGGATTATAATATTTATCCATTGGGTTTAATACCTTAGGTTTATAATCCCTTGGGTTTTTAATATTAATCCTTTTGGTTTATAATATTTATCTTAGGGTCTATATACCTTGGGTTTATAATATTAATCCCTTGGGTTTAATATTATTCCCTTGGGTTTATAATACCTTGGGGTTTTAGAATTAATCCCTTAGGGTTTATACTATCAATCCCTTGGTTTTATCAATTGAAGTGTTCATATCCCTCAGGTTTATCAATCCCTTGGTCCAATGTCACATTGTGATAACCGTGCTCATACATGGTCAACCATGGTCCAACGTCGCATTGTGAGAAAGAGTGTCTCAATATGAAAATAAACTATGTTCAACCATGTTTATTATAGGGTTTATGGCCACATTGTGACAAAGATTGTATCTTGGTCCAAAGTCGCATTATGAAAACCATGGTCATCCATGGTCAACCATGGTCCAATGTTGCATTGTAACAAAGATTGTCTCAATATGAAAATCAACCATGATCAACCATAGTCCAACATCACATTGCGCCAAAGGTTGTCTCAATATGAAAATCAATCATGGTCAACCATAGTCCAACATCACATTGTGACAAAGCTTGTGTCAATATGAAAATCATATGTGGTCAACCATGTTTATTTTAGGGAACTTATAATATTTATATTAGGGTTTATATACCTTGGGTTTATAATATTTATCCTTTGGGTTTATTATTATTCCCTTGGGTTTATAATCCCTTGGGTTTTTAATATTAATCCCTTGGGTTTATGATATTTATCTTAAGTTTTATATGCCTTGGGTTTATAATATTAATCCCTTGGGTTTAATATTATTCCCTTGGGTTTATACTTTCAATCCCTTGGGTTTATCAATTGAAGCGTTCATATCCGTTGGGTTTATCAATCCCTTGGTCAAATGTCACATTATGACAACCATGGTCATCCATGGTCGACCATGGTCCAACGTTGCATTGTGAGAAAGATTGTCTCAATATGAAGATCAACCATGGTAAACAATGATCAACCATGTTTATAATATGATTTATAATATTCCCTTGGGTTTAATATTATTCCCTTGGGTTTATAATCCCTTAGGCTTTTAATATTAATCTCTTAGGTTTATTCTCTTGGTCCAACGTCGCATTATGACAAAGATTTTTTCAACATGAAAATCAACCATGCTCAACCATGGCCAACCATTGTCCAACGTCGCATTGTGCCAAAGCTTGTCTCGATATGAAAATCAATCATAGTCAACCACAGTGCAACATCGCATTATGACAAAGATTGTGTCAATATGAAAATCAATCATGGTCAACCACAGTGCAATGTCGTCTTGTGACAAAGATTGTGTCAATATGAAAATCATTTGTGGTCAACCATGGTTAACCATGTTTATTTTAGGGTTTATGATATTTATCTTAGGGTTTATATACCTTGGGTTTATAATGTTTATCCCTTGGGTTTAATATTATTCCCTTGGGTTTATAATCCCTTGGATTTTTAATATTAATCCCTTGGGCTTATAATCCCTTGGATTTTTAATATTAATCCCTTGGGTTTATAATATTTATTTTAGGGTTTATACACATAGGGTTTATAATATTAATCCATTGGGTTTAATATTATTCCATTTGGTTTATAATACCTTGGGGTTTTAGAATTAATCCCTTGGGTTTATACTATCAATCCCTTGGGTTTATCAGTCGAAGTGTTCATATCCCTTAGGTTTATCAATCCCTTCGTCAAACATCACATTGTGACAATCATGCTCATCCATGGTCAACCATGGTCCAATGTCGCATTGTGTGAAAGATTGTCTCAATATGAAACTCAACCATGGTCAACCATGTTTATTATAGGGGTTTATGGTCACATTGTGACAAAGATTGTCTCTTGGTATGACGTCGCATTGTGACAACAATGGTCATCCATGGTCAACCATGGTCCAATGTCGCATTGTGACAAATATTGTCTCAATATGAAAATCAACCATGGTCAACCATTGTCCAAGGTCACATTGTGCCAAAGGCTTTCTCAATATGAAAATCAATCTTGGTCAACCATTGCCCAACATTGCATTATGACAAAGATTGTGTCAATATGAAAATTATTCGTGGTCAACCATGTTTATTTTAGGATTTATAATATTTATCTTAGGGTTTATATACCTTGGGTTTATAATATGCTTTTCTCAATATGAAAATCAATCATTGTTGACAATTGTCAACCATGGTTCAATGTTGCTTTGTGACAAAGATTGTCTCAATATAAAAATCAACCATGTTCCAATGTATCATTGTGACAAAGATTGTCTCGACATTACAATTAATCATGGTCAACCATGGTCAGTCACAATGTGACCATGGTTAATAACCATGGTCACATTGTGACAAAGATTGTCTCTTGGTCCAACATCAAATTGTGACAACCATGGTCATCCATGCTCAAGCATTTTGCAATGTCGCATTGTGACAAAGATTGTCTCAATATGAAATTCAATGATGGTCAAGCATGGCCAACCATTGTCCAATGTTGCATTGTGACAAAGATTGTGTTAATATGAAAATCATTCATTATCAACCATGGTCAACCATGTTTATTTTAAGGTTTATAATATTTATCTTAGGGTTTATATACCTTGGGTTTATAATATTTATTTTAGGGCTTATATACCTTGGGTTTATAATATTTATCCATTCGATTTAATATTATTCCCTTCGGTTTATAATTACTTTGGTTTTTAATATTAATCCCTTGGATTTATATATTTAATTTAGGGTTTATATACCTTGGGTTTATAATATTATTCTCTTCCATTTAATATTATTCCTTGGGTTTATAATACAATGGGGTATTAGAATTAATCCCTTGGGTTTATCAATCCCTTTGTCTAGCGTGACATTGTGACAACCAAGGTCATCCATGATAAATCATGGTCCAACATTGCATAGTGAGAAAAAGTGTTTCAATATGAAAATCAACCATAGTCAACCATGTTTATTATAGGGTTTACAATATTCATTATTTATTATTAATATTTTTAGTATCAATAATATTATATATTTAAATTATTAACTTTTATTTGATTATTTAGTAGTTTAATATTTTAAAATTATTTGTTTTTAGTATTATTATTATTATCATTAATTAATAAAAAATAAAAACTAAAAATAAGCGTAGCCCATTCCAATGAGTATTTGATGTTGTGTATTCGGATGGAGTTGGGTAGTCTTCACTTTAGGGCTACGACTCCTCCCCATGCCCCAGGACTACTAGCGAAGGTATCAGAAGCAATTACGCTCACCTCTAGACAATAGCCTTTGCCAGTGCAAGCACCCAAGCTTTGCAAGGGTACCCTCTAGAAGTACTGTTGAACGTGATGCAATGTCAACCTCATGTGCCACAGGATTCCCCTGCGTAGCCACCTATGAGATCCCTAGGAAAGGCAACTATGTGCACCAATTCCTATCAAAAGTCGGGCAGAACAGTCGTGAGGTGGGATCCAACAAGTAGGACAGGGGGTATCTCTCTTCCTTGTCTTCACTCTCCCTCATGCTTAATTCCCTGTCACAGAGCTTTCTCAATCTTTTTAACGATATTGGATTTCGCTCGTTATTCAACTTCTATGTTTGATAATTTGAGTAGCCTTCGAGAGTTAACTCTCCACTCACCTATTCCAAGGCCCTAATGAACCTAAACTTGTTGATGTTTGTTAATGACAAAAATAAAAGTTCTAGTTCATTTTATTAAAGTGTTTGATTTTATAGGGCTGTTCTTTAAGTCATGGGTAAAAATGAGAGTGAAACTAATGATGTTTTGACGCAACAGAAACCAATAGAAACTTAGCTACATGAAAATGCAGTTATTTTCTTCAATGAAAATGGATTTCTATAGAGTTCTACGAATAAACTTGTACAAGAAAATTTTTCTTTTTCCAGAAAACACACTCCACACACTCAAAAGCTAACAAAAAGACTAAAATGTCTGCAATGCAAACTATAATGATAGTTCATGGATTCTCATACAAGAAGAAAATTTGTTTCCTTACAAGATTAACAAGCCAACTTGAAAGTAAAGAGAGCAAAAATTCAATAACAAATTTCCCTCAAAGCCAATCAAAACAAATTGAACAAGATCACAATTGCTCAACAACAACAAAACAAAAGAAACTGAAAAACCAAAAGCTTGGAAAAAGAAAAGCAAAGTTATATTTTTGTCTTTTTCTTTCAAGGAAAGTAAAGCAACTTTTGAGGTCACAAAAAGAACTACTAAATTTGAAAGATAAAAAAAGAAGCACAAATTGTCTTGATATCTTTCAAGTTATAAAAATCATTAGTAAATGAAACTTGAAACAAGAAAGACTACAAACTCACACAAACTGATCCAAACATCAGTAAAAAACTTTACCAAACCGACAAAAATGTCAAGAAAGAAAAACTTTCAAAATTTCCAAAAAGACTCTAAAAAAGGTTTGAAAAGCAACAAGGCCAATCAAACAAGGAAAAGCAAAACAAGACAACTTGGAATATGGGTTGCAAATGAAATCGAAATCAATTTCTTGTTCTGGAAAAACAGAACATCCAAGAACTTCAAACAAAAATCTTGAACCCAAGACACAAACCACATTCTTGCTTAAGAAGCAATCCTAGGCCAACTAGGCTTTTCAGTGAGAAGGAGATTTTGGAAAAGAAAGCTTGCAAGAAAACTGAGTTCTCCAGATAGTAGATAACCATACAACAACATAAATCACTAGGCAGGAGACCTAACTGGGTAAAGAGATTTGAAAAAACAATTCAAGAAATTGTATACATGACCGTGTAAAGACACAGAAGAGTGCACATGCGTTTCTAATACAAGAAACTCGCATATACGCGAGTCTACTTGAGGAAACCTACGTTTATACGCAACTGTAATCCAAGAAAATAGTGTATACAAAGCTCAATTACGAAAGAACAAAAATCAAGGTATGATCAAGAAGATCAAACCTGATGCCTGGGACACTAATGAATCAAACAACATTGTAAAAGAAATCAATCAAGAAAATGAACCCTTATTGAGAACGAACAACCCAAACCAAGAATAACAAGAATGTTATCCCAGCGGAGTTGCCAATTCTGTTGCGGGTGAGATCACCCTAGGGTCTTGGGTTGAAAACCCCAACAAAGCGGATGGCAAACAACAGCAAGAAATTCTCAGGAAAACAACCTAAATTCTTATTCTACTAAACTGTACAGGAGTGTCCTTACTTGGAGGTCCTACGTTTGGGTAGATCCCGCAGGGTAAAAACCCTCAACTTCTCCTGATGTCTTTGAAACCTGAAAATTATTCAAATGAAACATATACAACAGTAGAAACATAAATCATTTTCATGATATTAACTTTAGATAATATAAATGAATGAACAATTACACATTAATATAAGATTCATAAACAAATTACAATATAAATCAATGCATAAACACATTTAATATCGAGAACAGAACATCATTTCTTTATTGAAGTAAGCTACAAGTAAAGTGGAGAAATACGACCTGAGTCTTTCTCCGGCTCCAAGAGGAACCATCTTCGAGATCTATCCTTTCCCGGCCTCAGCAATCTTCCTCCATCACCAATACAAGGATATCTCAAGAAAGATGAAGGATATTTCCAACAAGGAAACAAGGGTTTCCCAAAGCTTTGGGGAGTGCAAGAGGCATAGGGATTTCTTCAGACTCGATCAGGGATAATCTCACTATAGTATCAATATCTCATATCTTCTCGCTTAAGGCCTTCCCATGGAGATTTATGTATACTTCTCCAAATTAGTTTTTTCAATTGGGAAACAGTTGGGCCACGGGCTATAGGAGGTGAGTAATAGTAAAACCCATGAACTCCGCCCAAAATTAAGGAATTCTTTTTTTAAGTATTTTAACACATGTACATGGGTTGGGTATATGATGACCTGCACGTACACGCTTTTATAACAGACAAAGTAGCGTATAGGGAATAAAACCATTTTTTTTAGATTTTAGACCAAGTCTGGAAGGAAGGGTTGCCCTAGGCCATAATTAGAGCATAAGATCTACCAAGAGTGGTAAATGGTGCTATAACATGGGTGTAATTACGTATATAATAAAGCGTAATTTTAATGAATAATAATTATTATTAATAAATAGTTATTGATAACTATAGAGTCGTCTATGGAGGCATAGGAATTGCCTGGATGACCAAAAGTGGTCAGAATCCGGGCAAAAAAAAATCAAAAAATCTTGTAGTAGCAGTGTTTGAATCATGATTTTTATGGTAGAAATGGATTCAGCGCCATCAAAAGCCTCTAGAGCACCCAAAATATTGAAATTTAATAGCTATAACTTGGATTTACAAAAGTCCGTGCCGAATTTTATCAAAATATGGCCATAATTTCCATGATTTTCAGGGTTAAAAGGCAATTTGTTTAGACTACGGCGATAATTATTATAATTACTATAAATTAATAATTAAACGTGTAAAACCATTATTTAATAATTATTATTATTTATTTATTATTATTGATTAATTATTATAATAATGATGATTAACACCCACAAAAATTAATATGGACATTAAATAAATAAATATTTATTATTATAATTATTATTATTATTAAATAAATATTTATTATTATAATTATTATTATTAAATAAATATTATTTAAAAATTAATTAATTATTATAAATAATTAATTAATAATAATAAAACCTAAAAGCGTGTAAAAACATTGTGAATCTCCACCTTCATCTAATTATTATTATTTACTAATTATTTATTAATATTTAATTATTAATTATTTTTATTAATTATAATATTAAAAATGTTTTTATTGTAATAGTTTTTTTTAATATTTTTTTAATATTATATGTTAATCAATGGTTTGTGTGTGGCATATATCAACCATATGTTATTGGTGGGCAATGGTTTTGAGACAATGGTATTACATATTGTAAAATCCTTTAAAAGGCTTGAGGATCTCCATTGTGATGTTTTAGAGTAGAGTGAAAGGCTCACTTGGAGAGGGTGTTGGACGAATTTGTTGCATAATTTTTTTTAATTATTTTCCTCTGGCATCAATTTAATTATTCAACATGTCTATTTTGAGATAGAGTTTACAAATTTTATAATTTTATCATTGATAATTAATTGGTGGATGACACAGATTTAACCTCCATAATATAGTCACATTATTTTAAGTAATAATCATGATATGGAGTTGATATTTATCTTTAAGGTAATTATGTTATTTTTTCATTTCAATTTAACTAAAAATATATTATAAAATAAATTAAAATAAAAATAAAAATTGATTATAAAATAAATTATAGTTTTTTTAGAATATGAGATTGATAAACCTTTGGATGATTAAGAATCTTGTCCTATCTTGTTTAAAATATATATGTTTAATGCATATGTTATTATTTTTATAATTAATAATAATAATAATAATTTAAAATAAAATTATAGTTTAATTAAGTTTTAAGATTTATTTTAATTGTGATAATATAAAATTCATAAATGAAATGAAATGATATGTTAAGGTCCACTAGATTAAAAATAGTCTATGAGACTATTAGTTCCCTGTTTTTCGCTTTTTGCAATTCAACCCTTTTCCGATTCAAATTGATGATGAGCTGGCCCAACCTTCCAACAACCCCCTCATTAAAAAAACAATGCCAAGAAACTAATGCTAACATGTTCTCATAACTTTCTCTGATGTCTTTGAATACATTACATTCAAAAATGAAATGTTTTTCTGATTCCACAACCCCAAACATGCAAAATGTACACACCTGTTCTTCCCAAGCTTCTTTAGGCCTTTTCCACTATCTTGTTTCACACCGAAATTGATGTAAGTTGATCCTTAATTTAGCAATAAGACCTTTGCCCTCCACAAAATGCTAGCTCCGATGAACTCTTTTTGTTGTAGATCACATGCAGGGTTGAATTCCTCAATGTAATATTTCTTCTTTCTACCCAAATCTTTTCCCCATACCCTTTTACGAAACTTCTCCATAACAAAATCCTTTAGCGCCTTGCTATTTGTGGGATAGGCATTGAGGTAGATATTCCATTTTTGCATCCATGTGTAGTTTTGTTTCATCCATGTTTTCTTTCTTTCACCCATGCCTTCATTGAAGATAACATTAGGCCATCTACCTACTGTCATTTGCTCAATTCTTTTTAGATATCTTATGAGTCGCACCATAGCAATTGCTTCAATGGGAGTTGCTCCTATTTCACTAAACATTATCTCATAAGGTACTGAACTTTTTATTTTGAACTTGTTCATGATCAAGCATTTTTGGATTTTCTTAATTTGTTTCCATTTTGAGACGGGAGTGCTACTAACCCACAAGTCACAACCTTATAGCATTACTAGACAAACTAGGAGTTCAAAAAGCACTTTAATCATTTTCCAATCCCATAACTATACCTATCTACATCTTTTTTGAAGAGCATATAATGCTTTCCACCCTCCTAAAATTCTCTTCTTTCCGCAGTCCTCCCAATTGAGTTTGTTTTTGAAATCAATCCCAAGGTACTTGTACTCATTTACTTCTTCAAGAATTTTCTCTTCAAAGAAGAAAGTATGTTGGCTCTACTTCCTTTTATTAGAGAAAATCATTATTTTGCCCTTGCTAGTATTGACTTTCATCCCCGCTGCTCTACAAAAATGCTCAAGGGAATATAAGTGCATTTGCAATCCATGGGCCGTGTTAGAGTCAATCTGGTCAGTCCTCCGTTAGAGATCAAAACTCTTTATGCATTTCATTTTTTAGGAGTCCCGCTCCATTCACTCAGCTGCATTCCGCTAGGGGCATGCCATAATTTGACGGAAAAGGTCATTGCTAGTCATTTCCCCCCATGTCTGGCTCCTGCTGGCTTAGGTCTTTTGTCAATGATCACCAAAGTCCATGACAGTCAAGGTCTGGTCCTTTAATGGACAAAAGTCATTTTCGATCATTAGGTCTAGGGATTAATCAATTTGGTCTTTAAATATGTCCAGTAAAGCCATGCAGGCCAGAGTGAGGCCCTTACAAAGTAATGATTCAGAGAGTTTCATCGTCATATTGATAAACTTCGACTGTTCTTCAAAACTCTGTTTTGAAGAAAAGTCAAACAATGTCATTGGTGATAAAATTTTCAAAAAAGTCGTCAGTTGATTTCTTCAGATGCAGACATGGTTTCCGTGGCCAAATGTCCTATCGTGCAATCCCTGCAAAGAGTGCCGAAAATTTCATCATTTGAGCTAAAATTTCAAAGGGAAAGTGAAAATCAGTGTTGCTTTAAGTCAGTGAAAAAGTGTCAAAACATAACATTAGAAAAATGGGTTTTTGGAGAAGCAAAAATTTAACCCATGACTTCCAAGTCTTTATATACAAGTTTCCACCAAAATCAAAGCCATTGTGCAAATCAAGTGCATAGGGAGAAATTGCAAAGTGTTTGAGAGGCAAAGTGCGTGTTTGGAGAGAGTTGGAGGCAGTTTCCAGGAGCGCGGCGCACACAGAGCCATCCCTTAGTGTATTTTTTCAAATGGCCGCGGTGCACACCCAGGGCGCGGCGCACTGGGTTTTGCGCGCGGTGCACACTCACAAAGGGCCAAAACTGTGCCAAACTTCCTCAAATTTCTTATGAAGCCCCTCAAATTGAAAGGTAGGCTCTATGACATGACTTGTTCATCAAAGTTTATAAATGATATGGTGGTTATGGCTATGTTTGAATGCAACAAAACTCATAAAATCAACCACAAGAAAACACCAAAGGCCATTGTTGCTAGGGTTGCATAATTGTGGTATTGAGGCCAAGGTTCCATTTTCACCCACCATTTTTCCCTCACCTACAATTTTTCCCTATCCTCCCTTTCTCATTTTTCCTATTATCCCTACCCTAAAACACTACCAAACCCTATTCTCTTTCCCCTCCTCTTATTTGTCAACATAACACCCCAAAAACCTACCCTATCAAATACCCAAACCCCCTACATATCCCTAAACAAACTTCTTCCCATAACCCTTATTCCCATCACATTACTCCCCTCCTAATACTCCCTTTTGTTTCATTGTTCCTCTTGGTGGCAGATATCACAAAAGCACCCAGCTTCACACCAACATCAAAGGGCAGCCTAAATACAGTACACACAGAAGTCATGGCATCACAGCATTCATCAGAGTATGAGATGGAGACACAAAGTGACTCATCCTCGGAAGAGTAGGCTCCCAGGAGACATCACAAGAGTGGCAAACATGTTAGGGATGAGCCAACCACCCTCACAGAATTGCAGGCATGCCCTCTTGCTATGTCATGTTTCCAGCATCTATCATGTTTTGAATTTTTTCAAAGAGTGGCTAATGTTCGAGTTCATCATAAGTTGGCCCGTCTTTTTGTGCTTCACCTACATGGAGATCACTCTATCTTGGTCGGTGTCACCTTCACACTGACACCCAAAACTGTCTCATTAGCAACCGGTATACCGAATGTTTGAGAACCATGGCACAAGAAACAAAAAGTTGATCGGCAGCATTATGAGCCTTACATTAAGGCCAGTTGCTTGAGGCACCTCACAAGAGTCTTTCCATTCAGATATTTGAAATATGAATATGCTCCACTCATGAAGTTGATCATGAAGTACTTCAGTTGTGAGGGGAGGTTCTCTCGTCTATATGCCTATCACATCAGGTTGCTCATGCACTTTACCAGGGTACGGATGATGAACATCCCATTTTTCATTTGCAGGAACATAGAGAGGATGAACACCTTCATGCAGCACAAGACCCCTCAGCAGCAACTTAACAGTGTTTATCACTTTGCTCTTATTAGGATTTTGGTGGATCATCAGCTGGGATTGCAGGGCATTGCTTGGGAGGACTTCATCTCTTGTGACTTCTTCAACACTTCACAAGTATTATCAGAGGTTAAGCAAGAGGGTGAACCTTCTCGTCGATATGAGCGCCATGAGACTGCTAGTGTGCCGGTTTTCATTACATATCAGAAAGGCACCCGACGTTTATTTGCAGCGGAAAAGTGAGTGTTATCTCCACCCGGGGTGGAAGGGGCCTCGCTTCCACCATCAGCATCACAGGAACAGGACAAAGGCAAGGAGCCAATGCAGGATGAGGGGCCTTCAGGTGAGCCATCAGGTGAACGAGAGACCGAATTTGTTCTCCTTCATGATGATGAGACAGATACAGAACCGACAAGTGCATAGCTCAAAGAGATCATCTAGGAGCAGCAATCAGAGATCGAAGCCTTATCCCTTAACTTGGAGAGGGCTAAGTGGAACATGAAATATCTGGAGCAGAGGAACAAACAGCTTGAAGATTAGCAAGCGATCATGGAGCTACAAAACATTCGTGAGCATCGCCGAGCTGCACAAAGGAGAAGAGTTGAGCTCATGTCATTGGAGCAAGAGATCAATGAGGATCGGGAGGCCAATCTCGAGAGAGTTAACATGCACTTGGAGAGGGTGTTGGACAAGGCCAACAAGGACCATGCATTACTGAGACACATGGCTTTCCACTACACGGCGCGAAACAAAGTATGCAAGGCCCGAATTAGGAATTTGAAGGCGAAATTGAGGAAGGTAATCAAGAAGCAAAAGAAGCAAAGGGAGCTCGATCGACTTCAGATATTGGCCGAAGCCTCTTTGGCCTAGCATAGCACTTCATAGAGAACCTCCAGACCAAATTTTTTGAAATTTGGGGCAATTTTGGTCACGTGACAAATTTTTGGGCACAAAACAAGGTTTTTCTCCCTGGCGCTTAGGATTGGGAGCTCCAAATCACAAATGGTTTGCATTTTTGGATTCAGTATGCAAAATCACGACTACTGGTGTTTGGACAAGAAATTTGAGTATGATTTGAGTCTCCAGGAGGTCAAAAACGCTCAAAAAATGACCTCTCTACCCCTATTTTAACACACAGGAAGCAGTCTTGGGAGAATGAAGATTTGGAGGGGAAAATGAGCACCAAATTCAGAAATTCCACTTGGGTTGGAAAGTAGACAGGACAGGCTTTCCCAAAAGCACACTTAGGCACATTTTGGACTCCTGCAAGTGCCTCAAAACAGGATCCAAAGTGGCGCAGCGCATATAGAAAGTGGTGCGGGGCATATAGGGAAAAAGGCCAATTTCACCTCCGTTTCGCGAAATTTCGATTCATGACTTCTCCAAGTGGGCCCGCTCATCTACATTTCACTTTTTCGGCACCTAAGGCGGCATTTAAAGTATTTTCACTCCATATTGGCTTCTATCCAAGTGGCAAAGGAAGGCAAACAGTCACCCAAGCCATTTGTCATGTTTGTAACGCTGCACCTGTAGCTAATGGTTGGCTTTCCACCTCCATTTTGTAATCATTCAAGTAACTCCCCAACCCTTGGGCATTCTGTTTCTTCATGGCACATTCTATATACTGTATGCAAACTATTTGCAAAAGGTTGGTTGGAATTTCTGGGAGCAGTGTGGAGGAAAACCCAGCACTTGCATTGTACACATTTTGGCCAGGGAATTAATAAAATGATGCAGCTTTGATTCATGAGATTCATGTGGTATGATGTTTAGCAGATGTTTCTTCTTTCTATTTCATATGTGTATTTGTTATGTTTTATACAGTCCATTCATAACCATTTCTAGTTGAATGCTTTAAAGTAAGAAAGGCGGAATCCAGTTCACTGCTCTGCCTCGGTAAGGTATTCATGTTGTGTGTTTATTCTTCTGTTTGAAAAGGATTCATTTGCTATGCCCTTTTCAACCTCTTAACAGTCCTTCCATTTCATATTACTTCAATCTTACTGCTAAACCTCCTGCCTATCTTGCCTCAAGAAATATTCTGTGTCCTTGATTTAATTTCCCAGCTCAGATGTTCCTTTGGTCCCTTACAGCCCAGAAAATTCAGTCATTCAAAATCGCCTTTTCCACATCTATTTACTAGCCTAAAATCAGTATTTCATTTTGAGTCATCTCAGACTTTATTGTGTATTTTTACTGAGTGTGACCCGGAGAGAGCCCTCTCCTGTTCTGGTAGGGCTAGCTACCAGACTGAGCGTGGTTTGTGGTTACCCTGAATTTTGCCTTCCTTCAGCCTAAGGCAGATTTAGGTGCTAACAGGCCGATTTAAAAATCAATACAATATCATCAACATATAAAAGAAGCTTTATCACAAACTCCCCCAACCGAACACCATCTCCACCCTGTAGATTTAGCCACTCTTCCAATTTATCAATATATAAACCAAAAAGAGTAGGGGATAGAGGACAAACTTGCTTGACTTTAATGTCACTTCTAAAGTTTTCTGAAATACCTGCTGAGGTTCTAATTTTGACTTTCACTTCTTCATAAAGTCTATGGACAACGGCTTTATAATGCACAAGAATTTCAAGTTCTTCCATTCTACGCCACAAGTTATCCTTAGGGACTGTGTCAAATGATTTTTTGAAGTCAACAAAGCAGCAAAATTCTTCTTCTTTGTCCTCCCAAACCTTTTCAACAATGTGTCTCAATGTGATAGCATGATACACTGTAGAATGTTTCGGCCTAAAACCCGCTTGTCCTCTTGCCCTATTTTCTTTTACTTCTGCCCACTTACTAATTCCGTCTTCTAACATGCTACCAAAAAGCTTTGCAAACAAAGGATTGATCATAAGTGTTCTATAATTGGATGGATTATTAATGTCTCCACTTTTAAAAAGGGGTATTGTTAGGCTAGTTGTCTAGTCTCTTGGGAATCTTTGTTGAATGATGTTGTTGAATATTTCCATGATGTGTGGAGCAAGAGCATTCATTCCCCATTTTAGATACTCTGCTTGAAGTTCAACCAAGTACTTTGCCTTTCTTGTTTTCACCTTCTTAATTCCATTCTCCACCTCCTGTAACGCGAAGAGCTTTGAATTTGTGTTGATCCTAGGGGGCTCTGCCTCAGATTCTTTCTCATATGGTTGCCTTGCATATTCAAACAATTGATTGGCTGTAATATTATTTTCAGTTTGCATGAACTCATTTTTTTGCATGAACTCATTTTTTTTCTCTTTTAGTATCTGCTTATATAACTTTACATTCATCTTCTCCTTTCCTACCATTTTCAAGGTTCTCCCTGCCATTTTTCATTCCTCAACAAACCAAGCATTTATAGGAAAACAATTTTATTCTAATTTCCTATTTTTTTGCTCTTTTGCACTTCTCAAGTGCACTTTGAATTATGTTTTTTAACTCATGACTGTTGAAGCTTTTGAAACCAGTTCTCTTCTTCCAAATTAATCTCTCTAACATTGTCTTGAAGATAGTACAATTTTCTTGTGTTAGAAGAATTTTGCCCCGTGCTAGTGATTGTGGAGAGCATTGGGTTTGGGTTTTCCTCTTATACTGCCTTTTTCTAACCATAGCAACCTTATATAAATTGAGTTATGTTTTAATTGATTTAATTAAAATTATTTATTAGAAAATAATGGAAAATATATATATTAATAATAGATTTTTCTAAATAATAATTCAAAATTTGTTTAAAATATATATATTTAATGTTTACATTTTACAATTATTAATAATAATATTTAAAATAAAATTATATCTTACTTAAATTCATGATCTGTTTTAATTTTGATAATATAAAATGTATTATAAAATATATGTCTCAATTTATAATTTATTTAATTAAGACTAATTATTAACGTACACCGAAAATAACGGAAGAGTGTTTCAAAAGAACGTCCATGGAGTATGACACACACGGTACACCCAAATTTATAAAAGCTTGAATACGTGTCACGCATTGATGGTATACAGATAGCCGAAGTACCGAGAGGAGCCCTCCTTTTTCTATCATTTTAAATTGCTTCTCTGGCGAGAACACTGATAGCATATATATAGAAAAGTGGGAGAAGAAAAGGGAAAACAGTAAATCATTAACCAATCCAAATAATTGTGTGTTGAAAATAGAAAAACGTACTTGAGATTGACTGTGTTCAACAACCCCGAGTTAAGATCTCGCAGCTCAACAACCCCTCCCCTCCTTAAAATGAAGATAATAAGTAGCACTGAAATATGTATGGAGGTGTGTATCTATGGAGGAGCGCCCCTGCAATATAAATTTACCTTTTTCAATGCTGCAGGCTTCTTGTTGTGCTCGCTACTGGCCTGCCTGGACTTAACGGCCCTACGTTATAGAACCACATTTCTACTTCCATGTCTCAGCTCTAGTGGAATACATGAGGCCATCGGCATTCATTATAAATAACACGATTTGGGTACGCATCAATTTACAACCGTGGCCTTAGCCACTGCACTGTTAGTATTTGTTCCCCATATATGTATCCATGCTGATCAATTATAGTGTGTAATTTGTATTCCGAGACGTTTTAAAATATGTTGAATAATTTTAGTAAATCATAGTTAATATAGCTCTCTGGATTTACTAGGAATGACATATATATGATTGAAGACAAGGTATTTAAATATCTATAAAACTGAATTTAACATAAAAAAAAATAGTTTAAAAGATAGTTTAGTTGGTTGAGTTTTTGTTGCTAAGTATTATTTGGTCAAATATGTTCAACCCTTTAGAATTAAACTTTACTAATTTAGCCAACAAGTAAATCTTTTAAAAACTAGATATTTATTCACACACATCATATTTCTAAAAAAAACTAGTCATTCAATCTGTTGTTGTTGGCCAGCAGTTTATATAGAGGCCAAGAAATTTGTCAATTCACAGGGATTTATCATCCAAGCTACATGACCTTCCATTGAATGAAGGCACTCAACTACAAAAATTTGGCATGTGAAAGGAAAGTTCACTATTGAGCCAAATACAAAACCAAGAAATTTGTCAATTCACAGACATTTATCATCCAAGCTACATGATCTTCTACTGAATAAAGGTACCTCAACTACAAAAATTTGGCATTTGAAAGGAAAGTTCACCCCCCCACCATTGAGTGAAATTGTCTCAACTAGAGTTATTTGAAATTTGAGAGAAAACCGGCGCTGCCTCAGTTATCATCCTAAGAGCAGCCACTCCAAATTGCTGACCGACTAAAAACAGTCTCTCATTATATATATTTCCATCTCTTGCCACTCCAAATTACTGACCGACTTCTCTCATTATATATATTTCCATCTTTTGAATGGAAGCTTTTACAATGAAACTTGCAGATTTATACTGCTAGTAATATGAGTGTAGAAGATTGAAGCTATGTGTTAGATATATGAAATAGAATCACTTGTAGAATTAATTACAACTCTGTGTTAGATATATGAAATAGAATCACTTGTAGAATTAATTACAACTCAGTAACAACACGTGGAATTCAGCATTTTCATAGCCAGAAACAAAACCACTCCCTCATAATTTGGACTTGTAGAATTAATTACAACTCAGTAACAACACGTGGAATTCAGCATTTTCATAGCCAGAAACAAAACCACTCCCTCATAATTTGGGCAATAAGATTAAGCGAATTTGAGGAGTGTCGTGAAGTACTGTGAGTACGGATAAGTGGAACGCACGCAGTCTTCTTTGGAACGTCTTATCCCATTGCTTTTCTCAGGTTGTGCCATGAAAACTTCGTCCATTCCAAAATTATCTTCACATTTTCCCACCTTTCTTAGGAAATCTGTATTTCTGAAAGAAAAAAAAACTGCGTGCACGACACAACCTTCTTTCTAAAAACATTTCATTCGTGCACCACACTTAAGGTCATTTATGTGGGGTCTCTCATTTTTCATTACGTCAAACACAAGGTAATGTTAGATGAACTGTAGATACTTATAATCCTTCAAATATAAGAATATATCAAAGTAATCAACCACAAAGTTGTTAGATGAGCTGTATATATTCTCTTATAATACTCAAAATATAAGAATATGACAGTAATCCACTACACAATTGTGAGCCTAGTACTTGTCACATATAGCATGGAGTTGTATATGTGCTTTTATATTCTTATTAAAATCAAATTAAGCAAGCACACAGTTGTGAGTCGCAATACTTGTGGTCACCTATATCATGAATGTGGTCTTTACATCATTACATATATATATTTTTTTTAAATTAAAATTATAAATTTACAAATTATATATATATTTTGAAAATATTATATAAAAATTATATTTAAATTAATTAGATTAAAAAGTTCTAATATCATTTTTATTAAATTACATTCCGGATCTATTTCAAATTGAAAACTCAAATATTTTACGGAACTATATGAATGTGTTTATACTATTTTTTAACTCTTGCTTAAATTAATTATTTTATATTTTTTTATAAATTAATTTATCTTTTTTTATAGGAAGAACCCAAATGATTTAGTTACTGACATATAAATATTTTATTAATTTTAATTTAATTTAATTATAATTATAATTTAATTTAATTATTTTGTAGGGTATATTTCATTATTTTTTATTTAAATTAATTATTTTATATAGTATATTTTATTAATAATTATTTATATCAATATTTTCCTTGAGACCAATTCAAAAAAATATTTTCCAAATTTATTATTATAAAATATTTTTTATTTTAAAATAACTATAAAAATATTACGAAATCAAAATTTTATATATATATATATATATAGATATATATAATTTAAATTTATTTAATAACAATTAAATAATTTTAATAGATGTAATTATTTAATTTTTGAATCCCTCACATAAAGATTTATTGTGTCAACATTTTGAATTAGCAAGTGTGATTCATTATAAAGGTTAAATGATAAAGAATATCTTATCAACCCCAAGATAAATAATGAACCTAAAAAAAATCTTTAAAAAAAACACCTAAAGTCTTTAAGACTTGGTAAAAAGAATCTAAAACTTGATAAAAAAAATCTTAAAGCATAGAAGATTAATAAATAAAAAAATTAATAATAAAATAGAATAAAATATTTTAATTTAAATTTCACATTCATAAAATAACCTTTTTATATAGAAAAGAATGGATAAAAAATTAAAATAAATTATTTACTTAAAATATGAAATATTTATAAAATAAAAATAAATATAAAATATTGTTTTGGTTTATAAAAATATTTTAATAAATATATATTTATTTTGTAATTATATTTTATTTTTATTGGATATTTATTTATTTTATTGGTAGAAAGCAACAAATGAAAAAATACAATTAGCTTAGAATATATACGTAGAAAAGAGTGGAGATATATACATTAAATGTGACTTCTTCATTACTGTAAAGTCTAAATAGATTTCGACCCGCTACGTCCTCTCTGCAATGCAACAATATTATCAAAATATGCATTAAACTCTGGAATTACAGACATAATATCAATATTATCAAAATATGCATTAAACTCTGGAATTACAGACATAATATCAATATTATCAAAATATGCATTAAACTCTGGAATTACAGACATAATATCGTTAGAGAGTCGTGAAGCCATCCCATTAGTTATTCATAATGGAACTCAGTACAAAGTTTCTTCCATTATATGATTTATCACTTCTTGATTACTTATACTAAGAAAGGAAAAAAAAAAAAAACAGGAAAAAAAAACAGGGAAAAAAACAAAGAAAAAAACTGCCAAGCGTATGGTGTACGTGGGTTTTTCCTTTTATTTCCGTTATAATAACTTTGTTATCGACCAACCCTGAAGTACCAGACGGATAAGATGCCCCTGCTTTAATGGAAAGCTTTATAATTTGAGATTCACAGCTTTTAAGAAAATGTTATACATACTTTATTTTCTTCTCCGTTTTTGCTGTAATTTTTATATAGATGCTTTTAATTTCTTCTACGGTTTTGCTTTTATTTTTATAGAAATTTAACGATACAAGTTGGTGATATGTTTTTTAGTTTGATATTTACTTTTATTTCTATAGAAATTTAACGATACAATTGGGTGATATTGTTTTTTCAGTTTGATATTTATCTTTAGTATAGAAATGGATAGAGAATTTTAAAAATCTTCCATTGATTACAATCCATTTATATAAGTTTCCACATTATTTCCAGGGAAGCCCAACCCTCCTAGTAAAATTGTATATATGTGCGTTACATTTGCAATGATATTATTGTTTCTCATATTTACCAGCCTTTCATGGTATTTGGTTATGGATAGCCGCTATCTGCAACCACTGGTGGCGATTTCGGTAGTTCTGGTGTTGGCCCAACTGAGAGCTTCTGCCAGCGGTATGGACTATGCAACGGTTTGATGTTTGATATTTATTGTTTGAGTTGAGGATTTATGTGATAATCTCTGTGTGTATTCCTTTCAGATGGCGGCGTTCAGTATGATCATTTCGCCACCACAGAGGTGAGAGGCCAAAGTGATTGTGAAATTAAAAGTGAAGAAGTTATTTCTGCAATAAGATTAGATTAATACAGTAGAATATTCTGTGTATTCGTATTTCTGAGAAAAATCTGTGGTTTGATATTTGTTGGATATATATATATATATGTTGCAGTGCCTGCAAAAGCCACCTTCACCTTCATACGGAGGAGGAATCATCGTGAATCCCGATATAAACAATGGGGTCCAGGGGTGGACTCCTTTTGGAAACACCACGCTGGAAGTACGATCGGCCCCGGACGGGAATAATTATCTGGTCGCTCAGGGAAGGAAAAACAGCTACGATGCTCCCTCGCAGAACCTCAATCTCACCCAAGGAATGATGTATACTCTCGCAGGTATTTTTATTTGCTGCCATGAATCATATCAATATTATTGTAAGTAGCATCAAAATAGAATTTATAGTTCTTAGAAACCACACCAACTAATTACGGAATCATGATAAACTCTAACTAAACTTAATTACAATACTCAAATACTGAAGTAAATTACTATTTCCAACATTAATCATTGACGTTATTTACTATTTCCAACCTTAATCATTCATTTTTGCATTCCTGGTCAGATTTATAAGATATTCTCTAATTAAGTTCAACCAAACTTTGGCATAAAATTCTCAGGCATTGTAGCATTTAATTTCAGCTTGGGATTCAATTTGAATGGTTGAAATAGCCTTTAGCCAGCCAATGTAATGGGACTAGATTGGGTAATAACGAGGTGGGATATTTGGGTCAGCGTGGTTGCAGATCTCGGGAATAAATACGAAGAGTGCAGTTGTGAAGGCCACGGTTGCTACTAATTACAGCAACGGCGGAGCCGGAACTGACTACAACTGCGCCGGGACTGTTATTGCACGCGCTGGTTGCTGGTCTCTTCTCAAAGGAGGCCTTACCTTAGATTCCTCTCCCTCTTCCGCCACGTTATACTTTGAGGTACCTTGACATTTAAGGCTACTACCCAATTCCATTTTTTTTTTGCAATGTTGTCTCATATCGCCTGTCTGTCTTGAATATCGCCTGTCTGTCTTTCATATTCAAGTATAAAGTCACATTATACTTTGAGGTAACTTGACATTTAAGGCTAGTACCCAATTCCATTTTTTTTTTTGCAATGTTGTCTAATATCGCCTGTCTGTTTTTCATATTCAAGTATAAAGTCACATTATACTTTGAGGTAACTTGACATTTTTCCATTTATTTTTTGCAATGTTGTCTAATATCGCCTGTCTTCCAGAGCAACGATACGGAAACAGAGATCTGGTTGGATAGTGTATCGTTACAGCCGTTTAGTCCAGAGCAATGGCAAGCACACCAAGAAGCCAATATCCAACAGGTATTATATTATTACCCTGGGATTCCAATTATTAACATTAAAATTTATTCAAAATGCACTCTCTGGGAGTAAATGAAATCTTTTAATTCCATTATGAATCATTCTCAAATGGAACCTCCTTTGGAATTATTATTTTACTCAAATTAAATGGAATCTTTTTATGAAATTTCAAAAACTAAAAATTAATTTTTTCAATTTTCTCTTTTCATTTTCAACCCGCTTATTGCTAAACAACCCGCTTATTGCTAAACAATGCTGGCTAAAATTTGTAATCAAAATGGTCGAAATTGAGTTTCAGTTTGTATTATATGAATACAATTTAAATCAAAATTGAGATGGTATTATATTTTGTATTATATGAATATAATTCAACTCAAAATTGAGTTTGAATTATATATTGAAGGTGATATCTAAATTGCAGTTTTAATATTGATTGTTTGACAGTTTTTTTCTATCGCATTTTTGAAATATTTGGAAATCTGCAAATCAATTTTGAATTATATATTGAAGGTGATATCTAAATTGCAGTTTTAATATTGATTGTTTGACAGTTTTTTTCTATCGCATTTTTGAAATATTTGGAAATCTGCAATCAAGATACACTAGGCAACATCTAAAATTAGATATGCCTATTTTGCTCCAAAATATATGGAAATATAAGTTAATTATTAAATAGATATTAGAGAATAATCTAAATATTCTTAATAATAGTTATAAATTAAAAGTTAAAACTAGTTTAGAATCATATAAATAAGTTTACAAGTGTTTGGACATATAGTATTAATAACCCTTGGTATAAAACTTATTTATAAACCACTAATCTTCATAATAAAGAGTAAATTTTATATATTTAATTCACTTTTTAATTCTTTTTATAAATAATAATAATAATATAAAATAAAATTATAATTCAATTATTTTTTTCATACATATTAAAATATTTTGATGTATATTCATATTTACCACCTATATATAAATGTTACCTTTAATATTTGATATAACTTTAACTTGTAAAATGTAAATAAAATGAAATAAATGTTTATCATTTACCATATTTTATATAACTTTAACTTCTGAAATAAAATGAAATAAATGTTTATCATTTACCATATTTTATACAACTTTAACTTGTGAATTTAAATGAAATGAAATAAATGTTTATCATATTTGCCCATCATTAAATTTTTTATGTTTTTAATTTTTTTTAATGTCTGTACCTGTACCTGTTTTAATATTTTTTAGATATAAATTTAACTTTCACATTATTTTGCACTGGGCTAAAAAAAGTGGAAATCTTGGCCCATCATCCTCCATCTCAACATTCTTTGAACATTACAATGATTTTTTCTGAACTTCATCTACAATATAAAGATTGCTGGGTTGTTAATTTTTGAGTCTGGTGTGTTGTTAATTGAGATGGGTACATATTACAGAGTCGCAAGGGACATTTCATTGTGCACGCTGTCAACAGTACAGGGCATCCATTGAAAGGAGCCAAACTATTCATCAAGCAAGCCAAGAGGGACATTCCCATAGGATGCGCTATAGCGAACACAATACTGAACAATAGTGTTTATCAGGTGGACTTAATCACTGAATTTACCCAGTTTTCCGCTTTTTATTTCATCTCGATTGAAGCCATTTTGATTTCAGAAATTATCCTTTTAACCCTTCATGTTTGGCTGATTTTTTTTTTCCTTTAAAGCTATTATAATCTAATTTCAGAAATGGTCTCTTAAGCTATTATAATCTGATTTCAGAAATGGTTTCTTGAACGTTTCAACGTAGCAACATTTTTGAACGAGCTAAAATGGTACAGCACGGAGCCTGAGCAAGGGCAAGAGAATTACAGGGACGCAGATGCCATGGTGACCTTCTGCAAAGAAAACAATATAAAGATGCGGGGGCACAACATAGTGTGGGAGGATCCAAAATATATTATGCAGTGGGTAAAGAATCTGAATGCCCAACAACTCCAAGAGGCAGTGGACAATCGAGTCCATTCAGTAGTGGGAAGGTACAAGGGCCAATTCATCCAATGGGATGTCAGCAATGAGATGCTTCATTTTTCATTCTTTGAGGACAAGTTGGGGCCCAATGCCTCTGCAAATATATTCCAACTGGTTCAGCAATTAGATCCCTCCACTCCATTGTTCATGAACGACTACAATACAATCGAGACCTGCAGTGACATGGCCGCCATACCCGATGCATATGTGCAGAAGCTGCACGACATTAGTCGGCCAGGGCTGATTGAAGGAATTGGATTGGAATCCCATTTTTCAAAGCCTAACTTACCATTAATGAGATCTGTATTGGACAAATTGGGATCTTTGGGTCTGCCAACCTGGCTAACAGAGGTCGATATTGACAACGACGTGAATCAAACTACACAGGTAAGCAAGCTTTCAGATCCATAATTTCTCTTTTCAATAAATCAAAACGTCTATGAATCTCATGTTTAATGTTTGGAACAGGCCGAGTATTTGGAAGAAGTACTGCGGGAAGGATTTTCTCACCCTGCTGTGGGAGGCATAGTCATTTGGTCGGCATGGCCGCCTCCCAGTGGATGTGACAGGATGTGTCTCATTGACAATAATTTCAATAATTTGCCTCCAGGCAATACGGTGGACAAATTGTTAAAAGAATGGCAAAGCAGAGGCATTAGTGGTTTTACTGATCATGAGAGCGGGACCTTCAATTTTTCAGGATTTTACGGCGAGTACACCGTCACTGTAAAGCATCCCCACATTACTGGTACTAATTCTTTCAAGATTTCGAGAACATCTGAACAACCACAACACATTAGCGTTGTTGTGTAATTATCAATGAAAAGATTGTAACCTGCGGTATATACTAACAATGATATAAATATAAAGAATTAAATATATACAAGTAATAGAAAAACGTAGTTGAGATGGGGATTCAACGACCCCGAGTTAAGATCTCAAGATGGCTGTATGTTACACTCGGATCTCAACAACCCCATGTTAAAATGGAGATATGCGTGTGTATGGAAGACTACCACTGAAATATGTATGGAGGTGTGTGTCTATGGAGGAGAACCCCTGCAATATAAATTACCTTTTTCAATGCTGCCTTCTGGTTGTGCTCGCTACTGGCCTGCCTGGACTAAATGGCTGGAGCTCCCCTGCAACATAAATTACCTTTTTCAATGCTGCCTTCTTGTTGAGCTCGCTACTGGGCTGGACTGAATGGCCATACGTTATAGAACCACATTCTACTTCGATGTCTCAGGTTTGGAATACAGGTGATCGGCATTCATTATAAATACATGATTTGCATCAATTTACAAACTAATAACATCTCTGCTTTAAAAATATCTTTACACAACGTAATAAAGATCATTATCTGCCCTTGTTCTGGAGTTGGCACTTTATCTGCTTCATGTTCTCATTCTATGGATTCATCTACCTTATTTAAAATGAAAGCAGTTGATTTTTTCTGTGGAAAAAATAAAATTGATTGATTTTTGTTGAGATTTAAACTTTTTTATTATTATTATTAATTATGATTAGTGTTTCAAAATGGCCATAAATTTACGTGTACAACCTTGGCCTTCATCACTGCACTGTTAGTATTTTTTTTCCCATATCTGTACCCATGCTGATCAATTATAGTGTGTAATTTGTTTCCCGAGACGTTTTCAAATATGTTGAATATGTTTAGTAAATCACAATTATGATAGCTATATGGATTTACTAGGAATGACAGATACATGATTGAAGACAAATAAAATACAGGTATTTTAAATATTGATAAAACTGAATTGAATATAAAAAAATTATCTAGATTAAAGGATAGTTAAGTTGATAGAGTTTTTGTTGTTCAGTATCACAGAGGTCAAATATTCTCAACACCTTTGCATTAGGATTTACTAATTTAGTCAGCAAATAAATCTTTTCAAAACTACATATTTATTCACAAACCAAATATTTATTCACACTCTTCGTATTTCTAAAAAAATTCTAGTCACTCAATCTATGGTTCATCTCAAGATTCACAATAATTCCTCCTGTGGATGAAGGTGGCTTTGGCCAGCAGTGTAGATAAAAAGGCCACCCTATGGAGCCAAATACAAAAACAAGAAATTTGTCGATTCACAAACATTTATCATCCAAGCTACATGATCTCCTACTGGGTAAAGATACCTCAACTACAAAAATTTTGCATTTGAAAGGGAAGTTCACCCTCCCACCATTGGGTGAAGGTGTCTTAACTAAGTCATTTGGAATTTGAGAGTGGACCCTCCCTACCTCAATTATCATTCTAAAATCAATCACTCCAAATTATTGAGTGACTATTTTCATTATAATTAATTAATTAATTTTATATATATATATATATATATATATATATATATTTCCATCTTTTGAATGGAAGTTTTTACAATGAAATTTATAGATTTATATTGCAAGGAATACTAGTGTAGAAGATTGAAGCTATGTGTCAAATATAAAAAGAAAGAAATTATTTTAACTTTCACTAGGCTAAAGATAGTCTATGGGACAGATTGTTGCTTGATGTATTCGGCCTTTTTTCTGTAAAGCTCCAAAACAAATGCTTCCAGCTTCTCCCCAAACCCCTGGCGGAATAGATTATCCCCAAAATTAACTGCCAACATAACATATATTTCCCTATTGTATTTGAAAGTCTCACATTCTAAAATAAAATAAAATCACTTCTAAAATTAATTACAACTTAGTAACCAGACATTGGAATTTAACATTTTCATAACTAGAAACAAAACCAGTCCCTCGTAAGTTATTGGGATATAGAAGTGGGCAATATAAGATTCAGCGAATTTGAGGAGTGTCGTGATTTACGATGTCATGAAGTACAGATAAGTGGAACGTTCGTAGCTGTCTTCTTTGGAATGTCTTATCCTCAACCTTGCTTTGTGAGTACGGATAAGTGGAACGCACGCAGTCTTCTTTGGAACGTCTTATCCCATTGCTTTTCTCAGGTTGTGCCATGAAAACTTCGTCTTCAGATTTCGTGCAGATACACAAACTTCTTTTTAAAAACATTTCATTCGTGCACCACACTCCAAGTTTATTTATCTGCGTTCTCTCATTTTTCATTACGTCAAACACAAAGTAATTTTAGATGAACTGTAGATACGTATACTCCTTCAAATATAAGAATATCAAAATAATCAACCACAAAGTTGTTAGATGAGCTGTATATATTCTCTTATACTCCAAATATAAGGATATGAAAGTAATCAACCACACAATTGTGAGCCCAGTGCTCGTCACAGATAGAATGGAGTTGTATATGTTTTTTTATATTCTTATTAAAATCAAATTAAGCAAACACAGTTGTAAGTCATAATATTTGTTATATATACATATGGTCACCTATATCATGAATGTGGTCTTTATATAATTACATATAAAAAAATTATAAATATATATTTTTTTTAAATTAAAATTATAAATTTACAAAAATTATATATATATATATATATATATTTGAAAATATTATATAAAACTTATATTTAAATTAATTGGTTTAAAAAAATTCAATAAATTATAAATTTACAAAAATTATATATATATATATATATAAAAGATATATATATTTGAAACTATTATATAAAACTTATATTTAAATTAATTGGTTTAAAAAATTTCAATATCATTCTTTTAACTTTTATGGTGAAGAACCGAAATAATTTAGTTAATTACATATAAAATTTTATTAATTTCATTTCAATTTGATTATTTTGTAGAAGATGTTTTATTATTTTTTATTTAAATTATTTATTTTATATAATGTATTTTATTAATTTTTATTTAAATATCTATGGGATTTTGGATAGATAGTGATTGGGTGCTTTGTTAATGTACTTTTTGGTGTGAATTCACAAGAGTTCGTTCCATAGTTGCGGGGAAGCGCCACCCCCCCTCAAACCCTCTCCCGAATCGTGCTCCGGGCGGGAGCGGCTACGGAGCACCTCGGGAGCGCGCTCCCAAAATCGCTCCCGGACGGGAGCGATTTTCGGGAGCGTGCTCCCTAAAAAAAATTTGCGCTCCCTGCCCTGTTCAGGAGCGTTTCAAGGAGCGATCGCTCCGTCACTCTCGGAGCAATTTTTAACGCCTGGGAGCTATCGGGGAGCGATCGCTCCCCGATCACTCCCGGGCGTTAAAAATCGCTTCGGGAGATTGGTTTTAAAAGGCCAATGGGCGTAAAAAAAATTCATTGTTACTTCATTGAGCAAGAGTTTGGAGCAAGAGCAAGAGCAAAGGAGCGAGGAGCAAGTGCTGAGGAGCGAGGAGCAAGTGTCGAGGAGTGAGGAGCAAGCCTGCAGAGGTAAGTAGCTTAGTAATTTAGTTAGTTTAGTTAGTTAGGTAGTAATTTAGTTAGTTTAATTTAGTTTATTGAGTTTAAAAATCATGAATTTAAATTAAATTAATAAATTAAATTAATTAATCCCAATAAATTAAATTAATTTGCAGATTCTTGAATCAAAACCCTACAAACATCAAACACCATGGACCTGGCTATATTTTTGGGCATTTTCCTCTTCCTGATCCATTTTATGGTTATTATGGTGCTGGAGAGTAGGAAACGGAGGGGCCAAACTGAAGAGGGGGATGAAGAAGCTAGAGAAAGTCAAATTGGTGAAAACCCCGGTGAGGAGGAGCTGGAGGAGGGTGAACATGACCCTCAAAAAACTAAACAAGACCAAACTCCATTGTGGAAATATGTTAACAGGGCTGAAACAGGGAGAGGGGGTGGAACCACTAAATTTCATTGCCCCCATTGCAACACTGATTACACAGGTTCATACACCCGTGCTAGAAGACACCTCTATGGGAAAAGGCCATGGGATGGAGACAAACAAATAGGAATCAAAACTTGTACAGTGGTGTCAGCAGCGGATAGAGCCAAATACATAAGGGAAGACGAGGAAGCCCAATACAGATCAAAAAAATCAAGGGGTTTCTTTGAACCAAGCTCACAATCACAAAGAACTCCTTCAACATCCTCCCAAGGCAGTGGATATGGAGGCACAAGGTCATCATTTTTAAGGCGTAGAACCATATCATATTTCCTTGATGAGGGGTGTAGGAATGATGTGGATTCAAAGGTTTACAGGTTTCTCTATGCATGTGGGATACCATTCAATGTTCTTCACTCACCTTATTGGCACGAAATGGTTTCTGCCATAAATGATGTCCCTAAAGGATACAAGAGCCCTGGGTATGACGAGGTAAGAACCGTTGGCCTTGATCATGAAAAAGCAAAAATATCACATTCTTTGAATAGAATGACAAGTTCTTGGACTGACCATGGGGTGTCCATTGTATCTGATGGATGGACAAATGTAAAAGGCAAGCCATTGATAAGTGTTCTTGCTGTGTCTGTTAGTGGTCCCATCTTTCTAGCTGCACATGATTACTCAGACAAGTTCAAGACTGCCATCAACATTGCAGAAGCATTACTTGAAACAATTGAGCGTATTGGCCCATACAATGTCATCCAAGTCATCACTGATAATGCTCCTAATTGTAAGGCAGCGGTAGCAATTATTGAGGATAAATACCCCAACATATTTTGGTCTGGATGTTTGGTTCACATATTGAACCTTCTGTTGCATGATATTGTCAAAAACAAAAATGAACAATACCAATGGATTGGCGATTTGTACAAGAAAGGCAAACAAATGATAAAATTTATTACAAATCATAGCAATACCCATGGCCTTTTCCGCAATCACTCGAGATTGGAGTTGTTGAAGATTGCGAAGACCAGATTTGGTAGCTATTACCTCACCTTCAGGCGCCTTTTGAAGGTAAGAGAGGCATTAGCTAGCATGGTATCAAGTCCACATTGGTAGGTATTAAAGGAAAGGGCTACAAATGTAGCTGACATGGCAGGTTTTGAAATGGTGGAGGGGGCCGCTCTTGATGGGCAGTTTTGGACAAGTGTGAGGCAGGTATTGGATTTCACCAAGCCAATTTATCACATGATTCGGTTTGCAAATACAGACAAACCAGTGATTGGCGAGGTGTATGAGCAAATGGATACCATGTTGGGGGAAATAAAAGACATTGTTCATAATAGAGATCCCAACTTGTACAAACTGATTCATGATTGTGTGTGTGAACGGTGGAATAGGCTTAATCTTCCATTACATTGCTTGGCGTATATCCTTATGCCAAAATACTACTCTACATCTTGGTTGGGCCAACCTGCAGCAGGGGGTGGGGTTAGGACCAAACCCCATTTACATCCAGAGGTAACTAAAGGATATTTGGAAGCATTAGAAAAGTTGGTACCTGACAGGGAGGAATGTGCCGTTGTGCGCTTTGAAATAGGCAGATACTTCAGTGGCACTGGTTTGTATGGTAACTTCCATTCAATGGACGACAGAGATAGATTTGATACTCTCACATGGTGGGAAACATATGGCGGGCATGGACTTTTGTCAAAATTGACAAAAAAAGTTCTTTCACAGGTTATAAATACTTCTTCTATAGAGAGGTGTTGGAGCACCTACAGCTACATACATAATGTGAAAAGAAACAGACTCAATGAAAACCGAGCAGAAAACTTGGTTTATGTGCACCACAACTTGAGGTTGTTGAGTCATTACTGTGATCGGGCTTATGAGGATCCCACATATCAAATTTGGGACAATAACCCAGAGGATGACAATTTGGAGGATGGCATTGTACATATTGAAGAACTGGAAGAGGAACTTATAAGGGATGAAGATGAAGTAGCTGCAGCAGCCATGCCACCTCCACCTCCACCTCCACCATCCAGTAGCAGTGCTCAAGGTCCGAGTCTTGTTCCTTTGTTGTCGCCACCTCCATCTACACCCTCACGTGGAGGTTCTAGTTCTGGTCGTCGGTCTGTGCGGGAGACTCCTAGAAGACCACCACGACCTGCTTATACTCCTGGAGACTCTCGTGGCAAGGGCCACATGTAGATTCTGATTTACAGTTTACTTGTCTTTTTTAGTTTCTATTAGACTTTAGTTTTCATAACTATTGAGTTTTGAGTCCTTGACTCTTGACTCTTGACACTTTCATATCATAATGATATTTTTTGTAAACAATATATCACTGTGACAATGAAAATTTGAAGTTTGAAGTTGGGCCTTGGCAATTATAACTCATTGGTAATGATGTGAATTATGAATATGATGCTTCGTGAAAGACTAAAGTTGTTTCATTTCATTTCATTATTCATGTTTCATTTTATAAATTTATAACATTTCATATCATGTTAACAGTTAGAAGTTAGGATTTAGAAATATCTTAGAATCTTAGATATTACTTCTTGTAATGGTTAAACTTAGCTTACAAGTACAACTTTGGTGATCAATGATGATAAATGTTATTGAATTTTCAATTTTGAAAGCTTGAAGTTGAAACTTTAAGATTGAATTTGATGAATCATGATTCATGAGACTCAATATCTTGTAGTTGTAATATGTATTTTACTAACTTGTGGACATGGTTGATGACGATTATAATTTCTAGATGATTGATGTGATATGGTTCAATGATCAATCTATGTTTTTTTATGTTTTTTATGTCTAATTCATCATTCTACATGTTTTTGTTGACATATATGTATCAAAAATTAAAAAATATATATATATATTTAAAAAATCACTCCCGTTTTCGCTCCCGCTCCCGCTCCCAAGCAACATTGGTTCATTCTAATCTTGGCTATATTAATTTTCTTCTTTGAGCTAGTTAAAACAGAGAGATACTTTTGATCTTCTAGGGTGGGGTTGATGACCTCCTTATAATATCTTAATTTTCTTTTAGCTACTAAATCTTTCTCACACCACATTTTTTCTTTGAACTTAGAAGTAACAATATTTTTGATGTTATTAATGTTTTGCAATGCAACATTCTCGTCGATCTCCCAATGGCTTAACCAGGCCCTGATGTCTTTATACCAACCTCGTTTGAGCCTTAGGTGGTTTTGGCTGGAATTTAAAGCTAGCTTAGGAAGTCTATGGTCTCCTATGTTATTGAGTTTGTGCTTGTACAATAGAAGCCTAGTGATAGCTAGGCTCTTGATAGGGGAAAGACCCACTTCTATAAGGAGAATAGGATAAGGTGTGTTGCTTTTAATTTTGAGGTTATACATTATAAAACACTTCTGGATTTGCTCAATCTTTCTCCAGGATTCTCTAGAGATGCTACAACCCCAAACCTTACATCCATATAAGATAACCAGAATGACTAAAGTTTCAAAAAGGAACTTATTTTTATCCCACATTACGAGGTTTGTCGTTTTACAATTATTTTCAAGACCAAAATAAGCTTTCCATCCCCCATTAATCCTTTTCTCAATGCTATAGTTCCAGTATAGTTCCAATTGAGCTTGTGATGAATATCAATTCATAGGTACTTGTAGGAAGACACTTCCTCCAAGTTACTATTGTCATACATAAAATTAGCGTAAGTGTCCTTCTTGGATTTGATAATCATAACTTTTTTTTTGTCAATGTTAATAATCATACCCATGGTAGAGCAGAAATCCTTAAGAAGTATAAGTTGCTTATCAAGATCAGATGGGCACCTTGCAAGAAGAACAATATCGTCAGCGTAGAGAAGAAGGATGATGACTATCCCAGCTAATATCATGCCAACACATCTTGCTTCCTCTAAACAACCCTCTAGATTGTCAATGTAAATGCCAAATAGGGTAGGGGAGAGGGGGAAACCTTGTTTAACTCCGACATTACACTTAATATCTTTCGACCACCCCTCATTGCTCTTTAACTTGGAAATTACATGCTCGTATAACTTTATAGTGGTAGCTCTCAACTCAAAAGGAACTTTTAGCTCTTCTAATCTGTTCCAAAGGTTGTTTCTAGGAACTGTATCGAAATCCTTTCTAAAGTCCACAAAGCAACAAAAGGGATTGGATTTATCATTGTGACATTCCTCCATAATGATCTTAAGCGTAACGAGGTGGTATGTTGTTGAGTGCTGCTTTCTAAAACCTGCTTGGCCTTTAGCCCGCTTACCTTCACTTTCAAGCCATATACTCAACTTCCTTTCCAAAATAATACCATATAACTTGGCTAGGAGAGGGCTGATCATAATTGTCTGATAATTAGAGGGGTTATTTGTATCACCACTTTTAAAAATAGGGATAATGAGGCTTTGAATCCATGGTTTAGGGAACTCTTGCTTGATCGCTTGATTGAAAAGCTTGTGAGTGTGGGGGATGAGGACAGGACCTCCAATTTTTCAAATTTCTGCTAGGTAACCTTCAATGTCCTTAGCTTTCCCATTAGCCAAGCGATTAACCCCAAAATCAATGTCTTCTAATGAGAAAACTTCTTTCGTTGTGAGCAGGGTTTCAAATTTATCCATGACATTCGAAGATTCATAAAGCTTTTAAAGATAGGAATTCCAGTCGTGTAAAGCAATTTTATTATTATCTTTAGTTTCCTAGTTAGAATCTGCCTCCAGAATTTCTTAGGAGCTACCTTAGAGAGGTGTAAGAGATTCTCTTGTCTTTTACGAATATATTGCATTTTTTTCTTTTTAGTTAGGGCTTTGTATATTTTTATCTTGCCAATTTTAAGAGATTCATCAACAACTTCCTTAATTTCTCTCCTCACACTTTTACAATCTTTGTCATTTGGGTTGGTTTTGCTATTTCTTTTATTACTTGAAACTTCAATTGAGAACTTGTTAATAGAATATGAGAGGGTTGTAGTAAAATTATGATAGAAATCTTCTATGTTGTCTATACTAGATAAAGGAAGCAAACTAGTTTTTAACTGATTTAGAAAGAGATCTTTTTTATTTCTATAAAAGATTAACTTCTTTTGGCTATAAGGATTATCTTCTATGGGATCTCTATGCATAACAAAATTGAGAGTTATAAGTAAAGGCCTATGATCAGGGTTAGGCTCGTGGTTGTTTAAGATGTCAAAATTTATTATTTCATTGTATAGAGGGAGATCAGAGATAACATAGTCTACCACGCTGCTACCAAGCCCATGGATGCAGGTCATCTAGCTAGAATTGGGCCACTTCTTTAGACTGTTGCAAATTATGAGATCCTGAGCACTACAAAGCCTGACTAACTCCAACCCAAACAAATTCTCCCTGAGGTCTTCAAAGCTCCTTTTGTACTGGCTAGCCAGAGGAAGGTCTTCGTCTAACCAAAGAGGATTAGGGTTGGAATGATTGCTTAAAAGAATAGCTTGGTTGCTTGAAGTTCGAGCATTAAAGTCACCCATTAAAAGGATATTGCCTTCATTCCTTAGGCTAGAAATATCATTCTCTAAACCATTGTAAGGACTATTTTTATTTAGATTTTTTTCCTTATAGAAGTTAGAATTGATGGGGGGGAATAACATATTGCTATGTAGGTATTTTTATCATAAATGTCAGTAATTTCTATCCAACTATATTGTTTGTAAGGGTCTTTTTTATAAATCCTAGCATGGGGAGATATGTTCTTCTTAATGTAAAAAGTTATACCCCCAATGCCTCTACGAGAGGATCGCTTATTCCAGGTAGACCATAATGTAAAGCCATCTATGTTAGGGACCTTAAATTCTTCGTGCTCCCAAGTTTCAAGAAGCAAAATAATATCAACATCATTCGAGATCCAACTTAGCTTGGGGCCTTTGTTCCATGGAAAGCCCTGACAATTCCAAGAAAGAATCTGGAGCATGTTGCATTGCTATTTATTATTATCTTTTTGGTTTATGTCTCGAATAACGACTTTTCTATTTCTGATTATTGCCCGTCTTCATTCCTTCCTAGCTTCCTTTACCTTTTGAACCTCCTTTCTCAATTCTGCTTCATCTTCTGGAATGAGATCTTCATTTATAAATATTCTCGTTCCTTTTAGACTTGAGGTTTTACTATGTATGTCATACTTATGGTTAATAGAGCTCACCTTTATTCGGATCAGCCTTCCTTTATTCTCAATTATTTTCCCAAACAATGTTGCTTCTGTGAGACACTTTGTTTCAATTTGTAATTTGTTATGGCTAAAGGATCCTCGTCTACCTCCTCTTTCAAACAATCAAGGCCCTTTTGTTACGCTCATGGTCTAATTCTATCATTTTTTCATTTCATCTTTAATTGGTTTGATATCTAATTTACCTACCACACTATTTAGGGTGAGGTGGCTATTAAATTTTTCTTCTAGCTCTTTAATCATGTCCTTCATTTTAAGACTCTCTAAAGTATCAGCATCTACTTGCTAGGATGTTTGGTTCATATCTTGGTTTTGTTTTTCTATAACCTGCAACCTAGTCTCCATTGCTTCCATCTTATTCTCCAATAGTTCTATTTTATTTTCTATTTGTTTTTGGATCTTGTCTTCAAGAGATGTGAAATTATTTTCCATCATGGCTGCTAACTCTGTTTGTAGCTTGACTTCTCTTTCTTCTCTACGTTTCTCTAAAGACTCTATATACTCATAGAGGGTCTGTAGAGTAACTGTGTTAGGTCTATCTTTGGTAATCTTTGGTAATTGTGGTGAATTATTCATATTTGAAAAGATATGAGTAGATATGTATTAGAAAAATACATATCCGCAGGCTCACGTGCCCCAGGTTGTTTTTCTATTACCGCAGAGAGATCGTGAATTATGACCGCAGGAAGATCGTAAATTATTACCACAGAGAGATGGTAAGTACATCACCCTAAATTATTAGCCCAGAGAGATGGTAAATACATCACCTTAAATTATTAATGAAATAGAATTAACTATTTTAATTTAAATTTTACATTCATAGAATAATCTTTTTATATAGAAAGAGAATTAATAAAAAATAAATAAAATATTTACTTAAAATATGTAATATTTATAAAAATAAATATATAATATTGCTTTGTTTTATAAAAATATTTTAATAAATATATATTTATGTTTTAAATTATATTTTATTTTTATTGGATATTTATTTGTATATGAAAAAATTCAAAAATAAATATATAATATTGTTTTGGTTTATAAAAATATTTTAATAAATATATATTTATTTTGTTGAATAATTTAGGTTTTTGTGATCCATATTAAGTTTATTGAGAAGTGTTTTGGGTGAAAATCACATCAAAATTCATTTGTTGACAAAACAAGATGAAGAACCAGATAACCAGATCATGGCTGTAGGTTAAATAGAGAATAAATCATTCAACGGCTAGAAAGAAACAGCTACATTTGACCAAAGAAACTGCTACACTGGACTGGGCAGCTAGACTGCACCAAGAGAGAGGGAAAGGAAAATTAATTAGTTTTTGTTAGACATATTTATTTCCATTTGTAATTAAATATAACCGCTTGTATTTAACTAAAATGAACTTAAATTAAGAATTAATTAATATACTCTTTATTATTTTAAAACTAGATAAACTGACTTATATTATTATTATTACAGGATATATTAAGAAAGATTAATAAATGTTTATTAATCAAATGACTTAATTAGTTAAATATTTGACTTATCCCTAAAGTTTATTTTTTAACTATATATAAATAAATATGTAGTATTTTTTTCTCAGCTAAACCTAAACAAAATATATATTAAAGTCAATGAAAAATTATGGAAAAAATATAATTAGTTATAATCAGTTAGTTAATTCAATTAGTAAATTTATTTATTTATATTTATTTACCACATAAGTAAAGATCAAACTTAATTGTTTATTAATTAATCAATTATATGTTTATAATTCTTTCATTTATATTCATATTCAAGTATAAAGTCACATTATACTTTGAGGTGCCTTCACATTTAAGGCTAGTACCCAATTCCATTTATTTTTTGCAGTGTTGTCTAATATCGCTTGTCTGTCTTTCAGAGCAACAATACGGAAATAGAGATTTGGTTGGATAGTGTATCGTTAGGACCCAATGCCTCTGCTAATATCTTCCAACTGGCTTAGCAATCACATCCCTCCACTTCAATGTTCATGAACTACTACAATACAATCGAGACCTGCAGTGACATGGCCTCCATACCCGATGCCATTACAAATTACAAATTTAAAAAATTACAAATTTACTTTTTTACCAAGAGTATGTTTTTTTCTTGGTAAAAAATTACAAATTTAAAACAAAAAAAATAAAATATGTATTTTTAAAAATGGATAATAATAATTATTTTTTTATTTTGGTAGGTAAGCACCTACAAGGAATTTGAATCAGTGATCTATGCAAAAAGTGCCTTAACAGTGCGCCCATTCACCATCAATCCAAATCCCCATGGGCAATAATAATTACCTTTTCAATACCACTAACCTAAACTTAAACTCTGAATTCCTTTATTAAAATATGATTTGGATTGGACTTCGATGTCTAAGTTCTGGAACATTCATTATAAATATGGTTTGGGTAGGCATAAATTTACAGACTAATATCTTTACATTACTTTAATTAAAATACGTTTAACTTTGATTAAAATTGAAATGAAAGTTGTTTAAATTTACTTTTATATTTTTTAAATGATTTATGTTCATGTTTTTATTTATTTTTATTTAAAAAGTGTTTCAAAATCTCCATAAATTTTAGAAAAAACCAACCACCAAATATACATGCGTGAAGTCAAATATAGATGTCTTCCGGTCAAGATCTGTAAGAATATTACCATCTCACATAATCTTTTTGTTGATGATGTTCTCATCTTTGCAATGCTCTGTAGGGCCTCCTGGGCTTGCATAAATGACATTCTCTCAAGATTCCAGAAGGCTACGGGCCTGTTCATAAACAAGGAAAAATCCTTCTTGTATCACAATGATGTCGGGCTGGATATTGTTCAGTGGATCTCAGACCTGATGGGTATAACTCCACATTCATTACATCAGGGATTCAAATACCTGGGTTTCTCTTTAAAGGCAAAAGGATATACTACTAGGGATTGGTAATGGCTGCTGGATAGGTTCTAAAAGAAGATCGCACTATGGGAATATAAATTCCTCTCACTTGCGGGCAGGCTTATACTAGCACAATCTGTCCTCTGTCATCTATCAGTCTACTGGGCTCACATTTTCTACCTTCCCAGCAAAATTATTAAGCAGATGAACAGGTTGATTGCAAATTTTTTGTGGGGAGGTCAAGCATATCAGTGTAAAATACATCTCGTAAAGATGGCCTCCATCTTTGTTCCAAAACGTATGGGCGGATGTGGCTTGAAACACCTTCGTTCTTTTGGTAACGCCCTTCTCTGTAAGTCTCTCTACAGAGGAATATTTGGGGACGGTCCGTGGAGTAGTCTTGTTAAGACTAAATATCTGAGGGATAAGCCTGTTGATTTTTGGTACAGGAAACGGATCCTTGGCACCAGAAGCGGCTCGATGATTTGGAACAGCCTACGAAAAGTCCACCCATTTTTCATGGAAAAATTCCGCTGGACTTTATATTCAGGATCATACATTTTTATTGCTTTTGACCCTATCTTATCTGGCCGGGGGTTCACATTTCCTCTTCCTCTGCTATATGATTTTCATATGTTGGGGGTCTTTACGTGGGACAAGTTAATTAAAGGATGGTTTGGAGCCTCTCCGATTTGGAAGGATGGGGAGGAGCTTAATCTACCTCGTCAGTCGATTCCTCTATGGCTGAGGGTAAAAGCGAGTCTTGACTGCTTGGGGATCTCCCGCTCATGCACTAGAGATAATATGGTATGGTCAATCCATAAACCTGTGTGCGTCAAGAACATCTACGCGGACATGATTTCTGTTGCTGCCGGAAATCCTCCTCCTCTTTTTCCTCTATGTTATTGGAAAGCTCAGTGCCCGATGAAGATGATCACCTTCTCCTGGTTGCTATTTTGGAACAAAAATCTTTCAGGGGAGAATCTACAAAGGAAAAGTTGGCAGGGTCCAAATAGATGCTCCATGTGCCGCAATGCATTGGAAACAAATTTTCACATGTTCTTTCAGTGCCCGACGTCCCTCACAATCTGGTATGAGTTATCAACATATTTTGTTTTCCCTCTCATCTCTTTTTCTACTGTACAGGAAGGTTTTCTTTGGTGGAGCAGACAATCCCTCTCTTGGAGATTGTTGTTCATTATCACTTGCTGGTACCTGTGGAACTGGAGGAATGCGCACATATTCCAAGATTCTAAGGAGCCTCTCCAGGCTATTCTTCAGCGTATTCTGGCTTGCCATGATTCCTATCATTAACATCGTTCTGCAACAACATGTGATCCCATTAGTTTTGCCGCGGGTGGTGATTCCTGAAAAGTGGTCTCTGCCTTCAGATTGTCACTCTTTCTTTTGTTTCTGGTTCCTTTTCATATAGGCAGGATGTAGCTACTGTCTTCTTAATTGTATTTTGGATGGGATTTCCTTTTTGGAACAACCAGTAAAGTTTTGTCTCATCTCCATTGATCCGGGAGATGTATATATATTGTCACTGTATTGTCACTGTTCTTTCTCATGTGTTCTTCTGTTATGGTTTTGTAAATGATGATAGGCATTATCTGCTGGCATGGGAACTGGTTTTGCATCATTATGCAGAGGCCTGGGCATCCAAGCTAATCAGTCATTTCTAAATTATGTATACTTGACCTTTATATACTCTTAATATAAAGCTATGTCGTTTTTTTCTCTGAAAAAAAATAAAAAATAAAATAAAATAAATAAAAATTTTATTGTAAATACAGATACCCTAAAAACTGAATTTAACATTAAAAATTACTTGCAAGAGTATACTAGTGAGAATAGATAGATATATATTTAATTATGGGAATCATAAACAAAATAATTGTGAGAATTTGTGACTTGGCTAGGTTTAGATTTCTCAATTCTCATCTTAAATCAATATTAATTATTTAATATTGAATGTATAAATTATGTTTTTCTGATTTTAAATTTATAATTTAGAAAGAAATTATTTATAGATTATGTATTTCTGATTTTTGATTTCAAATTTATAATTTAGAAAAAAAAATTATTGATTATGTTTCTCTGATTTCAAATCTATAACTTAAAAAGAAAAAAAACTCATGTTTTTAACCATTAAGCCATTCAAACTATGAAAAACAAAAATTATAAACTCAAATGAATTCAACACATTATTTACTTAAAAAGAAAATAAAAAATCATTCCTCTTAATAATATAAAATCTTTTATTAACATTTATATACTATTTTGATATATATAAAAAAAAAAAGCTTTGAACTCACTAATACAAAATCTTTTATTAACCTAAATATACTATTTTGTAATCAAAAAAGCTTTGAACTCACAATTAAAGTGAAAATGTATATTTTTGTATAAGGTAAATTTGTATTTACATTGAATTGGGTGAATGACCTATATTTGAATTTAAATGTATCTCTTCATTTCATTTTCACATGTATATTTTTATTTTAAAAAGGAACCATATAAATTTCTATCTTTTCCTTGAAAAGATATAGTGTATTTATCTCAACTATAAGCATTTAGCATTTTAAAGTGATCGTCCCATTAGGCATAGGTGTCTCAACTATAATCATTTAGCATTTTAAAGTGATCGTCCCATTAGGTGTAGGTGTCTCAACTATAAGCATTTAGCATTTTAACATTATATTACTGATCATCCTAAAAGTTCCTCAACTACAAAATATTAGCAAGAAAATAAGTGAGACCACCTATTGTATTGAAGATATGTCTTGAGGGGCCCCTTCCTTATGGATCTTGGGAAGCCCATAGATCCTCGGGAGAGTACCTCAACTACAAAATAAGACTTCTAGAATTATAATTTAATTATCAATAATTAATAGGGAGATGTTAGTGATTTAACCTCCGTGGAATATTCTAAAATATCTTTAATAGTAGCTACAAATCAAAGATTAAGATTTATTTTCAAAGTACCTATGCCCTTTATACACTATTAATTATTTAAAAATAATAATAATAGTAATAAACAAGTGTCATGTAGTATCAATAAGTCATGGTATAAAGCCTATTTATAAGTTACTAATCTCTATGTGTCATATGAAATGAGTTTATAATTTTTTGGGCATGTAGTATCAATACGCCATGGTATAATGCCTATTTATAAGTTATTCATCTCCATAATAATGAAAAGTGAATTTCATTACTTAAAAAATCTTGTATATATGTTTAACTCACTTATTAATTATTTTTATAAGTAGTAATAATAATAATAATTTAAAATAAAATTATCATTTAGTTATTTTTTATAATTTCTATCCCTATTTACCACCCATATAAATGTTACATTTTATATAACTTTAACATGTAAGATATAAATAAAATGAAATAAATGTTTTAATATTGTATTATTTATTACACTACATTCGGTATAGGTTTAACGTTCACATTCAGCTAAAAAGGGTGGAAATGTTATCCCATCCTCCTCCATCTCAACATGCTTTGAACATGACAATGATTTTTTCTTAACTTTATCTACAATATAAAGTTTGGTGGGTTGTTAATTGAGATGGGTACATATTACAGAGTCACAAGGGACATCTCATTATACATATTGTCAACAGTACAGGGCATCCATTGAAATGAGCCAATCTATTTATCAAGAAAAACCAATAGGGACATCCACATAGGGTGCGATATAACAAACATTATACTGAAAAACAATGTTTATCAGGTGGATTTAATCAACGAATTATTGTGTTGATACTCCAGTTTTTCTTAATCCATTTTGATTTCATAAGTTATCTTGTTCATCCTTCATGTTTGGTTGAATTCTTTTTTCTTCTAAATCTATCATAATCTAATTTCAGAAATGGTTTCTTAGAAGTTTCAACGTAGCAACATTTTTGAATGAGCTAAAATGGTACAACAAGGAGCATAAGCAAGAGCAAGAGAATTACGAAGACATGGATGCCATGGTGAGTTTCTGCAAAGAAAACAATATAAAGATGTGGGGGCACAACATAGTGTGAGGACCCAAAATATGTTATGCAGTGGGTAAAGAATCTGAATGCCCAACAACTCCAACACGCAGTGGACAATCGAGTCCATTCAGTAGTGGGAAGGTACAAGGGCCAATTCATCCAATGGGATGTCAGAAAGGAGATGCTTCATTTTTCATTCTTTGAGGACAAGTTAGGGCCCAATGATTAGAAAATAATAGGAAACCAAATCAAAATTGTGAATGAAACTCGTAGCACTTGTGTGAGGAGCACCTGAGGCTGCCACAATGATGCATTCATTAATTAGAGAAATCACACATACACAAATATAATTGTTACATTTTTTTCGGGAGATCACAACAATCTACTAGAAAACATGATCTAAATATGAACTTAGAAAACAATCAAAACAACCTTTCTCCATTATTTCTAAGTTTCCCCCTTAATGGAGAAAGGATTAACCTCTACACCTAAGATCTACCCAAACAATTTAAATTTCATCATCTTCTCAAGGGGCTTTGTTAAAATATCCGCAACATTTTCATAAGTATTACAATATTCAATAAAAAAAATCCTTAGACTGTATCTTTTGTCTAATAAAAATGAAACTAAGCATCAACATGCTTTGTCTTTGCATGAAAAATTGGATTATTTTCCAACTTGATCGAGCTCTGGTTGTCACAGTTGATAACTATAGCCTTCTTTTGTTCTTCTCCAACATCCTGAAGAATTCTCCTCAACCAAACAGTTTCACAAGTTGTTGCACACAAAACTTTATATTCTGCCTTAATAGATGACAAAGATATAGTAGGCCGATTCTTGTTGCTCCATGAAACAATCCTGAATCCAATACTGAATGCATAACTAATCCAAGTGGATATTGGTGGCCACCCACCTATTCCACTTGGACCCCCACCATTGTTTCTTTTAGTTTTTTAGTTTCCTTATTTGTAGCACAATTTACTATTTTTGGCAGTTCTTTGGGTCTTGAACTTTTGGAGCCACTTTGAGGCCCTACACGACGTTTTTTTGGAAAACTGGAACCAACATGGGTCATGGACTGATGTTGGTAATTCAAAAGTTGTAGTCCTCGGATAGATATTTCTAACAAGGTATTGTGCGCGTCAAATGAGAGATCATATGCCAAAGTTATGACCTCAGGAAGTTGATGTACCAATTTACCCAAATAGGGCCCATAGTTTGGTGCTTCATCTCCTAGGGTTAGGATTTTGGATGTTTAGGGTTTTCCATTGTATCTCAATAATAAATAGGTCTTTAAGCCTCATTGTAACATAGTTCAGAGGCATGTAGCTGCCACATCTCTTCTCAAAGATAAGCTACCATCGCCCGGGCTAGTCTTATTTCCATTCTATTTGTAAGCATATTTCAGTATTTGATATTAATGAAATGAAGTGTTGTTTCCACTACATCTTTGTATTTATGGTTATATCTATAATTTGTTGTGTTCCTGTTTAAATTCGGATCAGTGGTATCAGAGCGGTCTGCTCTTTCTCTGTTTTTCTTTGCATGTCCCCAACGAAGTCAGGATATAAGGAGTTAGGGCTCTATCTGGTTGAACCTTTACAATATCAAACTTGCAAACCCCGACGGCCGCCCATGCGGTAAGAAAATAAAGATGAGAGGGTAGGAGATCATATCAAAATATTGCTCAAGGAGGCCCTCGAAAAACAAAGGAACACGATGACGGATAACTTTGCCCAAATCCTTCAACGATTGCCCACTGATGACGTATCCACATCCAATAGCCACTTTGGAGGCTCCACTCCTTTTAAGGTACAAGTAAAATTTGGCATTCACATATTTGAGGGCCAAATAAATGCAGACATCGTAGATAAATGGTTAAATCTACTAGAAGGATATTTTTCTGTTCATGATTTTTCCAGCCCAAAAAAGATTACCTTTTCCCTTCTCAAAGTTGCCCCCCATGTCAAGAACTGGTGGGAAACTTAATATGAGCAGAAGGATGAAAGTACGGCCTCACTTTTTTCAGCCGCACCCACTTGGAATTCGTTCCAGGATGCCATTAATGAGTAGTACTAACCTATTGGGAGCTATGAGGATAAATACATAAAGTGGACAACATTGTGGTAGGGAAGGGACGAAGATGTGCCAGAGTTTACCAATGTTTTTCATTCCCTTCACACGACGTTGGGTATCAAGTATTTTGAGAAACATTTGGTACTCGAGTACCACGGCTTCCTACACAGGTACATCCAGGATGAGATGGAGTTCCTGGACATCTCCTCGCTCAGCATGACATACTGATACACCATCAATATCAAGCGGAAGTTTAAACAGAATAAGCGAGAATTTGGATCTGTGAATCCGAAGCAGGGGAAAGGTGCCCCCAAACCACAAAACAAAGGACAAATCCAAGGTGGAGTGGCCCGGGACAACTCGCTAAAGCCACAAGCAAATAACAACACCGCGAAGCCGAATAAGGACATGGGAAAGTGGTGTGAGTTCCATAAGATTTCCACTCACAACACAAGTGAATGCCGGGCCAAGCAGTCACTGGTGGCCGAGATGAAGGCTTCCGAATCATATGCATGTTCTGACTCTGAGTTAGAACCTAACAAGGGGAATGACAAAGGAAAGAAGATTATCAATGCAGAGCCCAATGCCATTGTTGCCACCATGAAGATCCAGAAGGAGGAACCTGAAGATCCAGAGGAGGAGGAGCGCCTCTTTCACTCCCAGATGTGGGTGAAGGGCTCCCCGCTATAGTTCATTGTCGACAACAGGAGCCAAAAGAACCTCATTTCGGTAGAGGTCATGAAGCAGCTGGGCTTACCGACCACAGCACACCCACAACCGTACACCATCAGGTGGCTTCACCAAGGATGGGATCTTCACGTGAGCCAGACTTTCTGCCTCCCTTACAACATCAAGCCCTTCACGAATGAGGTATTGTGTGATGTTGCTCATGTTGATTTTTGTGATGTATTATTAGGCCAACCATACTTGTGGAAGCGACATGTTGTGTATGAGTCAAGGCATCGCGCTATTATTGTAACTGTGAGAAATAAGTTGTACAGGATACCAGAGGTAGCACCCCCTACTGCCATCTCTTTGGTTAATGCAAAACAATGCAGTAAGCTCATTTCCAAAAGCAGGAAATTTTTTTTCCTAATGATATGCCCTCAGGGAAAGAAGAAGACGTTGGCCATGACCTCTATACAGGGCCCCTACGCACGACAAAAACATATGGACAAGGTCGTGGAGGAGTACGAGGACATCTTCACCTCCCTTGCAGGGGTGCCTCTACGCTATCAAGTCAATCACTCCATCAATCTAACCCCAGGTGCATCGTTTCCCAATTGACCAATCTATCAGTGCTTTGTTCTAGAGAATGACGAAATCAAGAGGCAGATTCAGGAGCTGTTATAGAAATTTCACATCCCACTAAGTTCATCGCCCTACGGGAGCTCGATAATGTTGGTATAGAAGAAGGATGGGACTTGGAGACTCCGTATTGACTATCGGGCGCTGAATAAGATCATTGTTTGGAATAAGTACAAAATCACATGGATTGATGACCTTCTGGACCAACTCAAGGGGGGGAATATTTCAGCAAGATTGACTTGAAGTCCGTATATCACCAGGTACCAATCGAACCCTCCGATGTGTGGAAGACTGCCTTTAAATCCTAGGAGGGCCTTTTCGAATGGTTGGTTATGCCTTTTGGGTTGATGAATGCTCCTGCAACCTTCATGAGGTTGATGGATGACATCTTGCGGCCATTCACCAACTCATTTGTAGTGGTATACTTGGATGACATCCTAATCTTCAGCCAGAGTTGGGAAGAGAAACTCCACCACATCCGACAGGTTCTCCAAACGCTACAACAACACAAGCTGTGTGTCAATTTGGAGAAATGCACTTTTGGCATCACCCAGGCTCAGTATCTGGGATACATTATT